>JASVER010000060.1:4858175-5078704 GCA_030449065.1 Oceanodroma leucorhoa | reverse complement strand
GATGAAATAATTTCCCTGCGAGGTTTCATTCTCTGGCTGCTCCTTCCCTTCAACACACCCGGACCACCTTGCTGCGAGCAAACCCAGAACTGAGCAAAGTGACCTGCGCATCCACYGCAGCACGCTGCAAAGCCCCTGCCCTCCCTACGCCGGGCAAAGCCCTGCTCCGCGATGCCGAAACGCGGCCGGCTGAGTCCTACCCCRCGGGAGGCAACGATCCCGTGGCAGAAGGAGGGACTGATGTGGAGGGAGGGTGCCGGGGGCTTTTCGTACCTTCCTGCTGAAGGAGGAGAAGGGGTCCAGGCGCTCTTCGTACTGGGAGGAGTAGCGCTGCTCGGTGTCGTCCCTGCTGCCGCCCTGCGGGAGCAAAGGCAGGATGAGAGCCAGCGGGTGCCGGTGCTGGCGTAGCCCCCCCGGTGTGTGGACACCCAGCGCAGGGCCAGACCTCTCCAGGCCCCCCAGCTGCTCATCTGGAAGACGTGACCCCCAAAGGCTGGAGCAGCACAACCCAGACCTAACCCGCGGGGCCAACAGGATCTGTCACCTTCAAAAAAGAGCAGCACAACAGGGGCTGTTTAACAAAGTCCTTTCTTCCACCCATGTCCCCCTGTTTTTTGCCCTTTCCATGAATTAACAGTCATCTGTGTCACCCCAGAGAGCTCACCTGGAAATGCCTGGGCTAGTGCAAATCCCACCCTGAATTCCTTTGCTGCTGGGCCAGGCAGGAGGGAGACAGCGGTTTAGGAGGAGGAAATCATTGTTTAAACATACAGCTATTATTAGCTGGGCAAAGGGCAAGGAAAATGAAGAAAGAAGTGAAAGATGTAGGTCGGTTCAGACATGCTGGGCTTTAAACTCCTCCTGGGACAGAGGTTCCCCTTGCGCAGCCTGGCAGGCGGTGCTGGATGAACGGCAGCAGCGAGCCCCGAGGATGCTGGCACAGCCTGCACATCCCTGCTCCTCCTTTCTCCAACACCACCTCTTGCAGGTCACGAGAACTGCAGATTCCACATCGTTCCTACCCAAAACCAGCCTGGAAACAGCAGCTGCTGTCACCAGGCAGGGTCACAGTCCGGTGTGAGCCCTGGCTCCCAGCCACGTGGGCTGCACCTCCCTGCTCGAGGGCTCCGGTGCTAATCCACCTCTCTCCCCCCAGCACCGTGCCTTCTCCAGCTCTGCCCCGCCAGCACGGCGATGCTGACATTCACCGAGGTCCTTCTGGACCCGTTACTACGTGCCGCTGGTTGTCCTGCCCGGCCACCCCAGCACGCTGGCCGGTGGCTCCGTTTTAGGGCGGGTAAACCCCGCTGCGCACGGACCTTTAGCAAATCTGCCCTTACGTGCCGCAATACGATCCACGGGTCACCACGCAGTCAGAAGCCAGCGATGAGACCAGCTCCCGATTTAGGGGCGATGCATTCACTATAGCCTGGCCTTATTGAATGATCTTTGACGATTATTTTTAACGTGTCACATGCCCGATTAGGTGGTGAATTATGCAATCCCCCGTGCTGCTGCGTCGAAGGCTTTTGCTCTTTAGATCATGTGAATGGCATTCAGGGGTTGCCTTGTGGCAGCAGATAAACATGGATATGATCTTCCGCGGGAGAAACGGGCAAAAATGTCAGAGGGGCTGACCCAGCGTCATCACTGAGACATAAATAAAAGAACCAAATAAGGTCCTTCACGGCTGTAGGAGTTTCCCGTCCCCAAATGCTATTAAAATATCCATCAATAAAACGGAGTCAGTCCAGCCAGCGCGGAAAGGCWGCAGCTTCGGGGGAGGATGGCAGGGCAGGCAGCAGGCAGGGCGAGGAGCCGGCATTCGAACCCCTGTCCCTTCCCCAGTTAGTGTCACTTTTGCAGTTATTAGGAAAGCCTGAGGTCACGGCAGCCCAGCTGCAGCCGAGGAAATGGTTGCAATTGAAAGCTCCCCGGGTGGCAGCCTGACCTGCTCGCAAAAGCCCCAGGGATTTCCAGGGATGAACCCCCAAGGGACGCGGCGCGAGCAGAGCAGGTTCTGGCAAGGTCTGACGCTGCTCCCCAGCCTCCTCCTGGAGTTACTGGGATTACTGGGACGATTTTGGGCTGGTTTCTGCTCTTTTGGGAAGGGGTTCTGGCTGCCCAGGAGAGCGGGAAGCCAAACAGCTCTCTCTGCTCTGCTGGTCACAAGAAATTCGGGGTGGCGGGGAATGCGCATAGGTATGACAGGATGAATTATTTTTCAGGCTCTAGCTGCAGGGATTTATTGCAGGAGGTCCCGATTTAACCGCTCGCTGCCTGGTTGGGCAGGAGCATCCACGACTTGCCTGCTGGAGCATCATGCTGCCGGCAGTGAGCATCAAAGGGGTTTGCAGCAGCTTTTTCGGGGAGGAAATTTGAACTTCTGGCATCAAAGATGTCAGATATACCCTTCAGCACGGTTAAAAACTGCCTTCCCGGCAGAGGGGCTGGGTACCTGCTCCTCTATGCAGAGCACCACACCCTTCTTTGCCCCAATTAGCTCCCATTTTCCAACTTYCATGCAAGGTGCATGTGGGTAACGTGCAATTTCCCCATTGCTCTTGTACACGGAGGGCAATGGTCCATGTTTGGGGTCTGTCCGTCCGTGYGAACCCCGCTGGAGGACAGCCAGCCAGCCAGCCACTCACCCGGCCAGGGTAGCTCTGGAGGAACTTGATCTTCTCGTAGAGCTTGATGTTGTCAGCTCTCAGGTTGTCCAGCTCGCTCTGCAGGGCATGCACCGTGTGCTGCATCATGCGGTTCTCCTGCACGGGGGGAGCAAGGRGGCCGTTAGCAGCGAGGCCGGGGGGACGACAGGATCTGACCGGGTGGGAGGCAGAAGGGGGGTTGATTGGTGCATCCAGCTGGGGTTCAGTCCCCTCTCAGTAATTAAAATCCCCCGGCTTTGAATTAAAATTGCTCCCAAATTAAAATTGTCCCCCCGGACAATTTGAGCTTCAATTCAGCTGCCACGGAACGGGGCTCCCAGTCCTGAACCATTAACGAACCCAATCCCTCCATGGTTGCACATGGGCCGGGGCAGCCAAGGTGGCTGCGGGTGGCCGTGGGTTGAGATCTGCCCCCCCCCGGGAGGTGCAAAGCCAACCTGCCGGCTTTGAAGAGGTCATTTTGAGCTGTACTTCGATTTGTAGAGCTATTGGGTTTTTACCCCAAACCGCATTCCCTATGTGCACCCCCGAATGCTGTGCCAGGCGGCCAAGCACACCTGCAAGGCGACAGGGATTTGGACCTGTCCTTGAATTGGAGCAACACCGATGGGCTGGGGGAGGCTTTGGTCCTGCTAACAGCAGAATGTACTTTTCTCTTGCTTGCTGTAGTGCTGCCTGAGTTGTGCTGATAATAAATCCCTCGCAGGTCATTAAAGCAGCCAGCTCCAGACTGCAGGTCCTGCAGCCCCCGCGCAGCCGCCTCCCCCACCCGACCTACCCCCTCCAGCTCCTGGTTCCTGGCCCGGAAGCGTTCCCTCTGGCTGGAGATGATGGAGAGGAGCGAGTCCACCTGCCCCTCGGGGAACGAGGCGCTGGGGGACGGCGGGTGACCTGCGGACAAGGCTTGGCATGAGAGATGACCCAGCAGATGCCCACCCTCCACCCTGGAGCAAGCGGGGCTTGCTCGAGGTCCTCCCTCCGTGGGACCTCAGGGGCACCCAGGCAGATAAACTCCTGTGCACAGCTATTACAACAACATGGATTAGTTTTTACGCTTTTTTTTCATTTTTGGGGACTTATCCCAGGAATGGACAGGTTCACTCCCCAGGGAAGACCAATTGCATTATCTGGTGCAACCCATGGCTGCCTTCCCATGACCCCAACCCTCCCAGTCCCTGCCAGACTCTCCCCTGTAGCTTCTGCAGCAGCAAAAGACCCAGTGCCACAACCAGCCCCTCCACCCACGTCCGCTTCTCTCCCCTTCCCCTCCTTGCAAAACAGTCACCCCCATTTTGTACTTTCTCCTCTTTCAGCCACCCCAGCAAAGCAGGGGCTGCTCGCCCGCAGCTATCACCAGCTTGCCGTGCCCAGGAGCCCCATTTTGTGGGTGCCCTACGTGGCTGCCCCCCCATGATGGGGCTCTGCAGGTGCCCGGGGGCTGGGGCCATCCCTCCCTGCTCTGCCTTCCCGGCAGCGGGAGGCATCCAGGGCCAAGAAGAAATACGTCCCCGAAGCCGTGACTCAACTGGCTGCACAGAGGAGCTATTCATAGCGCAGGATGGGTGGCTGCAGGTTGTTTGGCTTGGTGGGACTGTTGCTGTGATATTGTTTATTGTGTGTTTTCAAAACCTTTCAAAACGAAAAACAACAAAAAAAAAAAAAGAAAAAAAGAAAGAAGGAAAGGAAGTGGGTTTTGTTCCAGAGGAGCCAAGCGTCGTTATTTGTTTGGTTCATTTTCTCCTGCAGACCTCGGCACAGGAGCCAACGTGAAGGAAATGTTTAGCTCGCTGGCTCCGGAGGGGGTTCAGTGCGGAAGGAGCAGGATGTTTGGTTCAGCCGGGGTTCACTGGCTCAGCACGGAGTCGGGCCCAGCACGTGCCCGCTGCAGTCTCGGGAGCAGCCGGAAGACCGGCAAACCGTGCCGAGAGTGGAAAAGCCATCCCTGGCCCCAGAGAAGGACACGCTGAGCAGGTGATGTCTGTGCCTGCTTAGCAGCATCCTCGTGCCGCCATCCCCGGAGATGAGCACCCTGCCCATGGCACCAGGACGGCACCCATCAGCACCTCGGTGCGCAGCACGGCCCCGGCTTCGCGCCYGCCTCTCACCGTAAAACAGCGCCGTGGCCTCCTTGATGGGCTCAGGTATCTTCTCCAGGCTGGGGACGGCCGCACCCTGGGCAGCAGAGGCAGAAGGGGTTAAGCGTTTCCCACCCACCCGAAGGTGCCTGGTCAAAGCAARGCCCTTCTGGGTCCTGCTCCCGCCCTGGCACCCGCAGTCTCGTGGGCAGCATTGCTGCCAAACAGGCACTCTGCMAGGATCGAGCCCGAGACAACGTGGAGAGGCTGGTATTCACCCCTCAAATCCCGTCCTTTCCCCGGGARGGAGAAGGGCTGGACAGTCTCTGGATGCCAACACCACTGCCCCCTCCCACGCCAGCACCACCCCATTGCATCGGCACGATGCAACCCTCTGCTGGGTTGAAAGAAAGAAAGAAAAGGGAAGGAAAARAAGAAAAAAAAGAAGAGGTAATAAAACAACCCTCACGCCTGCTGTTGGCCCCTCCACCAGTGACAGTGAACCCCCGGGGACATTTTGAGTGGTCCCTGCCCGCTGCCGGGAGCCGAGCGCCGTGGGTCGGGGTTACCTCCGCATCCGGGCGATGCACAGCGGACAGGGCCTGGATGGTGCTGAGGTCGTGCTCCAGCTTGGCGATGAGCTCCTTCTGGCCAGCCAGTGTGGACACGGCCTCCGTCAGCTGGATCTGCAGCTCCGCACAGCGCACTGGAAAACAGAGCCGGGGCCGTCACCCAGGGGTGGCCCAAAACCCCAAATTTTGCCAAGGGGACAGTGAAAAGCTGAGAAACCCCCACCTGGAGCACTGAAGCCAGCTCATGGGCAGCAACCCCGGTTTCTCCTTATTTCTGGGGGCAGCAGGAGGGACCAYGCCAGCAATCCCCGCTCTGCTCCAGGCAGAAGTGACCAGGGGTCCAGCCCACCTCGGTGACGCCCCAGGGCGGGCAGCCGTCCCCAGGCAGGACCGGTGCCACGTCCCAGCGCTGGAGGCAATGCGAGCGGGCAGCTGCTTGCACCCATACGGCTGCTTCAAATGCATCAGTAAAATATTTTTGGTGCCCCAGGGGTACCTGACTGCATCCCGGCTGGGCAGAGTGGGGGGACCTGGAGAGGGATAAGGGGAGCTGAGCCCACGAACCGATCCCCGGGTCTGGTCTGCACAGAAAAGGTGCGATAGAGGTGGGCTCCGGGCAGCACATCCCCGGCCATGGGCGCTGGGACAAGCACGCAYGGGGCGGACGGTGCCACGGGAGGTTGGAGCAGGATGGGGGACGTCTCCCAGAAGGGGCTCAGGTGGGACCAATCCTGCCCCCAGGCGCTGGGCGCGGCTGTGCAGCCCCCGGCATCCCCGCTCAGCCAGTTTTTGACAAATGAGTTCTCTTTCCAGTTGCCCCCCCAGAGTCARATCCACGCCCTAAACCACAACAGGCGCTCGCTGGAATGCTCCAGGAGCAAAACAAAAGCCTCTCGTTCCCCTTGTGTAACCCCAGCCCAGAAGTGAAGCAACCGAGAGACGGGGCCAAAAGGCAGCTACAGAGGCAGGCGCAGGACCAGCACCGCAGGGCAAGCTCCCTGCTCCCTTTGCAAATCCATCCCGAAACACAGAACATCAGCAATCCGGAGCCCTGTCCCGCAGCAGAAATCGACTCGTTTCACCTTTCTCCCTTGTTGCCAGCAACGTCTGGGCCTCTGCCTGCCTGCAAAAAAGCTCAGATCAAGGTTCAGCCCCTGCGTTTTGCACCGCCAGCCTCTCCGCCGCTGGGACGCAGGATACGTCCCTCCGTGCCTGGATTTCCAGGTGGGTGAAAGCTCAGGTCCCAGCTGTTCCAGTCCCTCCCTGATAATTCCCGTTGTAATTATTCCCCTGAATTCCAGACGGCTGGAAGGCAAAAAATCCTCATTTATCAACAGCCAGGGAGCAAGAATGGCAAAGGCTGCCTGGGAAGCAGCCGCGCTGGGGGAGAAGCGAGGGCAGACTGTTGCGCCCGTGGGGCCTCTCTGAAGACTTCAGACGAGAGGTGCAAAGCGTGTGCAGCTCAAGTCCAGCTCACCCAGTCCTGCCGGGCTGGGAGCCGCCCCACGCACCCCAAAACCGGCTGCCGAGGGGGGTCCTTGCACGGGGCTCGATGCCCTGCAGAGCCTGGCCCGGAGGGTTGGACTCGGAGCAGCAGTGACAGGGGCTCGACCAAAGTCATGCCTGAAGCCAACGCTGCTTTCCCATGAAGCAGGGGCTTTGCCGGGGCAAATTTCCCCCCTTTTTGTCGGAAATGCAATCCCTATGTGATCCATAAGGGACCAAGCCTGCCTGCAGGGAAAGGGAGGTGACACATGCGTCAGACATAACGCATGGATTTATTTTTTTTCCCCTGCCTCTTTGCATTTCACAGGCCCCAGATGAAAGGCTCGGGAAGAGCCAGGAGCAGTTGCCATAGAGGCGCAGTCCCGC
The DNA here is from genome assembly GCA_030449065.1 of Oceanodroma leucorhoa. Lineage (NCBI taxonomy): Eukaryota > Metazoa > Chordata > Aves > Procellariiformes > Oceanodroma > Oceanodroma leucorhoa. The sequence goes on along the minus strand of JASVER010000060.1, from coordinate 5,071,513 downwards.
TGGAGGTCAGTGTTTCTCAAGGAATGGGGAATTGCTGCCTGCTCCCGAAACATGGGTGGCCTGATGCAAAATATTTGCATTAACAAGATTTGGAAAGACGAAAACCTCTTCCCTACGGTTAATTATTTAATTGGCTGTCTCTTTAAATGGCATTAAAATGTAATTGGGAAGCTATTACTAGCCAAACATGGGCTGTGGTGCCCAATTCTGCACAAAGCAGCCACGATCAGCCTGCAAAGGGCCTGATGCTGCTGCCGGCGTGCCCAGGCTGCACCACGGCCAGGAGCAGAGCGGAGGGTTGGCTGGGGCAGGACACGTTCCCTGCCTCCCACCCTGCCCAAAAAACCTCTGCAGAACTCAGCTTTGGCATCCTGCTGAAGGAGACCCGAGCCCGGGATCCCAGCTCCCGAGTTTCTCTCTTAAATGATGTTTTTTTTGGCTTCCGAGTTACAYGGACTGAGTTTTTTCAGTTTGCTTAGGAGAAAAAAGGGTCTCCAAAGAAACACATCTCCCAGTTTTAAAGCAAGCCGYGTCCTTCCTCCCTTGGGTTTCGCTGCCTCAGCATTGGCCAGTCTTCTACAAACCGTCCATGAAAACAGAGAAGAGTGGAACCATGCCTATCACTGAAAGCAACCAAAATGCATGGAGCTTCTCTTCATCTCCCCTTCAGTATCTCTTTTTGCAGTTGTTTTTTGTTTTTTTTTTTTTTTTTTTTAATCATAACTTTCTTTTTTCAAAGGGGCAGTGGCCACCTGCGAGCTCCTCACTTCTCTGCCGGCGACCCTTCACCTCCAGCAGCGGTGGATGGCTCTCCCAGGACGGCAGGTCAGTTCAAGCATCGAGATTGAACAAAAKAAAAATCTGCCTTTGTCTTCTCTAAGCTGCTGTGCTGGAAAGCCCTCCTCTGACCCTCAGATGTGCAAACACCTCAAAAGCTGCAGAAGAGGGAGAGGTACTGCAGAAGATAATGGGACAAAGAAGGTGAAGCCCTGGGGAAACTGGGATTTTAAACCATGTATCSTGCTACTCAAACTCCATCGTTCCTGACTTTTGAGGCAATGGAGAAAGGGGCCTGATGTTGCCGTCACCTTATGGAGACAAGCGATGAAATGCAGCAACTGGGCAAGTGAACGCCGGCAGAAGTCACCTGCCCTGCTGCTGCCACACTGCAGCGCTGCTTGGCACAGGCAGGTCTGGTTTTCCCTTGTCGGCTCCACCTGATACACAGAAAACAAGCAGCKGAGACTGGAGTATTACTGAAAAATATCTTCTGCTTTCCTGGGAGTCCCTGGGAAGGTGGCMGAGCAGATGGGAGCTGGACTAGAGAGTTTTGCATGGGGCACTTGTGAAGTCCGTAGACAGCTGTTGGCTGGGTGAACTCTCCTTCTTGATCAGGGTTTTCTTAATTCAAACTCCCCATGACACTGTTCCTAAATCCCTGAGCTTTCATCTGGCCTGGCTGGCCAATAACACATCGGTCATTAGAGAAAGTTTCTGTGAGCAGGCTCCCAGGAGTTTGGCAGAAACCACCCRCAACAAACAGGGCGACGAGCAAGTCCCCAGCGCAACCACTGCACTTTGGCTGCCAACAGCTGAACTCGGTCTAGCACCTTAACCCCACAACCGGACCCTCCTGGGGAATCCTGGCCTTGAAGAGAAGCACCGTTCAGGACAACCATCAGCCCAACCTCCTCCCACACACCCTGTATGACTGACCAAATCTTCAAGTCTTTTCTGTATCACTGAACATGTGGCCTGATGAAATGTCCCGCATGAGTGGGGAGGGGATCAGGCCCTCTGCAAGGAACCAACCACTTTGCAAAAGACTGGTCATGCAGCAGGGAGAATAATATCGGTGAGGCTCTTGAAAAGCATCATATCCTGCCCAAAACTGAATGAGTAATTAGAAAGAGCCTCTGCTCAGAGAGGATGCTGTGAAGAAGATGGCCATCCTGGGAAGTCTAAACGTACCTCCAACCCACTGCCTGAGGAGCACAGCCACAGGTGACATTGCCAAGAGACRTGTGTTTCTGAAAAAATGTGAAGTGTCTGTGCGGACAGGCCATGCAGTGAGATACAAAGGTGTCTCATGCAGAGAGGAAACAAAACGGTCCTAAATTGAGAATAAAAGATTTAGATGAGTCTCACACTTCTTTCATTCTGGGTAGTACTGTCAGTCTCGCGCTCCTCCAAAGCTGCAAGTTAAAATCCTCATAGCGAATATCGAGGAAAAAAGTCCCGGAGCCCGAGGCTCTACGGGCACGTTTGCGGGTAGCTCCGAGCCCAGCAGATGTGGGGGCTCATCGGAAGCGCCTGCGAGACAGCGAGCTCAGCACTGTCACGGAGCAACAGCAACTTTGACTCCTATAACAAGCCCCAGCAATTGGACTCCCTTGGCAAATCATCCAAAATAAACAGCATCTGTTTTCACAGATGGAGAAAATTAAGACATACTAGCAACTTAGTCTGAAGTTATAAGGCCAGACATAAATAAATGAGAGGCAATCTTTCCATAAGATGGTGGCTTGATTACTGAGGATACAGACAGATGAATAAATCACCTTGGGGTGAGATAGGCTGTAACTTGCTACACATCCACGAGACTGGAGTAACTGCTCATGTGTATCCTCTGAGCCCGAAGGAAATGAGAGGTAAGTGGTATTGCTGAAGGGATCTGCAGGGTAGGAGCACGCACATGGRCAGTTACTGCAAATTAGCTGATGCTCTGCAAGTTCACACCCTGATTTGCCTTATGGTAACTTTTTAATCTCCCTCCATTACTGTCTGGCCTCCTTGAATTTACATAACTGTAAAAAAATAAGAAAACAAGCAGAGAAGTGATGTGGCACGCTAGGAGCTTTCTTTGAAAAACTATCCTCTCAGAAGTCAACTGAAGTGCATTGAAACCTCCTACTTCAAAGGTTTTAAGACTACTTCATTGACTGGAAGGAAGATGATGGTAAGATAACTAAATCTTGGAGTACCTTGACATGAAGTTTGAGAAACCCAGGCACGAAGCTGGAGACTCACTCAACAAAAACACCGGTGTTTGAGCGCGCCAGGGCGAGGAACGGGAGCCAAAGGAAGAAGCAGAAAACTGGGTCTGCCACAGGTCCTTTGATTTTTCCACCTCGTTCACCTTTCCCCAGGTTGGGCCACTCTGGTTAATGACCGTGTTGCTGTGGACAGTTACTTAGAAGTTGAAATGGTTGTTCTTCCCCATGCAGAAGTAAATGCTAAAGCTTTTTGGCACCTCTCTCCCATGAGCCTTTTCAAGCCAACAAAGTCTTACCTCCGGTTCTACCTGATGACAGAGCTCCCAGGTTTATATATAAACTAAGGTGCAATTTCAGGCTCTTGAAATACTTGGCATTTAGCTTTTAAGGAAGTCTGAAAAAGACAGTACTGTTATTGCCCAAAGTCTTGCTCCCCTTCCAGGAGGATCAAAGGGAGATGACTTGAGCCTGTTCTTTGTAGCTGAAGGGATGAGTGTCCATACACTGCAGATTGTGTYCTGGATAAACCAGGTGGTTTTCTCTGTCCTCTTTTTGGTCTATGAAGATGCCAAGGAAGAAAGATCTGAGCCAAAATCCTTCACGCAACGGGAAGGCTGTCAAAGGCCTTTCAGTGTTGTACATCTCAATGGTTCTAGTTCTGTCTTGACCTTTTCACAGAGTGGGACAGCATTTCTGCACGGTCCAGAGTTGCGTGGGAGTCATTCAATCTGTCTTAACTTCATGCAAAGCCTTTTCCTTGGGGCCACCATTGCTGTGAGCTGTCAGTAGGCTGAGAAACAGGACAAGGTGGAAGGGAATGATTTAACATTTCTTTTCTACAAGGCATCAAAGYCCTGTCTCTCAAATCTAGCAGAGTGCTCTGGTGCAAATCTGTCCAGAGGTGAAGGCTGAAGAGCAGGTTGTACCGCAAAAGCCCAGCTGAGYCCTCTCCTGAGGTCCACCTCACCTCACGTAAAGCAATGAAGAAACATCACCATCACCAGAAGGGCATATATTCTTCCAAGAATGTCCCCAGAGCAAATAAAGATATTGGAGATTAAGTGCTCCAGAGATCCCACCAACACTACAGAAGTCACACAAGAACCGGGCTTTTGGGACATTTTAAAGCAGCCTCTCTAGAAATCTCCAGAGAGGGAAGAAAGGTCAGTCAGCTCCAAGAGCACCTGAGTAGCCAAAATGCCTGGACTATGTTAGGGTGGGAATCATCTTGGTCTGCAACTTTGCTTATGGGTAGCAATCAGGCTGTCCTTGTTTATCACCTCTGTACCTGACAACATTATTTTCTGATCAGACCTTCTGCAAGCTTTCTAAAAGGGGGGAAAAAGAAAGCAGATGATGAAGAGGAAGAAATGACGACATCTCTACAAGCCACCTGCAACTCCTAGCACARTCTACCTAGTCTTTAGCCACAGTTACCAGCCATGGAAAAGCTCCASGAATGAAATGATGAGGTTGCTCTAGAGACACAGAGGTTGTAGGAGAAGACATCAAGAACCTTCAGTGACATCCTTCAGGGATGTATGCAGAAGATGTGCAGTCCTMGATGGCAAGGGCTGGGACTGGCACCAGTGAAGACAGCAAGAACAACCCTTCTCATTTTACTTTCGTGTGCTGTCAAAAAGACAAGAAAAAATAGGGATAGTAGAAAGCAGATCACATCCAACACCCCGAGGACAAAATTTGAGACTTCATCTGCCCAAGTGACAAAGGGTTGGAAGCACAAGCAGAAGACCTCGTCACCCTAGCTGCAATCCTCATCGCAATACGTGAGCATCCTTCTTTGAGTCCCCTGCAGCCCTTTTCATCAGCGCCCTTAGATACAGCTGTGAAAGCGGCCTTGGGAGAGAGCAAAACGAGCTACCAAACCGCAGCGAGACGAGTGCCCTTCGGCAGCTCGCCACCCAGCTCCCCGGGTTTCTCTGCCGGCTGCCGGCAGAGGAGGTGCAGGCRAGATTTCTGCTCCCTCCCTTCCTTTTCACAATGAATCTGGAATTTTGAGGGCCTGCCGGGAAGGGAAGGTTTGAAGGATTTCTCCTTCCCTTTCCCCCTGGCCCAGCCACTCCAAAATAAACAGCCCCCAGCAAAGAAACACAGAAACACAGAAACAAAGAAACACAAAGAAACACGCTTAAATTATCTCTGTAAGGATAGAGATTTCATAGRAGAATGGATTATTTCCAAGGGTACGAAGATAATTACATGGGTAACTAGGAAGAGTTCAAGAAAACAGTTTTCTTATCAGTTTCCCATAGCTTGGAGCAAAAAGAAAATAAAATGCTCTACTGTAATCAAATCATGTTTTCTGAAGCCCTCTGTTGGCAAGTACACAATTTCTTCACCACTTCCATTAAACCAGAAATACTTAGAAGAAAATGATGGCATTTTGAAATGGAAAGAAGTGGGGCCCAAAAGCACCACGTCAGCTGCTCACAGCACGTTCTTGTTCTTACCTGGTGGGAACATGATGCCATGTGAAAAAACACCCCCCTTCCCACTGAAAGCCAAACTACCTCTCGGTGGCCGTGGGGCAGGAGCTGGCCCATGGCCAGTACCCGTGGCACCCAGGTGCTCACCTGGTGCTAACTTATTCCTGCACCTAAGGATACAACAAACAAGGATTTCTCCCATTAACTCAGCAAATGCCTGTAGTATTTCCTATGTCAAACCTCACCCTTGCTACAGCATCTAACTCCAGAAGCAGCTATTTACCAGCAGAAACAGTGGYGAGATACAGGTATGCCCCAGTGCTGAGCAGCGAGGGTCTATAGGAACACGCAGCACACACTCCTCCTCCTGAAAAGGAGATTTTCGACATTGTTTTGAAGGGCTACCAATAAAGCTATCACGGAAGATCCAACTATCTCCATGGAAGACCGTAAGTATCTGCTTCTGACTTCTGAGATGCATCCTTGTGGTTTCGGTTGCCTTCCTAGCTTCCCARAAAGAAAATTCTGGAGATTTAGGCTTGAGAGGACAGTCTGGTTTTATCCTCGATGCACGCTTCTGAGCTACAATGAACCCCCCTCCAGCTTCTTCTCTACCAGGTCTGCGCTTTCACAAGTATAATGCATCTTTTGCTTATGACCATGTGTGTGATTTTRGTAGTTCAGTGCCGATACCACCATACCTAAAGAAAAGTGCAGGTTATAAATATACAAATTAACCACTTGAGTCATAACACTTTAAAAGTGTAGATGTTTAGTATCAAGCTTAAAATGATTAGGGTCAAATTATACAAGATAATGCCATTTATAGCAATCAACAGTTTGATCAGTCATTAAATAGTAGGAGGGGGGAAAAAAAGTGTTAAATGTTTACATCACAYGGAGCAACCTATCACAGATGTTTCAAAAGCAGAAAACACACATTTATAAAGAAATKAAGACATTAAATAGCATTTTCGATACATTTTGAAGAGTATCCCACCCACTCCTGCAGAACTAACCGAAGCTAAAGACGGCCGAGACACACGTCGAACACAAACACTGACTTGGGCAAGCGCCTCGCTGCGCCCCAGCGTGACTCCGGCCRGCCGGATCCCAGCGACGGCTGGGAGGGAGGGAGGGAGGGAGCGCGCTGGGGAAGCCCAGCCCAACTCCCAGCCCAGCTCCCAGCCCTCCAGGATAGCCAGCCAGACATTTTGGGACAGCAAATTCCCAGCCTGGCCCTCCCAAACTCCTCATGCCATGCTGAACGTAGCCTATCCAAGAGGAAACTCAGCCCAACGAGGAGGCACACAACCCGCAAGCTTACAGCCTGGCAGGAAAAATGTATAAGAAACGGGCATATGTACCGCAGGAGACGATGTAAACACAGGTCCCTCAAAACAACCTCCAATCCACAATTCAAAACACGAGCACGCCAGGCGAAACCGCAGCGCACGGGCAAGCACACACACACACGCTCTACCTGACAGCAGAGTGTTCAAGCCAAGAGATTGATTCTTCTAGGTTTTTTTTATGTAATTCCACTGATRGATTAAAACATCTGCTCCTTACCAACACCAAACTTCAAATCCTAGACTCTGTAAATATGGAGTACATTTATAGGAACAACATCTCGTAAGGCACTAGAAGAGGAATTTATCTTTATATAAAGTGTCTGTAAAAATAAACAGTGAGCCAAATAKCTGGGAAAATTCTTTTACATTTTAATTTTTGAATCTAAAGCATTTCTGACCTCAATGTCTTTAATCTRATTTTTWAAAATTAGCTAATATATYGTTATGGTGCTCAAAACAATCCCCCTTGCAGTCTCAGACCCAAAATACGTCTTTTCTGTCCCCGAAGCCAGGTGTCCACCTCGCACTGACTGCAGCAGGAATCGTCACGCTTGAATTTCACTGAAAAAAGGATACAGCTTGGAAATGTGACGCTTCAATATTTAAGGTATTGAAAACATTTCCTCCCCCCTGGAAACTGACACAGAAAACGTAAATTCTCCTCCCCTGGCCAAAGACAAATCCCCACCAAACGCAGCCCATCACTGAAACAGAACCACCAATGTAAATGTTTGCTGCTTGGACTCAGGTCTCACCTTAATAAAGACAGCCCACGCGTAATTGTGTTTGTATAAAAGATATTTACTTCAATTATCACACCTAGGGTGCTAGTGAATAATAATAATAATAATACATCGTGTGAGTTTCATACAGTGATATTGCTTCTCCATATCATATAGGGACTGTTGTACAGTGCTGAGAACAAACATTATATGGCTAACCAAACAAAGACGGAAGAAACAATGCCATTCTGCTGACGGAGGGAGCGCTGCCCTGCTACTGCCAGCCATATAAACTCTTACTTTTATGTTTAAACAAATACCAAGAAATAAAATGTTACAAAAGATGAGTCACAGCAACACAATGTGGGCTTCTCAAAGCTACTTGTACAAAAAAATGACACTTTTTTTTTGGTCAATTGGGTCTTTGTGAGGATCTTTTTTTTTTTTTTTTTAGATCTGTGATTGTGAATATAACAAACAAGCTCTAAAAACATCTAAGACTTAGTGCGTTACAGAAAAAATATAAAATACTGCTAAAAATGTAAGACACCACAATACACTGGGGTAAAAACTGAGCTTATTATTAAAAAAAAAAAAAAAAAGTTCTCAGGAAAAAGTACACCACTTTCTGTTTGAGTTCATCTTGTGCTGTGTTAGTAGTCGGGGCATTTCAAAGGTCTGCCCATTATCATGGCAAGTAGTTATTGCACAAATGCAAAGAGTTAATTTTTAATAAAAAAATGAAAAGGGATATGAGGGAAACAATTAAAAAAAAAAAAAACAAAACAAAACACCACAAACATCCCCTCCCCCCCCCACCAGCCTCCATCTGCTTTGGAATTCGCATCCAAATTCGTACATCTGACATTCTCGCAGCATTTCCAGCGAGTGGGGCGCGCGGTGCCCGCCTTCGGAAAAGGAACGGTAGAAAACGCTTCTCAACACAGAAATGCAAAGAGTATTCTGACAGAACAACCTTTTTGTTTTGCAGAGGTTATCCAATAGTTACCGTAGGGCTCTTTTTTGTTTTTATTATGTTTTTGTTTTTTTTTTTTTTTTCTTTCAGACTATGCCAGAAGGAAAGAACCTCACGTGGGAAATTCATCTGATGGTTTTTAGTGGGACACCCTCGAAAGGCAAAGTGCAAATTTGCTTCCAAATCCACAGAAGTGGTGATGTGCCCTGCAACTAGCTCAGCACCTTCCGTCTCTGCCCCCGGTGAGGTTTAATTGCGGGGCGGCCGGCTGGCGCTGAGCGGAGGCCCTCTGCACCGTCCCTCGTGCAGACACACGCTCCCCTGGGTCGAGCAGGGGGAATTTCTAGCGCAACGGTTCTCCGTTTCGCTTATGCAGCTTCTCTCGCGCGCTCACGAAGTGTTACCTAGCCAGGGAAAGCCTGTCTGAGCGTGTTTCGACGCTGCAAGAAAACGAAACAACTCCTCCGTGACAAAGATCAATTCACAACGTGTGTTTCCAGAGTTCACACCAGGAAAAGTTGTTGCTGCACAAGGTGATTTTTTTTCTTTTTTCTTTTTTTTTTTTTCCTTGACCAACTTTGAATGAGAAGAAAATCAGCTCTGAATTCAGAAATTCAAACATATGCCAACAAAGATGAACRTTACAGGAAACCAGTCTCTCATTTTAAATTAACACTCTTGAGTAAATCGCAATGTACTTTGACAAAGGGGCACTGCATCTTCATGAAATTCTCAGTAGAGGCTCTAGGAGGCTAAGGGTATTTTCTCTCTCTGTATATTTTAAGTCTCTTCTCTCACAACTGAGGCTTCTTATTCTCAGTCCTAAATTATTTTAAAACTATTTAAATAATATTATTTATTAGGCATTTAGATAAAATACTTTTTTTTTTTTTAAATGATTGCTCTAGAAAACACAACAGGGGCACAATGATATGGATACTACGACAAGCCAACACCACCCCGCTCCATCGTTAGGATAGCCCAAACTTTCTCCAACGTCCGTTTAGGGGATATGTATACTCCTGTTGTGTTTGTATCAAACAAAAACAAACCTCAAAAAAGAAACTGTTAAAATTAATCTCATAAATAGGAAATATTAGATTGTTTTCCTAATTACAAACCACCTGTATATATTTCAYCTTATGATGCTGTAGAGAGAGCAAGCTTGAAAAATAACACACAAGCRCTGGTAAGGGCTGAGGATGCCGCTGGGTGAAAGCCTGTTCTTTACAAAACCAAATTAAGACTGGAATGACTTTAGAGTGCCTCGCCATCCAGAGACGGCACGGCTCTGGGCACGGCAATGAAGACAGCATCTACTACTAATGGCACAGAACGACACGGTTGCAGTTAGCGAGGTGGTTCTGAAGCCCACGAGTGGTTCTTGAACGCTGACAGACCTACAAGTACCCCGGGTGAGACTGAGCCTTACGAGATTAACGCTGCCGGGCGATGGTGGACTTCCTAACCCGAGACCCCACCGTGCTGCTGGAGCCAACCCAGAGGGATTATTTTTTTTTTTTTTTTTTTTTTCCCAGGAACCTGAATTCTCCTAAACTAGAGCTCACGCTCGCCTGCGTTTGGTGGTTGGGACATGAACCTCCGAACGCAGGACGAGAATTTCTATTGCACAAAGACTTAACGCACAGTGTTTGAAGTGCTCGTTAGCAAAGGGGCAACCCGTGTCGGGCCACTGAAACGCTCCTCCATCGGTGTTTTCTTTCCCCCCACCCAAATTAAAAGTGGCTGTGAATGCTGCAATCTAGATCACTGTGCTTTAGATTATTCTCCATGAAGAGACTAGGAAATAAGGCACATAGCTTTCCAATTATAGAAAGTTTGTTAAATAGTAAATTTTAGGAAAGTAGCAAAACCTAAAAACTTAATGGGAGATGTGGTAACATACAGGATTTTGATGACATGCCTACTGAACAAAAATAAAATAATTTCAAGCTAAACTCTCCCCCCAGAAAAAAAAATGATCCATGATCTCCATCTCTCTAGAGGAGGCAAGAAGGAAATGGAAGCCCTGATCAAGAAAAAAGAAAAATAGGATACAGATGTGACCTTGCTTATTCCCCGCACGCCTCCTTTACGAACTAGATGCTCCAGTACTGCCTGTATAGCCTGTACTAGCATCCAGAGGTAACTAGGTACTTTGGAAACACTTTTAAAGCTAGTAATAATTTACCCACATATAAATAATACATCAAAATAGCACTAAGGGTCTAACGTAAGCTAACAAAAGCCGGAGAAGTCCGATTGAAAGAYTGATTGTACAAAGTATTTTTTGTAGTTACTTGAAGATAAGATTGTACTTCAGAGCAAGTCAAGTGCCAAGTTTTATTTCTTCTCTTGAAAACACAGCCACTTGCCTTCTGAGAGGAACTGCATAACAGAGAATTTCTATCTCGTTGCTAATAATACTTGAATTTTCAGCTTAGGGAGAGCAAGAACGAACCACGTGCTATAATTAGATACTTGGCTTAATTTACTGATCAGCTGTTCTTGCRATTGTGTTAAGTAAGTTGCAAATGTCTTTACTATTCACCTTCCCACTGTACATAGATATAGAAAAGTATATTTTACATGTGCAAATACCTGGCATATTAACTTCCTACAAGCCGTATCGAGCAAGACGTACAGACCAACTGTTACAGGATGTTGCAGATGAGGCTTGACCCTTCATTTCAAATTACTTGGCTTTTGCACATCTCAGACCCTTGGAATTATTTTTATGTATTCTGAACAAGATCTTTCCCCTCCTCGTTAGCTAAACCTGCGAATCTCAAACAATCTGATCTCTCAGATGACCAATCCCCTCTTTACACAGGGAACTTACCTGACAAGTGGGAAAAYGGCATCCTCTATGCATTAAAATACATATTGGTTTTAAGCCCTCACTCACCTACGCCCCAAATTTCACGGATTTGGCTGTAGCAATTCTACTGCACCATTAAGACCAAGCACGTAAATACTGCATATACAGAGGGGCTTTTCCATACTGGAATCATGTACATATACAACAACACATTTAACAAGTCCTAAAAATGCATATTAATTACCCGCATAGACAGAAGAGGATAACGCAATTTAATGCCGTTATTCTTGTTATCAGTAAAGACATTGTGCTGTTACGAACATTACCACAGAATTACACGGTAACTATGCAAAAAGCAGGTATGTCACCATAACAGCAGGGAATTCCTGGCACGACTCTCCATTTCCAAGGATCTTTGGATGAAGATTGTACTACGTAGTACAAATATCTCTAAAATTCAAAAAAAAAGTCAAAGACACGACGTCATGGGGACTTCAGGCATCTAACTTTTGCTGTACTGTTTCCTGCACTATTTCATTATGGTTAAGAATTCAGCCATTCTCTGCACTTAGCTGTTTCAAAATATAAAGAAACTGAAATGCTACTATGAAACCAACAGTTTTAAGAATAAGAAATCTACAAACTGTGGCAAAAATCTACTAACGTCACAGTGAGTAAAACAAGCTTGAAAAATGGCAGCAACCATCCTTTGTAGAACAGCCGGACAAGGAAAAATACAATAATCTTATTAATTTTTTAAAAGGAGGCATTTCCTTTAAATGCACTTTAGTGCCAGAACATGTTTGTGAACAGCAATGAAAATCAAGCCTGGGAATCAGATCATTTTTCTTTCCATTCACAAAGCAGTTGTAGAAACGCAGGCTTCCCAGCCAGCCAAGGACTTTGGGTTCAACGCGGAGTGCCCAGGCTTTGGGAAAAGCAGGCGCGATGCCTCCACCAGCCCTCGGCTGTACCAGAGGATGTCGGTGAGGAGACTCACTAATAGAAGTTCAATGAATGACTTTCTTCAACTGCAAAATGACCTTACAACTAATAATTTATATTAAATATGCCACAGTACCACTTGGCTGGGGGGGAAATCATCCCTGAGGAGAGAGATGGCACCACTTACCTATTTTTAAGGCTTTTTGAAAACTTAAGTGCACAGGCCTAACGCTAACCCTTCTCCAAAAGGATAAATTTCACCTTCAGAGCATAAAACCTTTTTATCCTTGCATATTAATAGGGTAGGGTATAGTACATGACCTGGTCATGTAGGACAAATCAGTCCCTAGGCATAGCATAAAGGACTTTTCTTGCTATAAAGTTCATTATTAACTACATTTTATACATGGCATAGTCAATATATCCCATAAAAGAGATGGGGAGGAAAGAACAAATTGGTGAAATAATATTTCTACGTTTTAGAGCTCAAATACATATGTGAAGGAGACAGGGACAATTAAGTCACTTTTCAAACTAAGAAGGTTGAGCCAGAAAAGAAATTCAGATCTCATACTTTCCATGCCAGTGATTCTCCTTGCAATTTAAAACCATCTGGCAAGATTTTAAACTGCTGGAAAAAGAGKCTTTTGTTTGTACAGAATTTTAAAATTCTCTATTTTTTTTTAAAATAAGTTGATTGTATATGCAACACGAAGGAAGAAAACGCTGATGTTCAAACAGTGGGGCAACAGAAAGTGCAAGGGGAAAGTAGCAGGCCAACATGTGAGTGAACTGAATACTGCTTTGCAGCTGGTTTATCTGTGTGAGTTAAATTTAGGAATATCAGGCTATAAGCAGCTTGTCTCATCAGGCCAAAACTGCCACTCACTCAYGGGAAAGACTTGATTTGGTTTTAGTGAACATTAAATCTGGCCCCCACCTAAGAACCAACTTTTCTTCTTCTCGTCCTATGTTTCTGATAGTCTTCAAGAAACGCTCACAGCTCAGCCACACACAGCGGCTTTRAGAGAGAATATCCTAGGATATGTACACTGGGTGAAGGAGAACGAAGAGAGAGTTTAAGAAACTCACTTGTTAGAAAGAGACACAAACGAAGCAAAAATAGTGCCCTGCATCTGCATGTTAAAATGTCACCGCTTTACTTTCAGTTTGCAACAAACTGCTAAGATTACCGATCTCTTTACAACCTTGCTAAAGGCACTGGTCCAGACTACTGCGACATTTCAGTTTAAATAAACTATTTTGGATTTAAGTGCAAAGAAGTGTCCAAAACCAATTACTTTTTTTGTGTATTCTCATAATTTATATATGGTCAAAATGTTTTTTGTTGTTTTTTTTTTTTTTTTTTTTTTTTTTAATTATTATTTTTATTTCTGTTTCTAACCTTTTATTTCTGTTTTTTTGCCAGGAGCATTTTTATTTCATATCAGTTTTAAGAATACTTGAAATTAATAACTTTAAGATGGAAAATTACAGACTTCTGACTACAACTGTGCTAGTGGGGACTGCAATCACTGTTAGCATTTTCCATTATTTCATTACATTATTTGTCAGATTTCCCTCAATCCTATTTTATGTAAATTTATGAGCTTTGTACTTTGAGTTACCACCAGAATGATGCACTTCTCTAGCTTACTATTTCTGTCATTAAAGGATTGAAAAATAGCAACTTTTAAGTAATTGGATCAGAGAATATTGCATAGAATTCTGTYGTGTTCATGAACCCCCTTCTCTACACCATTCCCATATGAACAAGTTACTTAAAACTAATGGAAAGATCTTTCACCTAATGAGAAAGGCACATAGATTTTTTTCTTTTTAACTGTAAGATAGCTCTTTCCTCTTACAGCAAGGAGTTTATTACTAAAGGACTCACTAATTCATGATATGGGCAGAGTGCACTGATACAGGTTCCCTTAAAGAGCGGCTCTATTTATAGGTGTTTTACAGATGAATAAATAAAATGGTCAAATTTTAYGGCATCAATGGGAATTGTAATTTAATGTATTTCTGCCAATAGACATGTGCAATTCTGTTGTCTGAAATCTGTATCCTGAAAAATGGAAGTGTATCGACAATCATATTGTATGATCCCTCTGCCAAGGGTACTCTTCCCTTGCTTTTAGCAAACAAAATATTACACTTTTTTTCCTTCCCTAACCATCCAGAGAGAAAAATTGACAATTTTAACTGCAGTATAAAGGTATTTCTGTTAAAATAGCCTGGGCCCTTCATCCACAGCTTTAGTAAGAGCATGGAACTGGAAACAGAAAAAGAAAACAAAAACACTTTTAAAGAACCTCAGGAAAAAACAGACTCTGGCATTACAGGTTTTCCGAACACTACCTGTGCTTTTATCCATCAGGAAAAGCAACGCCATCACCGAGGGCTCTGTTGCCACGCTCTGCGCTCTACAAAATGACTGCCCCGCRAGACGAGTCCCACGTGCCTAAATGACGCCTTTTCCCTTCCCGCGTAATCGGTGACCCAAGCGGATAAAAAACCACCGTGCTATTCTTTGGCATTTCTTCTCCTCCAACTTTTTATCCTTTTCTTTTAATTAAGTAAAAAAAGTTACTCCGATACACATTTTCCTAAAAGCGATACTTTCAAATGCCACACTTGATCAGAAATATAGCKAAAATCTTTCAGTGTTGCTAAAGTTCAGCCTCTAAACTGGGGAGGTCTCTGCCAGTTTGGAAAGCCAGTAGGTAACTCATCTCCAACAAGAGAATCTCAGCAGTAGTTCAAGCTGATCCWTTTTACTTTCCACTGAAACAGAAAAGCAGCTGCGACCTTGTCTAAAAATGGGGAACAAACAGCTGGGAACATCACTTAAACTCTACGAGCTCGATCTGAGGGTGTTCGTCTGCCCGTGCCCTTAAATACGGTGGTCACTAAGGAACCCAAAGTGACTCCCGGCAGGATGGCCCGGGTCACCCCAACAGCATCTCAGCAGGCTAATCCACATTCAACGCAGATCATTAAATATGAAACAACAAAAGGAGCTAAGCCATTAATAAAGTGCCAAAAATATAGGAAATACTGACAGCATTTTATTTGATTAATTTTATAGTAGATACCAATGACAACCCTTGGCAGGATGGAGTGACTTCTGACTTATGAATGCTGTCTTTATCCAGCGAAATTACATGATTCAAATGTAATAATGGAGCTTAGAATTAACAGTTAGTGTTATAAAAGAAAGATTTCCTCTAGGGCAAGCTACAGATAYGCTTTTTAAAAATCATTACAGCATTAAAAACCGGGCAGACATTAAAGAATCCTAAAGAACTAGTGGAAACTTGAAAAGCAAAMCAAAAATAAACAGAAAAAAAAAGATATAAGTTTCAAGGCACTTACGTATTGCTTATTAAGAAGAGAGATTGACCTTAAGTGCTGCATTTGCGTTCAACCTGTGAATACAGTTCTGCTGTCGTATAATGCAGCAAGAGCTCTCAGTAAGCATCATGGAATGCAATCATATAGACACAGGCACAAGAACAGTTTGGGGAATACTAATTTAAAAAAAATCGTCAAACAGAAAAAACCYTCCCTATTGAGAAAGCCAAGAGTAACCACTTGACTGCATCAAGCACCTGGATCTCAAATCAGCAGACAAGGACAGTAGAAACAGACTGGCAAGCGTATTGCCTAGGATTAATTAAAAAAAAMCCAACCTGAACCAAACAACAACAAAGAAAAAAATAAAG
The DNA here is from genome assembly GCA_030449065.1 of Oceanodroma leucorhoa. Lineage (NCBI taxonomy): Eukaryota > Metazoa > Chordata > Aves > Procellariiformes > Oceanodroma > Oceanodroma leucorhoa. The sequence continues at coordinate 5,055,517 of JASVER010000060.1, read as the reverse complement.
AACGTAAGAAAATATCTGTGTCTTCTAGTCAGAAGTTTTGCTTCTTGGCTGAAGACACATCTTGTTATGACTTGTATCAAGGTATGTGTATTTTTACCAGGACGTGCATTTATCGATGGAGCTGTGCTTTGTAAGTCAAACCAGGACACTGTACAGATACAGAGAGGTAACACTTTGCTTCACCACGTTATTTCCCTCGCTGGCCGTTCCCGCGGACTAACTGCACTCCAGATAAGAAGCCRTAACCGCTTCCAGCACGTGCTGTCGCATACTGGTGTCTGTTATTACAAATTGTCTCCTCAGCTCATCACAGAAAGGGGCAGTTGCTCTCTCCGTTTCTCAATTTTAGTTTTGCATCACAAGTCCCCAATTACCCAAGGAGGTATCCTGAAACAGCTAGCAGTAAAAATAGGAAATAAATCCCTGCCTTTCAGCCTCCTAGAGCCTTCTTTTCTTAATCATGAAAAGGATTGATTTTAGTGTACTGATTCTTAATTTGTGAAAACTTGCGCTAAGTGCTGCTGTTGCATGTTAAGAGACTGTAAATGAAATACATAAGTTCTAAAACATCATGCAAGAAATGTGGTTTCACATCTTACAGTCAAAAATCCTACTAATGAATTAATACAAGCACACTGAGGTGTAATATTGGGAACATACCTTTAAAGTCGGAACTCCTCTCCCCATCCCTCCCTCCCCCAAAATCAGAAAAGTAATATTAATTAAACTTAAGAAGTAATGAATGCACCATTAAAGTGTCATCAAAAAGATGCTGACCTAAGACAAAAGTTCAATGATACACAATACGGTCAAAAAGTCTTCAATCAATAATATACAGTATGACAACTACATCTTGTAAATTATACCCAATACTGCCGGCAGTCTATCCCTCTAAAGAATATTTGCCCCCTTTCATCCCTTCCTAACAATCAGATAATAAAATACAGCACCTATAAATAAGCAAAAAAAAATTATATATATATATATTTTTATATATATATATATTCCGAAATCATCTATTGTTAGTTTTAAAGATATGGCAATAAAGGAGTCTAAATTAGCAAACTTGTAGAAGCCATAACTGATAAAACAGCTTATTGAAAAAAGGTGGCAGTAATGCACTCTATGTGTGCACAAGTACGTAAGAAAATACACAGACGTATAAAATTGCACGCACACACTCACGCACACACATCCTTCCACACACCTCTATGCTCACGCATATACATATAGACAACAGGAGGAGTTAGAGACAAGTTAGAATTTGATTTGTACTTTGATCAGCCCTAACCTGTGCATAAAATAATGGAAAAAGGCTGTATTTCTGCAGGGCAGAATGGTCTAGACTGGGACTCGAGAGCATGAATGTTTTGGTTTGGAGTCTGGGCTATTTCCGTCCCGGCAAGAGCCYGTCTGGTCATTGCCATGTACTCTTTTTTTCCATGCAAAAATAAGCTTCCCACAACTAAAACGTATTTAAAATCAGTGCTTGCGGTGGGAAGAGAGTCAGTAAATGGCCACCAACAGCAGGAAAAGTTCTCTATCTGAGGCAGCTCCAGTCCCCTCTTAGTGGTGTGTGACAGCAATCGTACACGTGAACTACACTATAATCGATTCCAGGTAAGCTGAATATTTCGGGTTATGGAATACGTCTCCGAAGTAGCAGGCTGAAATGTTACTGGCCAACATTTTTTGAGCGATCTGTCTTTACTGAAAGGAAATTCTGTACACTGCGAACCAAGTGAAATGATCAAGTACATGCTGTTTCTAAGTTGTCTCCTAAACCTCCTAGATATGAGGTCTGATCAGCGTGCTCTGTGGTTAGAGGTTAAAAAGCAGATTATAAAATACCTAGATTCAGATTTTTTTTTGTCCTGATTTGGCCTAAAATGGAGTGTATTAAACAAATTCTGGTCTGCAAAAGACCAGAATCAGTTAAAGCTATGAAACAATGTGCACTACGTGTCAATATTCTATTTCACTTACAAGAAAACACTAAGTCAGCTACCACAAATTAAGATATTTTCCTGATGTGACTTTTTTTTTGTTYTGTTAAAAAATATGTGGAGTAAATGTGTTTTTTTTTTAATTCAAAGTTTCAAACAACAAGATTCTTTTCTTTTCTTGAAAATATGTAGGAATCCAAACTAGTGTGTTTAGAGTCGGTTGACTGTGCAATCTCTTAGTGGCAACTGAACAGCTACAAAAAACTTTCTTTTTTTTTTCTTTTTTTTTTGAAAAATCTCCCCTTTTTTCCTGGTTTAAGAAGATAATAGTGTATTATCGCTCTGTAGCCATTAGATGGCAGATAAAAAGCCCCCTTTTAATATGTGGGTTTGATTTTTTTTTCTTTTTTTTCTGTTTTTCTTTTTTTAAAGCCCACACCAAAGAGGAGGGCACAAGGCAAAGCTGTATGAGTTATTCCAGAAATTGTGGAAATCACTTAGGGCAATAATAAAAACACTTCAGGGTACAAAAAAGCTTGACTACACATTTCAGTTTTCTTCCTCGAAAACACAAACATAAATTGGGCTTAACGCTCCTTTTTGTTTTCTATATGCACCTTGGCCTATGGCGTTTTTGCCCTGTGGCCCGCAGGGCGGTTAAGTGCGCAACACAATAAAACCAGTAGAGGTCCAGTTTCACTTCCCAGCTCTCCAGAGTTGGGCGAGTTTAATCTCAAAACTCCCACTCGACGGCCTCTTCTCGACTCGCGGCCTTCTCCAAGCGGTGGATGATGTTGTTCAAGTTTGCCGCTTTCTTTTTCCTCAAGGAGCTGTCTCGCGTGTTCCTGGAGCTCACCGCCTCGGAGAAGCCGAACAAGCTCTGAAGAGAGTTGGCTTTCTGCGAGCCTGCGGCCGGCGTTGAGCTCGTACTTGGCACACTGGAGATTTTCTCTGAACTTTCTTTTGACTTGTAGGAGCTCTCCCCTGTAAGGACTGAGGTGGAGGCAGCTGAGGTAGAGGCATCCCCTTCCGTGGCAGAGTTTGGCAGTGTCTCCAGAGCTTCTCCCGGGCGCTGCGATGCCGGCGGAGAGCTCTGGCGCGGTGCTCTGAGCCTGCCCTCGTCGTCGGTGTCCTCCAGGCTYTCCGCCTGGAACGGCTCCGCTTTCTCCGAAGACCTGGCGCCTTGCAGTGCCTCTTCCCCCGCTTCGAACGCCGACTCCGCTGGCCCTCCCTGAGACTTTGTGGTTGCATTGCTGTACTCATCCGCCTCCGGGCCACTCGGCTTGCCTTCAGGTGGGCCTTCTGCGTCCACGCCATCGCAGCTGTCTCCCTCGGAGCTGTGAGCGGCCCTGCTGCTTCTGGCGGAAGGAGAGTCGCTCGACCCAGCCTGGCTCTGGCTCCCAGCTTGGATCTCCTCGATGAACAGCTCCCGGCGGATGCGAGACCTACGAGAGAGGAGAGAGGGATGGTGAGTCTGCCGGGGGTCACTCGGAGCCACSCTGCTCTACCAGATACGCCATTCAAAACGCCTTTTCGTAAGATGCCATTTTGCCTTGGCTACTGGACAGCCGCACCAAGCCGGGTCAGTGGAAGCGCTCACACCCTCAAACCCAAAGGACTGACTGAAGAGGCGTTTGGAACAACATGAAATATTGTCAAGACGCTCTTAATTTCATTCTCCCTGGCCACATGCCTGCTGCGAAGCCTGCTGTGCTAGAAGGGCTGCGGCTGCAAGCCCCAGGCCRCCGCGGGGTCCTCCATGGCGCAGCGGGAGGGCAGGCAGTCGCAGCCGGGATTTTGAGCAGATAAGCCATTTCTGGTAACGTCTGCAGTTACTTCTYGGTGTTGAGACTGACCCCCCTGTCTTCAGGATTTTGTGTATTTATTGTAAATCTGATGCCGATGACTGCCCCTTCTAGTAACCACAGCAGGCRTTATGGAATAAAGCAAAAATATAAACTTTATGCAGATAATCAATTTGTGCTAAAATGATTGGTGAAAGCCAATGACAGATCATCTTCCCTTTTTTTTTCACGTTTAAATTAAGTAACATTCMTAATTGTATGCTCAATTTTTACAGCACTGGATGTGGTTTAAGGGACAGAGATGAAAGGCTCTGCGTCTTCCATTCCCACTAAAAGCCTGACATCAGGAAGGCAAAACTACAATACACTGGACCAGAAGAGGGATGATTTTAAAAATGTGAATACATTTCTAGTAGATCCAGAAGAAAAGAGCTTGTAAATACAAAGCAATTCAGATTTCTACTAGAAATGAGCCACAATCTGCCTAAASAAAAAACAAACAAGGAAAAAATCCAGACAACCCCCTCGGTGTTCTCCTGGACACCAAGGAGAAACGAAGATGAAGCAAAGTCCATTGTTCTGAAACCACCCTGGGGAAGCAGAGCCTTTTGACAGGTTGTCAGTCTATGAGCTAGTCTGACTTCTGCCTCATTTTTTATTTAAAAAATCGATTTCAGAACATGAATAGTGACAAGGCAAGCAGTGCATTTCAAGGGAATTAATGCACTCCATGTGTGGTTAAAATTGCCTGGTGTGCCACCTTGTGCCTCCTATTACTTGAACCGTGCAATAATACCCCAAACACACTGCCTTTGCCATTGGACTTGGTCCTTCCTCCCTTTTCCTTCTCTGTTTAGGTGCTCCCAATATCTTCACAAGTACAGAACAGCTTATGAAAAAAATCTTAGGGTCTAGGACAACTCTTTCTCTGTACTGTTCTGTCAGTAGGAGAAGTTATGACCACTGTTCAGGTCCTAATTGGCAACCAAGAGGGAGCCTTAATGACCTGTGGTCAGGGACGAGAATACAGACACACGGAGAGTTTAGCAGAACTTTATCTTTCAGGGTGAAGATAACGCTTTTGGTTTTAGTCAGGGAGAACTGCTAAGGGTCTTGCAAATCACAAGTGAAGTGCTGTCCCATGGCTGATGGCTGCACAAATTTTTCCTTTTTCCCTAAATGTGCTACGGAAGACAGCACACAATGGAAAAAAAATAGGATAAATGCAGAACACCATCTGAATACTGCTTTTGAAGCTAATGATATTATTGACTTACTTGAAATGCAACGGAGTATTTCAGCAGTACTTGCTGACTCTACACTTTTGAGGGATTTAGGGAGTCTGTAATTTTCCCTAGGAGAATATCATTCACCTAACAGAAGACCACAGGTGCTAACATTAATTTTCTATTACCATTAATTGCATGCATCCTGCAACATCGATTATCAGGCTCTATTTATGCCTATGATCTGCCTGCAYGGACATTGATCCAGAACACACGGCTTCTGTAACATTCCCCAAGTCAGGAGAGGAAACGGGTAAGAGCTTTGTGCCTGCATGGCATTTAAAATACCTCAGCTCCAGCAAGATACTGAATGATGACATGTTCACTGAGTATCTGACCACAGCCCTACAGAATACAGGTTTGATGTCTGTGGGAATCCCTGGAATTCACACCCAATATATTGCTTCTGGAATCTAGTCTGGCTCCTGATTAACATAGTAGTTAAATCCCTACGGTAAAGAAGAATTGGTGACAGCAGCTAGGAAATTCCAGAGAGCATTCCTCTTGGTGGAAGGTGTTGGCCTCGACATCAACACATCCTGTTGGCATTCATCAGCGTAACTCAAATATCAGAGATCTCCTGGGGTATATGTTGAAGTTCCCTGTACAAGCCTTCACACAGCTCCAGGAACTCATCTAAACAAGCATAATGCTACAGTTCATTGCAAAAATATGCCCACAGTAAGTGCAATGAAATTTAGGATCCAAGAGCACTAGATTACAATTCAAGAAAGTTTGATTTAATTCCTGATGCTTCTGTAGTATCATCTCTATGACCTTACCAGGTTTCTGTGCCAGTTTCCACATGWGAAGTGGGATGGAAATCCCTACTCCTACTCTTCTGTACAGTTCTTACGACAACAGAGCCTCAAACTCTGATGGGTCCTTTATATACGCTTCACTAATGCAAAGCAAGCCATATTCTTATTTTTACGTTTTGAGAGCTATGTGATTGGTATGGATGCAAAGCCATAGACTTGGAGAAGTCTGCAGACGTGTCAAACTCCTTCATACCTATTTATAATCTGAAGTTAATTATTTCTTTGCCTGCTGAGGGTTTTTTTTAAGTTTCTTTTGCTGCGGAAGATAAACACTAGTGCTGACTTCCCATTTGGTGGGTATAAAGGTAGATTCTGCTGTAGCAACCACCTTTGGAAAGTGAGGCTTGGGCTGAATCCCAAAGGAAAAGAATCATTGCAACAGGATTCCCAAGAAACAGGAAGACAAACTTGTCCAAATCTGTACCCTGCCTCAGCTGAAGTTACTTTACAGAAAAATAATTGGAATTGCTTTCTGTATGAAGACTCTTCAGTTTGGAAAAGAAATGGCTGAGGGAGAGTATAAAAGAGATAAATAAAGTTAAGTGTGGTCTGGAAAAGATGAAGAGGGGAAAGACTACCCATTTCCTATAATACATGAGCTGCAGAACAGTCAGATCCTGTTCCCCTAGCAGAACATGTAATTTCTACCTCTTCTGCAATGTCTGCAAGTGATTTAAGAGTACTTCATGCATGAAAGCTAAGAAAGTTATTGTACAGAGGAAAAGAACAGGCACGTGTTTTGATTTTTCGGCGGTGGCAACCGCTCAGAGCACCCAGGGCTCCAAACAGGCTTGAAACATCTCTCTAAAGTCCTGGAGACTCAGCAGCACATCTGGGAGCAGGTCCAGATCACTCAGTGCTGGGAGGCTTGTACTACCCACCAGCCTATAGCACCTTGTTTATACATTTTTTATTTTGTATACAACTGTCAGCACCTAGTCTACATTAGTGTATAGCTTGGTGTGGCTAATCACGCTGATCAATCATGACTTGTCACGMTTTCTCGCAGCACGCCTGAACAGGAGATCTCATGATAATGAGGAAGATGACACATGCCACCAGTGCTCCCGCACTCGTCTGCATAAGTGAGAACAGCACATTTTGCTGTCAGGCCGAAGGGAACATATTTTCATAGGCATTCCTCCAACTTGTGTATAATTGCCTAGAAGTGGGAATTGGAAGAGAGGCCTGCATTTGGAGAACTCTGAGCAGTGAAAGAGGCTGCATCTGTAGCGAATTCAAGTCAATGAAATTCAGTGTAAAKATGATTACTCGTTGGTTATAATTTTAAAATTTTATATTGTTTACTATAAACATTATTTCACTATTGTGCATAATATTTCTGAGCTATGTCATTAAACTGCTGCTTCTGCTTCAGCAACCTCCCTGTTAAAAGCTGAGAAGGGCCAAAGTGGAAAATACCCTTTAAATGTTAGCAGTTTCTAAAAACAAACAAGTTTAGCAATCTGGACTAATTAGGAACATTACTGGCTCCAAGTGAAGGGGCAGAATAGTATTAAATCTGGTATCTTAACTGTACCTGTTCAATATTCATTAGCACAAATTTCTTGGAGAAAAGTCTGCTGCACTAATTAAGATTCTCAATCCCAAGCACAGTTGATGTTTATTCAAATCCTTGTAATTCTTGTATGCCATTCCAGCATTGTTTCTTTTCATCGGTGTCTCTAGGCCAAAACCTACTTCAATGTTTCAAATGTGGAGAAGGTTCCTTCTAATATGAGAAGGGAACTAAACAGACCAACATCTTATTTCATTTTAGTGGGACTCAGTAATTTAATCATAACAATGAAACAAATTTGTGGCCACATCTGACTTCAGGGTTATCGGTTCTCTGTCCTTCATGACTGTGCGGAGCTTCCCAGAAATACAGCACACACAGTGCCTATTTTCAGAGCTCAGTGACTCAAGACCTAAAAGAAAATCCTCTTTTTGCTCTAATGTGGGAAAAATACACGATGAAAGCAGTGCAATTCYGACGCCATCCAGCAGAGGACACTTCCAAGCACCCCCCAGCAAGTGACCCAGGCGTAACACACACAACACACACCTGTGTGTGTGTATATACGTGAGAGTATATGTCTGCGGGAGCGTGCGTATGCAAGTAAGAAAGACCAGYCTTGCTTACTGCAATGGGATTTATAAATATTCGTTAGTGGACATCTCTAAATCAACGCCCACTCCAAAAGCAAGACTTTCTGTTTAAAAGCACTACTTATATCAATACGTGAATATTGCTGTTCCTCAGGGATGACTTAAAATTAGTCTGCAGCATTAGCATTGCTGTTAGTTAGAACCTCCCTGCTGTTGAAACTGTTCATTTTGTACAGCCGCTCAATGCTAGTGGAAGCAGACACAGTCTGCTGAAGCAGAGCAGCACCCTGCCAAAGCAAATAAAATAAATCCTTTATGWGTAGGGTTCCCGGGAGATCTCATACCTGTAATTGTGGAACCAGTTGATCACGGTGCTGGTTTTCAAGTTGAGCTGCGTAGCGAGTTCCTCAATGGTTTTTGGTGATGGGTATGGCTTTTGCTGGTAGGCTCGTTTCAGAGCTTCCTTCTCTTCTGGTGCCAGCACCACCCGGGGCTTCTTCAGCTGATGCTGCGGCTGCGGGCTGGCTCCCTGGCTGTAGTCTATTCCAGCGGATGAGGACTCACAAGACTGACTGTCGCTAACAGAGCTGTGTCGCCGTTTCATGTAGGCTGAAAGAGAAGCGCATCGGATCAGCCCCAGCTGAATACAAATGCAAAATCAATGAATATATGAGCTGTGGACTAAAGATGACAGGTTGTAGATGCATGGATGGGCTGTTCAGAGAGAACAGAAAGGAAGGGGCATCATCAGAGATCAGAGGAAAGCAAGTGTGGGGAGGATGCAAGAGGCAGAAAAAGAAGAAAGAAGGGAAAGAAAAGAGGGTAAATCAACTGGAACCCTGCCAGAGTTTTCTGCTTTTTCAATGAACGTGGGACATGAATAACAGGGTTCAGTTAACACGACTTATTTCAAATTCACTCCTTCAAGAATGGCAAACTTCCACATAAGCACCTGATTAGGACAGTTGCACTTCATTTCAACTTAAATGGTTTTGGCTGTTAAACACTTAAGGTGTACACTAAGGTCTCTCTAACACCTAAGGTCTCAGAATTAAAAATATGACAGTGGAAGCTGAACGCAGCCGCAGCTACGACTCCRACACAGGATGGCGCCCGGAGCCCGGAGATCCCAGCGACGGGCTGAATAACCCGTCAGGCGTTTGCTGCTTTTTCCTACAGACTCTGCTATAGCGTGACAGGTTATGAAAGAAAAACAGCCCACAGCATCCTCCTCCCCTACGCAAGGCTCTTTCAAAAATGCATATACTTTTAAGAAAGCTCTTGCTGCACTGATGGAGCTTCGTGAGGCTGATGGCAGAAGCCTGTGATACCACTAACTCTCCTCCCCAACGGGGACTGAATTATCCTGGCAAATTCTACAAGGAAAGAGTCCTGCTAAATGCTGTCACTGACATGATTGATTTACACTGGGCAAAGAGAGGTGGGATTTACTGCACCTGGCAGTATTATGCACAAGCATTGCTAATGAGGGGGCCGAAAATGGCAAATATAGATGAATCTTGTCAATAAAATATTTAATGGCCTGTTAAATACCTTCTAGATATTTAAGAGTTTAGGCATTCAAGAGCTGCAATTTGATAACCTTGGCTATTAAGTTCCAGATTACACCAGCSTGACATCAATCTACCAGGCACTAAATCTCCAATAGCCAGGAGCTCCAATCGGAGCCAGGGACCAATGTGAGGCACGTCACACCGGTCAGCAAGCAAATTCTTCAAAAAATAAATTTCTCTCTCCCCACAGCTCTGCCTTTAGGCCCAGGGTGCACAAAGAATAAAAATTCAATGCAGTCAAATAAACTGAAATGTTGAAAGCCCTTCTCACACAAGCCAACTTCTGGCAGAGCTCCCTACAGGACTGGCTAGGTTTTCTGTCTCCAGTGGGTTTCAGCATCCCGTCCTCTACACGGTGGTACATCCAGTGGGACCTTTYTACACTGTGTCTTACTATCGTCAAAGTGAATTTTGAACACACTCTGTGACCTTTGGGGGTATCTGCATGGCCTTCATTTTGTTTTTCCTGAATATGACAGATTACCTGTGGATTGCCTACTGTGTAAGATCACTGATATGGAACAGAACGTGAGTTGCTCATGATCCATCACTCTGCCATGATACAGTCCTGCACACTTTTGAAATAGCCATATAAAGCAAAGTTTGTTTGTTTGTTTTTTTCAAAGTTGTTGTTTATTTTTTAAATAAACTTCATTTAAAAAAAWCACCTATTTAAGTTGTTCCAACTGGACGTAGAACTGCAAAGTGGCCACAAGTAAATGCATTATTTCAAGATGACCTATGGGCCTTATTTTTGCAGCCTTCAAGGAACTGTTAYAACCTTCAACCACGGAATTAATCATTCCAGCAACATAATCTCACACTTATATAAGGTCTTTAATCTCAAAGACTCCTAAGTGTTATTTCAAACTTGCATTGACAAGCAAACTATACACAAGGTTCCCTTGTCTCCTTTGATAGCACAACCAAGAGGGATGAAAGACAGCATCTATCACTTCAGCAACGTGCAGCAGCTTAAAGGAGGCCATGAGACAAAACAGAACCTCACATGGAAGATGTAAAAGGTGTTTAGGCTATCTCTGACTGCAGTTTCTGGAATTTGGTCAGGCGACTGAGTTAACATGAGACACCGTGCATCAGGATGCTCTGAATCTCTGCTTTCCTTGCTCTCCGAAGGATGGCATTTCTGGCAGGTCAGAGCTCCCATCTTTAGAATCCTAAGGACAGCACAGAGCTGTGATAGCTTGGGAAAAATTTCATGCCCTRTGCCTGCCTCTGCTTTTGTAACCTCACACTGGGATCACAAAAGTTGCAATAGCTTATTTGGGTCTCTCTCACGTGAATGGAACAAATTATATAAATGCACGTATTTCCTTAACATTAAAAATAATGAAGATGTCCCTCTGTTCTATCATAACCAATTGTTTTTCTGGAGGATAATATATTATCAGAACAAATTTCCATTGGGCCAAAGGCACAATCCTGGCACTTTGCCATGTGTTGCACTAGCACCTAAGCTTTAAGGCTTTAATGGTGCTCTCTGGAAACTTTAMATGACGTTTATAAAAGCTTTTCCTTTTTAATTCTTATTTTAAATGTATGTGCTGCGTGTAGACAACATAAGGAGATCATTCAGCACATTTGCAGTGACAGCAAGGCTCAAACTGGAATCCAAGTCACAAACACACTTGATTTTCGGAGAAGGTTGATTTTTGTCTATGATCGGTCTCCACTTCTCAGGAGACCTGCGAAAAAAAAAACCAAACACCCAAATGTAATTTGGGCAAAGGTGTGGATCTGGGTCTGAGACCAACTTGCCAAGGCCAGCTCTATCCCCTGAGTTTTACTACCCTTTTTTCCCCCYGTTGTTGCCACCCCAGCATCACTGTGTCCCACCCTCTGGGAAGACTCCCCAGCATGTGCCCAGCTATAGGCGCAGCAAACACTATTGCAGAACTCGCGGCTGCCCACTGAGGTAGAACAGAGCCCTTTTAATATAATTTTTATCTTATGCAGTATTGAACAAGATTATTAAAAAGCGAAATAATGGGGAAATAAAGGGAATTAAATTTTCTCCTGACGGCAGGCTTCGGTACTGTTCAGTGAGGAGTGTGACGTTACCTGCAGCACACACCCCGGGAGGTTATAAGAAAGAGGAATGAACCCTTCCAAGGCAGGAAAGGTGGTGCAGAGTGTCTCGGCCTAGTGAGCGTGAACCCCCGGCTTCCTCCAAAGAGGTTAGTTAATATACGTTGCAAATTTTCAGAACCTCTTAAAATGGACATTTATAGCACAAACTTCAAACTGGCAGAACAGAAAAAAAGATATATGCAGCTCACCTTTATCATAATTATTAATTTACTCCCTTAATAAAATGTGGCAGAGAAATAATTGATAATAATGTTTCACTGGTAGCAGATACAGTAGCATTGTTCTTTAACTGACATTAGCTGAAGGGAAAGTTAAATTCTTAATGTGGCTCTAGAGCAATTTAAAAGGTTAAATCACAGGATCCTTACCTGCACGAAAGGATTTTGCAGAAAATACAGGGTTGAATTCACTTTAGAGTGCTCTGCTATGAGGACAGCACTTACACAGTTCAGGAGCTCAGTACAGAGTCTCAAATGATTTATAGCCTTATCTCTATTCAGGTGCCATCTATAGAGCATATGTATTGCACAGTATTTGATAAGAATCCAGTTTAGAAAATAGTTTTGAGAGGACATTGTCAGTACTACTTTTAAATTATTTTTATTTTATTTTCCTGCATTATGGGCGATATTCTCTTTGAGGCTATAAAAATCCAGCTAGTTGACAATTTTATTTCTGCCGTATTTCTAATACAGGAAAAACCATCATGGCTCCCTTTGGTTTACAGTTGTAAGTGGGAAACCCAAGTGGATTTTACTCCCCACGGAAGATCATACACAATTTGCGATAAGATACTGCGTAGCATTATATTATACTGGTTACTATGATGAGGATTTGAATTTCTTCTTAAAAGCATGCAAGACTAGAATTTTCCCAGAAGCTCCCTCACTGCAATTTTTAATATAATCACAAAGTTCTTGATCAAATGTTAATGCTTTCAGGACATCAGTCAACAGCAGCACTTTCAGTGCACACGATTAATGCTGTCTGTACTAATATCATTAAGGGATAGCTCCAGAGATGTATATATCATTAATTAGTTAACTGCTGATAATGGCAGTCTAAGAGTCTCTCTTGTAAAATCACACGAACATACTAAAAACAGGGCTCTGAACAACCACTGTTTTTTAGTAATGAATTTAAAATATAGGGAGTAGGATAAATTTTCAGGATATACTCCCTACTAAGATACCCAATAACAACTTAGATCTCTCACAGGTACATACTCATGACCTAGCCGTTTTATGCGAGCATGTATTAACACCATCACCTTCCCCCATCCCCATAAAGGCTACAAATTTCATTATTCTCAAATACCCTTTTATAAAGACTGCATTTTTCTTTCCTCCTAGCGACCATCACTGCAGGATTGGCAAGAAGCTCTCTCAGGAATCAATGCACAGTTCTTCCAGCCCAACATCTGTGACCAGCTGCAGCACTATTAACTAATAACCCAAAGCCAGCTCCCAAACTCACATTTCTCATTTGGTAAGGCAAGTTATCAGTGATACACCAGGGCCTCAGTAATTAATCTATAGGAGAATATAGCAATGATTTCACGACAGCTGGTGAATATTCAGGGTTTGGGGTTGGTTTCTTGTGTTGTGGGTGGTGTTTGGTTTTTTTTTTGAGATGTATCTGCTTGAGCTAGCATCAAATAAAGCTATGAAAAAGCTGTCATGAAGTCCTTTTGCATAACCTTCATAATACTGGATCAATGCAGCCTCTATACTATTTATGGAGAATTATGAAAGACACAGTCATCTTTGAAATAACGGAAAACATGAGTCAGCAGTCTGCTTCAAGTTACCTTTTTTCTCCATTCGTTTCATATCCATCAGCTTCTCCACGTTGTTGGGATCGTTCAGCCACAGCTGCATGCGGACAAAGGGTTCCCGTCCCTTCAAACTCAGCTTGTGCCAGGGCTTTGGGCGAGCCAGAAGGTCTGAGACAGAGCCTTGTGTTAGCCCTAGGATTGTCTCCCCAAACAAACGCTGACCTAATACGAAATTGAAAATCGCATGAATTCATTCAGCTAAGAGACGAGGCTAACTAAAAAGACAGAACACGTCTACAAAATAATTTGTCAATTATTCTTACTTTAGAATTGCTTGAAAACCCAAAAGAAACATTTAGAAGAATAAGAGCTCTCCCCCCCACTAAAAGTGTAAATATTGAGCTTTAGTTTAATCCTTAGGATCTGACTGTGGCAAAGAGGGGAGCTCAACGCCTTTGGGGACCAGGACCTTACAGTGAAACAGTGTGCAAAAAATAAAATTGATGAGATTAAAAATAAACTGAACTTTTAGCTGAGCAAGCAACTAGTGAGAGCAGTGGGGCTACTTAGCTCTTATGCAGGAGGGTAGTGCAACAGCTTCGTTCCAACAGGGCAATCCAAACATTTCAAGTAATCAATGAACCAAGACCAACGCAACCCCCCATTCAGCAACGGTCATGTAAGTGTCCTCAAAGACACATGTACATATTTTCTGTGTTGTACTATCTGTGGTGTTCTAACTGTCTTACCAACTAGACATAATCATATTTTACAATATAACAGCTTTTTTTACAGCCTCTACAGTATTTGTAGTTAAGAATACTTAATTGTAGTTCTCTTTCAAAATGGTATTGTCTAGCAAGGTAAAAACTGCATATGCTTTTCAATGTACAGCATTTGTATGTGTGTGAGTAACACTAGTTTTACATGGTTAAGATCTAACTTTGCAAGGACTGTGGAAAATGCCTGTGCAGCTCAAACCCAACCATACAGCTGGTCTTCTAAAACCCTTCACTTCAGTGTTCTTCTAAAGCTAAACTGCCTTGATATGCAACAGCTTTTGTTACAAGACAGAGCCTGAAGTCATGAGAGTCATCGCGGGTGACTTCCGACAGAAGTGCAGCTATTATGTATTTTCAAGGTAACCCAAAGATCTTTCCATACTGACCAAGTTTAGGCCTCAGAGTCTCGTGTCTGACTGTAGCTTTTGAATGCCCTCAGTAAGGCAAAGCAGAATGCTTTTCCTTCACTTCCTAGCAATGCCAGCAGCCTTGGCCAGTGGTGACAAACAGATCCCTCGGGGACAATGCAGATGTGTGGGGGCTTGGGCTCCTACAGTTCTGCAGGACATGCCCGCACTTGCAAAAGCACCATCAGCTCTTGCCTCATCTGATCCTGTCACAAGCAGGTTGTGGAAAAGGTCTACTCCATACACCTCTCCTGTCTGCTTAATTCCATGAATCTCCTCTTTCTCTTTAAAACCACCCCAAAACCTTTGGCCTGGCCATTTTTTTTTCACCTGTATGGGGAGAGGAGGGAATGTGGGACCAGTTAGAAGCTGCAGAACGTCCCATTCAGATACATGGGGCAGGTGGGTCTGCAAAGGTTTTGGAGGAAGCAGACAAGATAATGAAAGGTGGAAAGCGGAAACGAGGACAGGGCTAACATGACAGAGTCTGCTAATAAGCTCTAAAACTAACCCTGAAAATGGTTCTTACGGACTGAACAGAAACCTAAATTCAGAATTCACTTAAGTTCTTAAGTAATAAGTGATTTTCACCTACCCTCAATATCACGAAAATCAGACAAAAGAAGTAATTCAGGGCCAATTTTAGATCATGCGTATTGCAGAGTTAACCTACTCCCTGTTCATCTTTGTATTTAAAAACATCACTAAGGCCTTACTCATTTACCTTTAAACCTGCGAGCTACTTGCAAGACAAGACAGCTACTTTAAAGATCTTTTAATTTGCCTTTGTAAATAACTTTCCTTTAACGTTTCCCAGAGTTTCTAACCCCAGGCTGTGCTCAGGCTGCAATGCGAGCAGCATTTCTTCCAGCAGCCGCGAGAGCTCCAACAGCCGCTGTGCAGGGCCAGTGCGGCCACTGCAACCGCCCGCGTGGCTGCACAGTAAATCAGAGCAGCGAACTGATCCAAGTCAAACCAACCTACCACRAACAAAATGGCCACTTTTGACTCGGACCAACTGGTCTGGTTTATTGTGTGGCCACACGAACAAATCAGCAAAAAGGTCAGAAACGAGCAGCCCAGAGCAGCTACTGGCAATGCTGCCGAAGGAAATGAACTTCAAACAACAGCCTAAAAATTAAAAATGCAACTGTGGGAGGAGGTAACATCATGTTCTCTAGGTGTTAAGGACAAAGCTAAAGATGTTTGTGTCATTTATTTTATCCCAGGATATGGCGGGACGGGATAAAACACCTGAAAGACTCCCTAGCTAATGGGGAATGTGTCAGAAATCATTCTCAGGAGGTAGCAGGTGTATCACACTCCATCTTCATCAGAGAGCTATTAATAACTGGAATATTTTTAAGCACAGGTTTCCTAAAACTCCTGCTAATTCTCCCCATCTTCTTCCCTAATATCCTTCATGCCTGTTCCCACTGATGTAGCTCCTCATGGACAAAATTTTCTGTAAATTATGCTGGTTTCATGGTTAGTCCTGGCTCTTTCTGCAAAATCCCCACCATTGCAATCTTTCAATAGCTCACTGCATTTGCTTCCCTCTGTATCTAAGTTATATGTTGCCCAACAGGGAATCACTGATAATACTATGACATTTGGGACTAGGAATACTAGCAACATCTCAGTGTTAACGCTGCCAGCATCGTTTGCTAAAATGGTGACTGTTGAACGAATGCTAAAAGGCATGGGAGGAGAGACCCGCCAAACACATCTCTGAGTGGTTTCGCACAACCGTGGTCTTTACTGGCCGATGATATTGGAACAACCGAGCCACCACCAGTTGCCTAAGACAGGTTCACAAGGCCCTGTGGCCTAAGACAGAGAAACCTGTGCACCGAGTCAATCTGGTGCACTAGCACACTGAGGGCGCAAAAGGAGACATTGAAACTGGTTCCACACCTAATGCAGAGTTTGGGGCACATTTCCTGGCTCTTCTGCTGCTTTTTAGGCTTGTCAGCCACACTGTAGGAAAACAAAAATCATGGGAAATAAAAAAGACTAAGTAAAAATGGCATCAAAGCAAATGTAAACAAAAATACTTTTTTCAAACCTCTCTGGAACACCAGAGCAGGTACAGCACTCAACAGTATTTTGCCCAAAAACTAGGGGCTTGAACCTACAAACCCTTACCATGTCTTGTGGCTTTATCTCTACATTATCTCCACTGAACAAGCAACCACAATCTGCCCATGCCAATGCGCGCGAGCAAGTAATTCTGCTGGGTTCAGTGGAACACAATCTCATGCAGGGTATATCCACGATCAGAGCCATTTTCTTTTTTTCCCAAATTATGTTAMATGAGAACTTGCAACCTCCCCCATCCCAGTATTTTTCCCCTTTAAAAAAAATAATCTAAGATAATAACATGTTATTCTGTGTCTAGCCAAAAAAAGGCTTCCTTACATCCTAAAATAAAGGAGTTTTTACTTATACGGTCATAATGTTCAGATGATATGGATGGAATTCTTCTCACTTACGTATCATCAGCAGTCTAAATCTAAACTTATCTTTTTGGTCCCATCTCTAGTGAATGGAGAGAAACCGGTACTTCTGGAGAGTGATTCATCCCAACCATCTCAGACATCTATTCTGAACATCTAAATGCAGGTGAGATGAATCCCATGCCAAGCCCCAGAAGCACGTGCAGGCAACACTGGGGCAGCCTTACTGCCTTCCTGCTAGAGCCTTCAAAGGACTCCTAAAGGTATCCCAATGCCTTCGGAGGGAAGCAAGTGTTAAACACATATGAAGAACTAGTGCTTTAGAGGCATAGCGGCAGTATTAAGTGTGGATTTCCCATACTCAGATCAGGTTATTCCCTTTGACTAGTCCAAATATACAGCCATGTCAACATTACCCTTAATTCGACACCCAAAAACTCATCTGTGAGCAAAAGCAGCCTKAGCTTTGCACATCTCTAAGCAAAGTAACTGAATGGCCCCATACRCTTATCTACAGGTTCATCTACACCTCAACTGAGTCTGAATTTACCCTCCTAGCTCTATGGCTACGCTATGCTTTTGCTTGTGATGCACCTCCCTCTCCAGTCATGCTGGACTCCTCTACTTCACCTATGCCTAAAATGCTCGGGCCTTGAATCTATAAGCATGGGGAAAACAGCATCTCTCAAGGGGAGATCTCACTGGCTTTGGGGTTTTGGTCTTCTTGACAGCCTGCTGGACTGTATTTAGGGAGGTGGGAGCAGTATCTGGCTGGTGAGCCAGGAGCAGAGCTTAAGAAGAGTAAGGGTATGATGACTTTTTAAGTAGAGAGTGACAATCTGAAAGGATTTTTCTGCTGGTTTAAAAAACCATAAAAATATTTTTTAACAGATAAAGCTTAAGCCAGAATCAAACCCAAGTATTCTTGTAAACATCTACTGAAATATAGCGGAAAAATAGAAGTATGAACACTTCTATTTTATTACAATCAAGAAATGAGAATAAAGCGATTTACCAAGATTGTTGTCCGTTAGCACTTCTTTGACCCTTTTCGTAATGCCATACGTATCCAGCTCAGGGGACATCGCAACCAGTTCTTGAATGCTGAGTGCCGAGTGGCCCGACAGTGGCAAAGGTGTTGTAGATTGGGATTCAGAAGCAGGCGGCTCGCTAGATTCTTGGGATTTGCCATCCTTACTTGTCTCTATAGTGGGACAGGGCTGCTGTACCAATTCAGTCAGGCTTTTCACTGATTCACTGGAACTCATAGGAGATTCAGGAGCAGGACTGCAACTGGCAGAAGTCTTTGGAGTGCTTTCTGTAATTAAAAAAAGAAAAAAGTCCCCACTTTAGCATAATTGTAATGTTTTGATTGCAGGATATTTAACTTTCCTTCTCATTTATATTCTACCTACTTAAAGAAATGCCTAAGTATGCAAAATGCTACTTGTTATGCCTTGGTTACTAAAAAGCCTCTTTTTAAAAACAGAATTATTTTCTAATTTTATCTTGAGTCATCTCTGCTTTCTTATAAAGACAAGATGTACAAATACAAATAAAAATCAGGAAAAAATGAAGTRCAATAGTCTGTAATGTTGCAAGAAATCTCCTTCATCAGGAAATCTTGTAGTTTTGCTTTCCACAACATTTTCGTTTAAGGATGCTCTTAAATTTACCATTATAGACTGGTTTGAGCCTCCTTCTGTGACTTGTATGAAACTCACTTAGCCACTATTTTGTAGTGTCAATGAGAGATTTTCTGTAACTGATAAAACTTTATATCTTGAGAGTGTTATTGATTTCATACTGTTTCTTATCACTCACATCACATTTCTGCACTTCTCTTTGCCCAGAAATAACTTAACAAGGTTAAAATACAGTTTGTAATTATGTTGTATTAATTAACGTGTTTGAGAATCCAACGTAAAGATAGCTAGTGGATCAGGAGACACCCAAATCTGTTATTGTGACACTTTGTTTAAAAGAAAGCTTTCTGAATCTGTTAATTTGCCAACAACAATAGGTTCTGTAAAAAATGTTGTTTTCCCCTGATAAACTCACATTTATCTCTAACGGAATGTACCAACTGAGCTTATGCAGAAAATCCAGACATCTAAGGGTAGAGTCTAAACATTTTTTAAAGCAACAACACGTAGACAATGTGGTTTAGAAGAACAATTCCCTTCAAAAGATAAAGAGCACATCTGATTTCTCCATTTACAGTTCTTTCCCATTTTTGTGGGACTGCCTCCTCCTCCTTGCTGTCTCACATCTCATTACTTGACACGGTTAATCGTATGTATCTCAAATTCATACATCCGTAGATTCGTCTCAACGTCTCTGGAGGAAGCTTACAACGCTCTCCATTGTACAAGGATGAGGCCAGCCTACATCGAAACTTAGTCCCTCTGACAGAATTGTGTTTTCCTGAGCACTGCAACTCTACYATCAGAGCGGTTCACTCTGCAGCAYCAGGTCCCGTCACTACCACAGCGATGGCTAACAGCAAATTTCACTATTTTTCAAGCTTGTTTGTTTGTTATCCAGAATATTGTCAAATCATTACAGAACACGCAGCTCGTGTAGCACAGAAACWTATCCCAAATACTAAAGGAAAATACTACGTAAGTAAAAGCAGGGTTCAAACGAAGCAGGGTGCACAGTATAATTGTGTTGTTCAAGGTAACAGAAGCTCTCATGATGCTGCATTTAAGAGAGGTTCCCTGACACACTTACATGRAGTTGCTCTCTCAAACCAAGCAATTGGACTTTTTCCTTAGGGTTTTATGAAGATGCAAAAGAGGCAGACATAAAAGGAAAGCAAGGTGCAYATAAATCTTTAAGGCAATAGGGATCCTACAAATCTTATTTCTTTTCTCTCTTCACCCTAGGTCATCATACAACTGAATATAAAACCCAGCAAATGTTATTTTTGTAGCAGGAGCAGCAAAGGAATTGTACTGTAAATTTGCCCTGATTCACCCATGCGAGGGACCAATTTGGCAGATCATCCATCTTGTTCACTGTACACTGTCAGGGATGGCATGAATTCCCTACATGATAAACAGATTTCTTCTCAGGTCTGTGTCCTTTAACCCACAGCAAGGTCAAAATTATGGCTGCCTAGCTAATAAACTGCACGGCACTCATTCAAGTTCCCTCTAATTTTGTCCCTTGTGCCAGCTTATACAAATCTTACTGAATAACTAGAGCAGCTGCAAATTTCCTATACAATTCCTCATCCATGCACTGCAAACCACATGCGCACACGGAGTGCAGAAAAAATCCAAAATAAAAAAAACCCAACCACACAGGACTAAACAAAAGCATTTACTAATGCCTCTTTCTCCCTCTCCTTTCCCTGCCCAGCCTAATTATGTAAACAACAAAGGTAATCTATATTATCATCTATCACTGAAATGCTCTATGTTGCTCACATATTAGCTTATTTATTTTTTATATGACATATCAAGAGCTTACTTGAATTTCATTTTTAAGACCAATCTGGTGCTTATTTACTCAAAAAGGTAGGATTATCTGAATCTAATTTTGGCAGGCAGTACAGATGACAAACTGCTTTTTTTTCCCCCAACGAAAGGCAAGTGTGTAGTGATTTCAGATGAGGCATTATGCGCATATACTACAAATAACTCAAAATATGTTCCCCATTCATTTTTAGCATTTTTCCCTTATGGAAAAACATTTTCAAGATCACATAAATATTTGAGGAAAAGATCCATTATTTGGAAAAGTCAATTCAATAATCAAATAACGCAAACATTTCCTGTTAATCTACTTAAAAAATTAAATAGACATTTAGAGTACAAGTGACTGCTGACAGAACAAAGGGGAAAATTGAATGTATTCACTATTACAGATTTAACTGTCAATCCACAGCCATTTCACATGTTTTATGAAATAATTTGTCTGTATTCATTTCTCTCAAGTTCCTCACAGGACAAAGAAACAAATTCAGGACATCTGAAAAATACATATTAATATTTCAAAAGCAGCAACTGAACATTTCCAATGAAAATAATACATTGAAAGCTTATTTCTTTAAAATGTGTTCTGCTTTTTTAACCCCAGACCTCACTGAAGAATAGCACTAACTTAAGAGCAATCCAGTTTCTTATGAGTGAATAAGTGATGTTCACTGAATGTTTACACGTTTGTATTTAGTGGGGAAGAGATCATTTTGTCAATATGAGTGTAAAACTGCATTACGGTAGGCTGTACAACCTGCAAACCCCACGGCCACCATTTATTGATGAAGTTACTCTAATAAATTCCAGATAAACTTTGCTATACCACAAGGATGTTGCATTTTGCTTTCCAACAGCCTGTATCCAGTTTAAAACCTGAAGCAAAAGCCCAAAAGCTTCAAAAATAAGGTGCTAGAAATAAAGAGCCCGAGAGATCAAGAGCATCACCAATGACCAGGTCATTGCAGAACCTGGGATTTTTTAAGTTTCAGGTAGCCAAAGATATCAGCCATGCCGTGCACTTTATAGAGGATGGGAGAAACAGGGTCTCCCCAAACTCACTTGGTGGAAAGATGGTGTCCATTAGGTCCCAAGCACGTGATAAAGACACAGTTCAACATGACAATTTTAAATAATTGGGAAACTGCTGTAATTTTTGCACARTTACAGGTTGATGTTGACAAATGTCATTAAAGATTCAAATGCACCGTAAATGCAAATCATCTAAAGCTGCAAGTACAACTGAGTCATGAAAGGACAAAGGCTCTACCATGYACTTTTTACATTATTAATTCAAAATATACAACTGGGGTATAGGGAAGTTAGGCACTTCCAACCAATTTTTAAAAGCACATTCAAATATGCAGCACAGAAAATAATCATCAAATGCAAATCAAGTACTAGGAAGTGATGTCTACATAAACGGGCCAGCAATATGAAATATTTGGCAAATGCAATTGGCCTCCATTCATAGCTAAAACATGAAGACAACTGAAACACCAACACTGGCTATTTCACAGTTGATGAAAACAGCTAAGAGAGAGCTATGACTATACAGTGAAGGTGAGCATTCAAGTCTTTGAAGGCAAATATGTCTTCATAAAGACAAATACATCTGATGCAGTTTGCGAACGCCAGAGAGCCGGACTTGGGAACACATCACTCCTGGCAGAACACATGGTCCTTATTCTTAAGTCAGGAAATGCTTCAGTTTTGTTTTTTCCTACTACGATACTAGAGAGGGATGCATAATCTAAAATGAAGATATATCAACGAACGGAAACAAAGTCAACATTATACAAATATCTTCTGTTTTCTTTTTAAATACTATTTTCCCATTAAACCACGACAATAAAATTGCTGCTTGAATGATCATCTTTCTGCAACAAAACCCCAAACTGTCATCACAGTTTGCCCATTCCCCTCCCCACCCCTTAGCAGTTATAAGTTAAGAAACTAAACAAACTTTGCAAACAATTTAGCCTATAGGACTAGGGTCTGTCTGAGCATTTCACAAAACTGGTTGAGAACCATAACAAATTGACCTTGCCTTAATTATATGAACACAGAAAATCTTTTGTGGTCTTGCATTTCTTAGCACAATGGATGAAGCCAAATGAYGCTTTGGTCCCATCCATCCTCTTCACCTTCCCCATAGCTTTTATCCATGACAGTACTTTAGAAAATGTGAGAAAGTCTGAAAATGGAGTTCCAGTCTCAGTTCATTGGTTACTGCCGTTTTCCTGAACTTAAGATTAGATTTTCTTATTCTTCTCCAACTATAAGATTTCCCACCCCCATGCTGAGGTCAAGTCCCCAATACTGGATCGTGGGTCCTGAATTGCTTGAACACTGGCTGCAGAACATTTTGGACTACGATTATCCCACTGGTGGCCTGCAAATTACCTGAAAACACTTCCCCCAACACAGTATCAGCCTGACACATTCCTCTACAAGGTCTGATCATGTTCTGCCATCGTAACGGGACCAAATCCCTATAGGGTGTAACGAACCATAGGCTGCACCGGGCTCCCCTCCTGGCAGCACTCCTGAGCTTCACCCGCTCAGCTGCATGACCTCAGCAGTCAGAGGCTTTTAATTATTCTGCAAAACTGCAGGGCACTGGCCAAGAAGGACCATATTTGTGATGTACAGGCGCTCTTACAACCACAGGCAGTAATCTAACACGGCCCTCCGTACAAAAGCAGTGGTATAACTCAGACCCACCGATTCAGCTGGATCCTCCTTCGGAAGCTCAGGACACCTCAGATGCAAAGACTTGCAGGTGACGCCTGCTACAACCTCCCCAGCAAATTACAGACCCTACATGACCTGACACCAGTCCTGGGTGTATCCCCCTCAACAGAGGTATCTAGATGATGGAGCAGTGTTGAGACATGGATACGGTTTCACCAGTCCCAGAGGCATCACGCTGCTGTCTGCCAGCATGGGCAGATTCCTCCYGTGGAATTTCTTGTACACATTTTGAGAGCTCAGGTTTGCCACTTCGGCTCAGACCCTGCCTCAACTCCTACAGCCACGGCAGAGAACTGACTTTATGTCCACTTGTAAATCAAAAGTTCAGGGCAAAGATTTGAACAAGAGCATCTGAATTTGCAAGCATAAAACAAGCTCAACGCACCGAGGCTCTCCTCCCAGCACACTCGCCTGCCCATGAAGAGCACTCTGTGCTCCTGCAGCTCAGGAACCGCTGGGAGAATAAACTGCCCAACCTTTGTTGCTAACACGAGCTTAGCTAATAAGCTGCAAAGGACTCATGGGGAACGAGGTACATAACATGGAGAAGATAGGGAAGACCATGCAAAACACAGAAGGTATTCAGGGGCCTCTAAAAGGATTATGAAAAATATTATATTCTAAAGACAGCAGGCAGACAACAGCTGCCTTAAGTTTCAGAGTGAAGTGGATTGAAAAAGCAGATCCACTATAATTTTCAGAGACAAATCTCTGTAGTTTATCTGATCCACTATTTAAATTTCAATACACAGTCCTCTATCTGCAGTAATAATAACCTAAATTCCATTTAGTGTTCATTTGAGCAGTCAGGATAAAGTCATTTCTTATTATCTCCCCACTGTGTAAAAAACAGCTTGAAGGTAGGAAGTCAGCAAGCATTTTCACCAAAAAGTAATTATTGTAAGTGACATTTTTACTGCTGGCATGCCATAAGGCGAACTGCGCATTTGGAAGGACAAGTTGCTAAAACAAAATGACAGGGTACTCTGTGACATTCCGACAAGAACCCAAACATGATTTAACTGGYGCTTGGTTTGATGGAACTTTTCGTAATGTCCAGAGCTCAGGCTTCAGGTCTCTGCCAAACTAGTCAAACTCAAAGTTCCTTATCGAGGAACAGYGAGAATCGCCATGTCCTGCGCACAGCGGAGCGGGGAGGCAACGAAGCATCCCGTGGTCTGCTCATTCCCTTTACGGTAAATTAGTAGGGAAGATGAAAGCAGACAAATGTGGACAGGAGATTTCTCGGCAACGTCTTAAAAGAGCATTTGCTACTTCAGGGCCTGCATTTACCTCCTCGTGCAGATGAGTTAATGGACAACAACAGACCTGGCAGGTTGCCTGAGATCAAAGTGTCTCACACCGGCACTAGATTAGTTTCTGTTTTCCCCTGATGATTAGACTGCCCATTCTATCCAATTTGTAGACCAAAAAACAGGGTACGTTGTCCTGAGAATCAGGACCTGATCACACAGCTGATCAATGGCAACACCCCCAGGACAACTGCGTTGCTCTCTTTCCCAGGGTCTGCAAATTTCAGGCAGAGATTTTTTTTCTCCGACCTTCTATTGAGTTTTACCTTTAGCAATGGCTGTCTTTGCAGGATCTTCTRAAGCATCATAACAACTCTCCTCCTCGCTAACAGTGGTGGAGTGCAAGTTTGAACTATGTAATAAATCTGATCAGCATTTGTGGAACAGCACTGCAATACATCCCTCTTCTGACTAATTAAAAGAAAATACCCATGAAAGCTGAACACYTTCTCTCTGGTAGTGGTTTTGGTGGATTTACTTTAAGTGAGTGAACCTTGCCTATTCACAATTTGCAAATTAACGTGGCTTATGAAAATATGATCCTCCCTACAGTTATAAACTCCCACAGTTATATGTAGGGAGTATACAAACCTCCCTACAGTGTGCATATATAACGCTGTGAAGTATGGAAGTACGTGCAGTTCTGGTTGCAAACACTTGCTATAGTTACGATTASAGATTTCCACTATGACCGTGGAGATTTTGTTTGTTTGTTTTGCAAATGTTATAACTTTGGGGAAAATGTTATTTTGGGTCTTGGCTCAGAGGGAAATTTTATGTGGATGGGGGGAGGGATCAAAAGAAAACCCCTTTAGGAAAGCGTGCAGATGTATGCATGTCTGCACTGAAAGGGGAGGAAACCAGCTTTGGTTAACTCTGAAATTACTGGGATGATACTAAAAATAAAGGTCCCCATTCTGCATATGAGTCTATGTTAAATGACAGAAGCACATAAAACTACATAAATGATGAGGGTAAATGTTAGAAGTACCTGAAAAAAACTGTTTCTGAGTATTGTTAAAGGATTACAATGTTTTGCTGCAATTTTATGTTGCATTTTCAAAAATTATGTYAGCTTTGCGCCTGTATTAAAAAAGTATGTTTCAGCCATTCTAGAAACCAGAAGGAGCTGGAGAAATCAGATGAAGTTCAGAAAAGAGCAAGTAAGATGGGAGCTGACGATARACTCACGAAGAGAGATTTACAGCTRGACGTTTAAAAGTACTTAGTGAAGTTAGGCAACCAATTCTCTTTCAATGAACGCGCAACTACAAATGCCTCAAATAGTCTTGGAAATCCCACTATTGTGCCCAAACCTACGTTAAGACTGCAACTTCTCATAGCCAGGAACTGGCATCAATATCAGTTTAAGGTATTCCTGTCCTGCCTCCACCCTTTACCTCCATTTCTCCCTGACACTGAACCACAACTGTGCTGTCCCAAGTGGTTGGGGGAACCAAATCTGTGAACCAGACCTGAAAAAYAGCCACCCGCCGCCACACGCCTGCGACACAGTACGGGTGGAAGGGATTGAGAACAGGAGTCTGGATCTCTTTCCTGATCTCATCTGCAGTGCAAGCCTATTAGCAAAAGGATGTTTTTTGATGCCAGCCCCAGTGTAAGCATAATGAGGAAAGTCCTAGTGCAGCCTTGTGAGTTCAATGTTGCTCGTGGAACGACAGCTGAAGAACACCCTGTGCCCAGGGCCATCCAACCAACTTTATAACCACACAGAGGCACGCTCCTGTGTGACCTATGGCTGCTCATGCTGGATAGTGTGCAGCGAGGAACCAGGGCAGGGGACCGTCCTGCTCAGYTCACAAGCTTTGATCAGGTCAGATCTTCCTCCCTGCACCTGCCTCTTCCAAAGCCTTTCCCACGTGGAGTATGCCAATGCCATCTCCTGGATCTCACCCCTCTTTCTCCGGCCRCTGCAGGAAGGCATCACTGAATGCCCTGGCTGGTGAACACTTGCAGCCCTTCACACACATCCCTCGAGCCCACACCTTGCATCAACGAGTGCCTTACGGCTCTCCGAGAGGTGTTTTGTGCCCCACTGATGCAAAATGCTTCAATAGCTGAAAAGTTCTGCTCTGCACAATACACGCACCATGCTGCGCCCGGAYGCGGGGAGGCAAATCCCGGTACTCGTCCAGTAGGCTGAGGAACGGCTAAGCAATGTCGCAAAGAGCCGGACAACTGTAAGGCTGCATAAACTCAAACCATCAAACTTCTACTGAGTTAGGAGGACTCTGGTACTTGGCTGTCCACTGCAGCRTGGATGGGCTCGGACGGGCAGTACAGGTTGCTACAAAGGGCAGTCTGAACACCCAGGATATCCAGAATCTTGTGCAGAAAGATACAACTGGAGTTAATCAATTGAAATGAAAAGTTGCACTGAGATCTATTGGACTTTGGAAGAGACACATCAACCCCTGACAAAACCGCACCACCTGATAAAACTCTCAAATAAGAAGCATTAAGGGACACTTTCGAAATGGCCTACAGGGAAGCATGAGGTCTCTATACAGCCATGATTTTAAGCACTATTTTACAACCAATGAAGGGGGAAAAAAGGTAATTTGAGAATTCTTTTAGCTGGATGTAGAGACACACTTGGAAACATCAGAGCAATGCTCAGGTCAGGCCAACAGACAGCCCCAAATCCTTTCCCAGTCTCATTGGCCAAAAGCAGAYGTCTATGGAAGAGGTAAACAACATAGCAATCACGCCGGGAGAATCTCCTCAAATGCCTACCCCTCTTCATGCATAGCTTCTTGAGCCAAAAGYAGGGTCTTCGCATTGCAGAGTGCTGAATGATAATTTTTTGTTTTTACATACCACCTTTAAACAATTAAAAACCCCTTTCTAAAAAGAAATCAGATTTTAAATTAGGTGATTAATGGTAAAATCATGGCTGCTTTAAAAGACATTGCTCTACTCTGCTAACCTTTATTTAATATTCAGATTTTTCTGTGTTTCTGTAACTTAGAAGTCAATGTTTAGAAATAACTGCTGGAAAATATTTTCAATAACCTTATTATTAAAACAGCTTGTGTGCAGAAACTTTATTAAGGATTTTCTGAATATTAAAACAAATATGTCATGAAAGCAATCAATCAAGCTGCCACAACCCCACATAGTTATATTTTTAGTATAATCAAAATAAATGCGTGCACCATACCTTTTGGAAAACAGAGTTAGAGCTTTTAGAGGTGCTGCTGCAGTTTATGGTGTCTTTGTTGACTTTCTGACCTTGTGATTAGAGACTAACTTTAATGTGTTACCATGTTTATGACTGTTTGTTGTCCTCCTCTGTCATAAGCCTAAGTGTGAAGGTATTTCTACATCCTCCTTTGAGATTTTAACCTCTTCTCTGCTCCAGACAAGAGTGTGAAGCAGAATGCATATGTGCACTGTGCACTGCATTTAAATATATCTCCCCCACTCAACAATGTGGACATTCATTTGCTACGGGCAAGATACATACGGGATGGATCTGAGGCTAATGACTGCCTTCCTCCCCCAGTAGAGAAGTCCTATCTAACATCTGCAGCACAGTGGGTAGCTCTTCGTCTTGGAAGAAAGCAGTCGAAGAAGAGTGACCCTGAACATTGCTATACTAAATGCACTCCTCTTCAGGAGGAGTACTGGCTAAAGTACTGAAACAAAATGACATTTACATTGTACGCAACAATATTATAAAAGCTATTAAGGTACATTATTTTACACATCCTCATAATCTCTCCATACTGCTTTACTTAATTTGTGATAAAATTGTTGAGAAAGGGTACTTAATGTAGGACAGTCAGTAAAAGTAATTTATCATCTTCCCGCTTCGGTGCTCACGTTATCAGCGAACTCATTTTCTGCATTCATCATGCAATCAGCCTATTATTTGCATATTAATCAGGCAGTGGACCATGAAAGAGCCGCATCCCAGCCAAATGCTGCACTATCTCAGGAGGAACACTCAGTAATTATCATACATCAGTGTTATGATGTGGTAATTGATTATAACATCTTTCTGTTGCCCCTGGGGAGTCCCACTGCTAACCCAGCTTCAGGCATTCTGTGCAGATTTTTCTCTGAAAATTAGAGAAACCATTGCTGTCCTTTTATTAGATTTTTTTTTTTTACCTTTACAATAGACAGCTCTCTGAGCATTTCCAAGTTACTTTTGCCTTTTTTTTTTTTTTTAAATGAAACCTTCATTAGCAAAAAACCCACCTGCCTCAGATCAGAAAAAGTCAAAAAACCAAAACCAAAACCCCAAAACAAAACAGTTGGGCTCGTTCTTGTTCACCCTCTCTCTTTCAAGGTCTGGTGGCTTTTTAGGTGCTGGTATTGCTTACATAATACCCCTCCCCATCAAACACAACAAAATGTTGCAACTTCAATAGACAGTAATTGCAAAGTTCGCATAAAGGCAGTTAAGCTGCTTTATTTAGGTGCCAAATGAGAGGCTAATTTTGGTCCTCTCGTAAAGGACAAATGAAACATCTGCCAGTTCAAACTTGCACTATTTTTAGGACCCAAGTTCCAGAGGGGTAAAAGAGAGAAACAAACATAAAACACAACCGTAGTTACACTGCAGCTAATCTCACACCTCCTTCATGTGGGCAGACCAGGCAGAGAGGAGCCGGAGGGGCAGCTCCCGCCTCTGCACCCATCCCAACCTCCCTTCGGCAAGCCAAGAGGGAAGGGGGATGTCTCAGGAGAAGGCACCGGAGGGGACCRTCTCACGCCGCGGGACAGAGGAGGATGTTTTGGCCGGGCTGCCCGCGAGGAGAGCTGGTGAGAGCTCCTGCAAGGACGTCCCTCTCCAAAGCAGCTGATTGTCCTGGGACAGTCCCACCGGAGAGACCCTGAGCACTGACAGCAACATGGGGGTATTTTGTCAAGCTCAGGTTTTGCCAATAAATAGTATCAAACAGTGTCCCAATTATTCTGGGGAACAACCACTCTTTTCAACCCCACTATAGGGCATTAGAAGATACAGCCAAAGAAACAAGTATCTTTTAAGTTGCTATCAGCAATATCTTTGACAAGTATAAATATGGGACATGTACTATCAGGCCTATTTTACATTTCTTGTTGTCATTATATTTTCTCCTTTCATTAGGCTTTTTAATTGGATATTTTTCTATTTGATATATTTAATTGGATATATTTCTATTTGATCTCAAATCCACTTTGCTCTATTTTCAATGCAAGTTGTGCTTCTCATCAGATTTAAAATAATCACTGGATTCTTTCATTTGCTGTTTCTCTGGATGGCTGCTGGCAAATTTAAAAACCTCCAATACCCATCAAATTAGGTGAGACAAATTCATCAGTTTTTCTTGCACCCTAATGCAAAGGACAGGCTAGAAGGTAACTTAGAAGATATTAATTTTCCGGTAATTTTCCGTTTTTTCTTTTTGGGAATGATCTGCTATCAAGCAATATATAACTGTAATCAGAACAGGATTTCGTCRTTAGAGTTTAACAGGCTGTTTATTTCCCTGTTTCAGAGCTACCTGGTGGAGAAGACAGCTGCCTYGTAGCTCCATCCCCATTATAAGATGGGAATAACAACCCGCGTGTTCGGTGCTAGCACACCTTTTTTCCAGTATTTTGGGAGGAAAATAGCCCATTATCTGTTCTTTGAATTGAAAGCAAGGTAATTTTCATCCAGCAGAGGAGCATTTTGTAATTTGCTGAGCAGCGGTTGGGCTGTTGCCCGGGGACGGCCAAGGGCGCCATGGCTATCTCCATCCCACCGGTGGCAGCCACGTGGCCACGGGGGCTGGACCCCCAGCCCCCTCCTTTTCCCACAAGCAGCCAGAAGACCAATGTGAGCTTCTGCCAGCTGCCAGAGCCTCCTATTRCCAACAGAAAAGTATCTGCTCCCTTCGGAGAAGAGCCTTTCTGACCTCTTCTGCAGCTGGCAGCCCACGGGGGACGGATCCCGGCCATCACCCTGGCTCCTGACCCGCCCCGGAGCTGCCTGGCCTTCCCGCGCCCCAGCACGACTGCGACGGCCTCGCTCGCCTTTCAGTGCTGCTCCAGTTATTTTTATATTTGGCTTTCTAATGTATCAGCTCATCATTTTTCACCCAGCTCCTCTGGGGTTAGCAGCTGGCAGGAGAAGCCCCCCGCGCCTGGAAGCAGGGAAGGGAGGTAATGTGGGCCCCCTCACCTCCAAATGCGCAAGCTGGGGGAGAAGAAAATGCTGGTAATTAATGAAATGAAGTAATAAATAATGAAATGATGAACAGTGGCATTTACAGAGCTCTCATATTCAACGGCCACGGTTTCTTTTAAACAAGGCCTGAAGAGAGTGCAACGAAGTTACATGCTCAGATTGATGCTGAAGCTACAGTGGAAGCGTGTATTCGGAAACTACATCCACTTTTTAGCAACTATTATGCTAACTGGTACTCCTACAAACTACCTGAGAAGCATAGCAGCAATAATGGTCAGGAAAGTTTCTTTTTTCATACAGCTTAAAAATTATATTCATTCATTAATTCTAATTTTTAAAAATGAAGACTTTGAGAATGAGGCATTACTGTGCCTGGCTAAATGCCACTGCAGAGCTGCACACGAGCTCCTWGCTTGGAGATCCTTTCCCGCACACCAAAGGGGAGTGAGCGTAAAGGACCCACAGTCCCAAATTAACCACAGAAATAAAACATAGCTGCAACTTGACTGGATAACTTCTCCAAAAYGAATGCTACGAACCCATAACCACACTTCAAAGTGAATTAAATTTGTCTTCAGAATCTAGCATGAGTCTCCTCTTTGCCGTATTAATATGAAAAGTGTGTTGGTGCTTCGTCATTGTAATTCAGCCGCAAGGAATATCTGCCTAGAAAATACTGCTCCCTCTATGATTATGTATTTTACTTTAGCACTTTTATAACAGTAAAGCTATGACCACAATGAGGATGGAGTCATCTTCYGCAAGTTTAATCACTGGGTGATTCAATGGGCAGAAAAGAATACAACTAGGAGAGGAATTTCTCTGCAAATACCAACTATTTGTAAAGCATCGCTGACGGACAAAGGACTACAGCCGTGCAAGACAGCCTGGGGAGGACAGACCTAGGCAAGAGGCAGAAATGACCAGATGATGGCTAGCAATGATAGCCAATGATATATTAAGAATGAACTTGAAACACTGACTTCATGCTGCATTCCCAGGTCCCAGTAAGGTGCCTTGACAGCGATTCTCCCAGCTTTATTGATACAGAAAGGCTGCCAGGAAGGTTTTCATGGTCCAAATGTCAGGGAAATGGCACAGAATATGATCACACACAATACAGACAGACTACAACAGCTGCCCTTCTGAGGAGCCAACTGATATCCTATGGTTTGAAATCAAGACAGYCATGGCCAACTGCTTCAGAGCCGCAATCTCAGGCCACACAAAGAACGCGGAAACTTCACCAATACGCGCCAGCGTGCKTCAGGGTTAGCGTGAAGATAACTGTTTGGCTGACTTAGATGTTCAGCTCCAAACTTTCAAAATGCGTTTGCACCTAGCACAAAAGGAGACAACCTTCTCAACCAAATGCAAAGATGCAAAAATTGGTCATCAAACAAACCATCTATGCAAGGAATTCTTGCAGTCCAACTACTCAGCTATTAAAAGTCATGTGATCTCCCTTCTCTTCCATTTTATAGACTACATTAACCACAAACATTTCATGTCATATAATTTTATTAACGTGGAATGCCAGCAATGACTGCAAAACAATCTCTCTCTCCTTTTTTGATTCAACAACAAAAAATAGCTCAAATTTGGGAAGATCTGTCAGCATCATTGGACTGATCACTTGTGTGCTACGAAGGATTCAGCTCTCCACACGCTAATCCCAACCGTGCTCTGGAGCACCACCTCGGACAGCTCTGCCCGTCCAAAACAACGCAGTACAACAAAAGAAATAATCATGAACCACGGAGAAGTGGTGGGGTAAGAGCTTCTCCACTGCCACTCTCGTGAGCTCTTCCCGTAAGCGCATCGGGATGGTAATCCTGAATACGGATTGCAAGCCCGAAATACGCTCTCTCCCCACTTTGTTCCTCTCAGAGTAGTCAATGTGACAGCATCCTTCTGTTACTAGGTAAACGGGAAGATCTACCCAGTACACAGTTAACTACCTGCCCGCTCAGCAGCTTCTGTACTGAAAAATATTACAGGARTATGTACTACATAAACAAAAATATAATGGATACTGGGTTTGTCATCATTCCACAATGTCTGTTAATATCGTAACTACAGTAAACCATAGATTGCATTCTGATTTTTTTTTCAGATTTTCTTTCCCAAGGGATGATAAGAAGTAATCTCCCTGTTGTTACAAATGTTTTATTTTGAAAATAAAGCTTTTATGCATATTTTAGTTGATCTAAATACAGTAGATCTTGGGTTTTTAAATCACCAGATAATATGCAATTATCTCAAGCTAGATTCTGATTTTGAAACAAGCTCTAATTAGCTCCCCATTTTATGCTGCTATAATCCTTTCTTCAACTCCCATGAGTGTTACTATTGCTAAGCAGCATGAGGTTAGGAATGATGGATGATACCCAGAAAGGAAGACAAACAAAAGGGAAATTCAAAATCCCCTGAGATCACCCGCAGCTGTATCGGCAAATGAAGATTTCCACATTAGGTCATAAGACGACCCTTACAGAAACACATACCAAAAAGGCACGTCTTTTTCCCCACTGAGTATTTGCAAGTCTTTAATGTAGTATATAGACAGTATACGTCCTTCACAGAGGATAAATACAAAAGTGAATAAAAATTCAGCTTTCCTGGGAGTAGCTATGAAATCAACAGCACCAAAAAAGAAACTTTGTCTTAATGTCATATAGATGCTCAGTAAAGACATAAGACCCCAAAATAAAACAAACTAATAAGAGCTATATGCAGTACAAGTATTTAGAAAAATATCCAAGCACATAAACCTTCTTCTGGCACATGGCTACTGTCCAAACCCAACCCAGCTCTGATCATCAGTAATGCAACTAAATAAGGGCCAAATTCATCATGAAAAAATGCTGATGCAGTTGGGTGACACTAATTCAACTTTTTTTTCCATGTGATTTGGTCTGTGCTTTTGACACATAAATCATTAAAAAGGCAGATTTACCCAAGGGCATTAGAGCATTTAGGTKGAAAGAAATACACAGAAAAAATGTTAGAAAAGGCTGTGATACTATTTTTGACCACCTAGGGTACAGACACCATTTTTGTRTAAAACACTGAAACTTGCACAAAATCACCAAAGCCTTGATGAAAGGTCACAGGTAGAAAATACAGACATATATCTGGTTGTAATTTTGGTATAGACTCTGTTTTTTCAAAATTCATAAATATAGCTTTCAAAGAAGAAAAACAAGCCCGGCTTCTCTTTTCTATCTCAAAATATATATATGTGTGTATATATCTATATATCTAAAAAAAGTGCTTATCCATTCATTCCCACATATAAAAGACTGATGGGTCCATCTGTCCACGTGTGACAATGGAAAACTACTGGACAAAAGAACAGATTTTCATGAATGAGGTGTTAATCAAAACCTTATGATCTAGAAGTGTAACTAACTGGGTCAGAAATCCAGAAAATCTTGCTAGTTTGATAGAATAGTGCCAAACGGTAATGAAAATACTCACAGCTAATAAAAGTTTGAGACGTTACTATGCATGTTGACACTCTGTACACTGAAGACCTTCTTGGCAAAGCACTCAGGAGCCACTGAATGTATTAGTTTAATTTCACTTCTTTCCCTTCATGCATTCAACAAGTTCCAAGCCAATTATATTACATGGAAAAGGCTCCAGACCTTTTCTCGTTTCAAAATTGTTCTGATTAATTTCTGTTTTAAAATTACAAGTATGCAACCTTTTCTGCCTTGATTTTCCTGGGAAAYGTCTCGGAAGACCAGAAAATTGGAGCTGTCTTTTTTTTTTCCTGCCCTGGAGTGGAGGATCTTTCACAAATGCATAATTATTATTACCTTTTCCAAACTGTTTGCTGCGCTTTTAATTACAGAACAGCTGCTAATAGAAGAAAATTACCAAACTGCCCTTCCTCATTCAAATAACTTGGTTTCGCTCTTTTGTTCTGCATGGTGTCATACCCTTCCTTATTCCTTTACACAGAGAAAGGCACCAAGAAAAGAACATCTTGTACAACARTTTTATTTTTAATCATCGGAAAGGAGGAAGAAAAGGGCATGAGCCTATTTTCTCATTTGTGAGTCTGCTTTAAGGAAAGAAGGAGGGCGATCATCAATAATATGGTTTTATTAGCTGATAGGAACGTGTCGCCTCACAAAATATTAGCTCAAGGGCAGGAACTGACAAACGAGATTGGGAGTGTGGGAGGGGAACAAAATATCACGGCAGCAAAACTAAACTTCCTGAAGGAAATCACTTTCAGCTACCAGCGATCCTCACGGGAATCCATAAGGTGGTTGGATTTTAATACTATGGGCTTGTCTTTCAATCTCTTATAATTACAGTTAGTCATAAATATGATGATTAGCAATAACAATGCAGCCTTTTCCCAGCTCCTCTGATTTCAAATTCCTCTTAAAATGGCTACAATTAATTACTCATATTTTCCATGCTGTCTTACGCATTTAAAACTATAACAGTTACTCTTGCATAGTACTGATGCTACAAAAAAGTAGTCAATGGCACGCTTTTAACGAACAGCAGCATATAAAATGTCGCAGGAAATTTCCATGTTCGCGAAATGCTTGGCTACAAGTAACAATAGCCCTATGATTGCAAATAATTTTTTCCCGTTTTGGTTTTGTTTTCATGGCTTGTTTTTACCAGGGGCATTTTTTTTTTTGCTTTTATCTATTTATTTTCAACTGAACTTTTTAAGAAAAACGTGGACTGAATATGATCACAGATTTTCTTCCAGTAAAATCTTTTAGAATGCAAAATAGTTTCCAGTAGAGAGAAAAAGCAGTTTGGTTGGGATATTCAGAATAAACCCAGCAAGCTCCAGATAAAGAGGGTGTTTCAGAATGGCAGAAAGGTGGAAGAAGAGCACAACCCATCCTTCTCTGTGTCCTGAAATRCAATAATTCTCCAATACAGGGCACTGACGGTAAGTACAGAGCAGGGCACAAGTATTTTTCTAGAATACAAGACAGCCCGAGTGGTTTATGTCAGTTAAGCATGTCACTGGTAGAAAGTCTGTGTGGGTAGTGTTTGGTATCTAACAGCAGGAACACAGCTGTTCTGTTCCAGCCTCCTTCCTRTACTGTGGCCATCTTATAAAACCTTTAGCAATTCACTTCTCTTTGACACTCATCTTTGCTGCATCTGCTTTTTTGCAAGCGGAAAGGGGAGGGAGAAAAAAAGGTCGGCTTGGAATATTTAATGAAGCTTGAAAAAGAAAGACATAACGTGGTCTTTTCCCCACCTTCAAATTAACAAAGCAGATTTTGTGCAAATGAAAGTGGGAAAAAAATATGCCAGCGAGTAAGGCAGCTGGAGTATGTAGATCACATTACAAACGAAAGGCTTGTTTTACAGCCATTGTCACATGTCAAGTTGATAAGCTGAACTATGGTAAAAAAAACCCTACAGAGCCGATGATCTCTAAGATCAGACAGAGTCTCTTTACCTAATATATGCAGCTAAATATGTGTACTCCCTACATCTGCCATAGCAACAAGGAGAGAACGAGGAATTAACTGTGTTAATAAAAAAATTGAAGGGTCTCCTGTATGATACAACAAAACGCAMGAAACCTCTCGGCATCAAAGCAAAAGAAACGTAACAAAAGCACAGAGAATTATTTCAGAGCAAATCATTGAAACCAGCTGATTACCTGAGCTTGCACATCCCTGCTGTAGGGAATCCTGTAATGATGTCACAGAGTGAAGGACTAGATAAGAGAGGAGAGGAAAATCAGGGAACAATAAAAGGAGATGCCAAACCACAAACTAAACAGTAAGCAGGCTCAACAAATAGCAAACSGCTTATCTCGGCAAGGGCACGCTGCTCATTTAAGCCAGTGGCATTATAAGGGTACAACCGAGGCCAAACTCTAGTCTGGCCTTTCTGTATCAATAGGTATTAGGATAAGAGAGAGCCACARTAAAAGCGTAATTGCAACACAGCATTCCCTCTTTAAAGCTTAGTTCTTCTAGCTCACCTCCTGAGAAAGCAATCGATATTCTCCTAGGAACAATAAAAATCCCCTATGCAACCCTAGAAAACAGCGCACAAGATTTTCCAGCTCTTTGGCCAAAATTTTTTGACTTACGTATCAGATTCATGCCTAGATAATATGATCCTAATTAGGAACTTGATAACTGCTGCTTATCAATTACGCATAAACGAGTGCTTCGTTCGTAAACATTCCCAGCGCGTCCCCCCTAGGGACCGGCTGGGCTGCGAGGGTGGACGCTGCCACTTCCAGTAGCGCCTGGCCTAGCACCGGGCGCCAGTCTCGCTTACTGCAAATATAAAAAAAAAAAAAAAAAAAGATTTCCTCCTCCTCAACTCAAACAACATAGTGGAATTTTAATTACCTTGTCCTTGTTGCTGCCCTTGTGCAGGCAGGACACACTGTCCCAGCTCACCATTCAACCAGAGCTGCATACGAATAAATGGTTCTCGGCCTTTTTGGGTCAATTTACTCCATGGCTTTGGCCTGGAGAGCATGTCACTGACACTTCCTTGGGACAGCCCCAATACCTGAAGTGAAGCAACCAAGAACGGCACGTTAACACATTTGATGTGGAAGGGGGGGTAATTTAAGTCACTTTGGTTTCCTTTACTGCTATACCGCTCAAATCGTTTTTATATGGACAATTAGTAAAACTCAAAATGACATCTGTAGGTAATGGATGGAAATGCTTTTCTCCTGCCGTGGTTTCCTTCTGGAGCGTGTTTTTTTTCCTGCAGGAACGGAGCAGCGGCACAAACGGCAAAAGGATGGCGTGAGATTTGCATGCTTTTCATATTTTGTGTCAAATAGTTTCATCAGTTCTAACAGGAAAAACTCAGAGTCCAGGCACACACAGGCAGATAAAACAGGAAATGATTGGCATGTATTTTGTTCTCAAACAAAAATAATTGGGACTTTTGAGACTAGGCCTATATTTGGTTGATTTTTTTTTTGTATGAATTATAACGATGTGTGTTTTCACCTGTAGCAGCGGCTGCTCCACGTAAGTAAATATTTAAGAACACAGCCAACTGCAGCAAAGGGGGAATTTCAGACAGGCAGAACACAATTACTTGCCTGGAATTCAGCACAGGTACAGGGGTTAAAAATCATACATAATGAAAGCTGCCACGGGATCTTTAATGACCCCAAGAGGTCAGGCTTTTCATTTTACATCTTAGTGAAAAGGTAATAGCGTGATGCCAGCTCCTATTATATTATTATATTGATTCARTTCTTTATAGGAAGAAGAAACACCAGATGTCCACCACTTCTTATAGCCTGGGACGTGTGTTCTGGTGGTTGGGGACCCTCCCCAAAATCCCACGTGTTCAATGCTTAGGGCCCACAACGTGAGAACTTCAGAAAGCCTTATCGTGCATCGCATATCTGTAATCAAACATTGCTTAAAAATGCCTGAAAGCACACTAAGATACCAAGTACCAGGTATAAGAAATGACTGTGAATTCTTGACTTAAGACTAAGGAGAGGTAGGGGATTTTCTGTGTGTTTGTTTAAATACCCTTGTGCGCATTTCCAAATATTAGAAAAAAGGAAAAATGCTCTTGTGTCCATAATCTTCACTTATAACAAATTTAAGACTCTCCAGTCATGACAATGGTATTACTCAAATATTCCATGAATTCATTACATTAAGCAYGAAATATTGAGTCTCAATAACGTTTGCTTCAGCTTTCAGTGCTTCTAAACTCGGGGGCCCCATTTCTAATTACAAGTGGCTGACGCCAATCTTCGTATAAAAACCTAAGCAGTTCACAAAACACAGGACAACTAGTACTTTCCTTTGTGAGCTTATTTTTTAAATACTTAACATACGAAGCAAAAACATTTTTCCGTAAGACATATGTGGCATATCCCCCTCCGTTAAACTGAGCTCCGTACCAACGTAAGGAGCACAACGCACATTCATAATACTGGTGTAACAAGAGAGAACCAGTTCTTTACCTTTTCCCCAAAGATCCTTTGGCAGATGCCATTCTTTGCTAGCTTTTCTTTGACCTGCCGCGTTAGCTCTATCGTATCCACTTCCTGGTACATATAAATCTCATACTGCTCGGGTGTCAGTGGAGGAACTGAAGGTTTGGATGGCTTTGACAAAGACACGATAGGGGATGAAGGGAGGGGGCTATTTTGTGGTGTCTCACTGCGACTCGCCCCAGTCATGCTCAATTCAGAACTCTGGGAGTACGGAGATTCAGCGTTTGGCCACTCTTTCCAATACTCTGAAGAAGATGGTCCTTGGAGCTGGCTACGATCTGGCCTAGTCTGATTGCTGACCTTTTCTTTTCCACCACTGGCTTCCTCAACTTTTATATCTTCAGGAAGAGCTGTATTTCTTCTCTCATGCTGCACAGTATTCCACCAATGGTCCTTCCAAACACCACCACGTCCCAACTCATTTTTAACATGCCTCAACATACCCTGGGCAGAATCACTTATTCCATGAAGCTCTAAAACAGGTGCCTCCTGAGGCTCCTTTTTGAGCCCAGAGAGGTTCTGCAATGCAGAGAGACTGGAATCAGTGACAGATGAATGTTTCTTCAGGGATATGGCCAAAGGAGAATAGCTGGAAACCGAAGACATTGCAGGTGTAGATACTAGTTTGGGGGACAGGATAGAAATGTCAGCTTGAGATAAAGGCGGTGTTTTTAAGGCAGGTTCAAGGGCAGCCTGCTGTGCCTCCATTTCGCGTCGGGCTTGTTGCAGAATGGATCGAATAGCATCATCAGAATTGCCACTGCTAGATGCAGAAGGCGGCTGAGCCGGCTCAGCTATGAAAAACAACCAAAAGACTAAATGCAACAGAGGAATATGCTTTATATTCAACACGTGCTACTGTACATATTTCCCTGTCAGAAAAAGGGCTGCAATACATTTCTGGATGGGAGGGAGGAGTTTTCACTAAGCAAAGATTTGCACTTTTCAGAATAAGGTTAAGATTTCCAAAGTTCTTCACTGGAAAATTTTTATAGTTGCCAAGGTGCTGGACATTTGCATGCACAGACTCAACTGCAGAAGTCTAGTACTACTTGCATGTTTTCCACCATTGTAAAAATTTTCAAATAAATGCCTTTGAAAATCAAGCCTTCACCTCTTCCTCCCCCACCCCAAGTGGTCAATAACATTTTATAGTTCTATTTACAAAGTTATTTAACCTTTCACTTCTCTCTATCTCCACAAATGAATCGTAACACACACTCAAAACTGAACACAGCTGCATTCACCTGGATGGACTATTAATACCCTCCTACAATATAAATAAGGTGAGTCCTTTTAACTCCAAAAATATAACACACAAATTACAAGAAAGGAAGAACTTTAGTAAGATATTTCATTTGACAAGCTAAATATGCTCCTGCTTCCTGTTTTCTTGTTCCATGGTCCCAACCACTGCAATAAACAGCTCTACAAAAATCAGGCTGATGCCTGGCCATCACTCTCTGCCTTAKCCAAAGCCCTAGAACGGAGCCACGGGCACCTTCAGAAGAGATAACACCTAAATGCAGTATTTCAGTGGTGAACCAGGACTCCTGTGGCAGCAGTCAGGGATGAGCAGAGATTGGAATGTGGGTGTAGAATTATCTCTGCAGAGCCAGGAGGTTTTTGCAATGGCATCTGTTTCCATTTAAGCTAGTCTCCACTGAGGTCCCCAGTTCTTGAAAACCAATTCCTCTGAAAGCTACTCTACAAAGAATGGGGAAAGTGAAGCACTAGATAGTAACAGGGAACCCATACRCTGCAAGAAGTGGCCTCAAAGTGAAATAACATTTGAAACACGCTGCGTATTATTCTAGTAATACTATGCCTCATCTGAATACATTTCCGAATTTGCCTCCCTACGTTCCTTCCTGTCACACGCTATAAAATACATGAAAAGCTAAGAAATGGGAAAAAAAAAGACAGTGGGACCACCTCTTTTATTTTATCTACTGGTTTCATAGGGAGTTTTGAGGCTGAATTAATACTTAAAAGGAATTCTGAGATTCTCAGCTGAAATATGTTACTGAACAACGTGCTTGCAGTTTCCTGCACACAGCCCACATTTTTCTCTGTGTAATCATTACTTGTATAAAGTCATATTATTAAAATCGTATATTAACTAGTCTTATATATTCTGCCATATTAGCTTAGTTTTCATTTAAAAGACAACTATCCAAAACTGTAAATCAGTATTTACTTTAAAAAACAAAACAGAAGTAATGCACAATACTCTCTACTTCAGCATTAGCCCTTTAGCAGTGCGGGAAAGTTGGGAGGGCCATGGAGTAGACAGAAATGTTAACTACATGACAGCCTACAATGAGAGATTAAACTTGTCTTGGGCTAAGATGTTAAATTAATGATGTTTCTGGGAAACAAAATGCTTTTTGGATTTGCCAGTTCATTCACTGAATACATTCTGTAACCAAAAATGAAGTCATATAAAAGTTTGAACTGAGTTTGCCTGTATTATAGTTTCAGTACATGATGTCCACAGTACGATGGTACTATGTGACTGGTAATTGCTGGCTAGATCGTGACCTTCACCCCAACAAATCCATTCAGTTCACTCTCCCATGCAATTGTGTCCCTGGGGCCTGAGTTAGATAGAAGACAAGAGAAAGCAGGAGCCATTCCCTTTCCAAGGAGCAAACTGGCAGAAGAAAGGACATTGTAGGTTTGTCCTGCAGAGTGACTGCCTGCAGGTCTGGAGTGGTGTAAAGGCGGCAGAGCTCTGCACTTGGGAAAAAAGGCGTTTAGAAATTTCACAGCGTCGCTCCCCCAGGAGCGGGGCAGAGCAGAGCAGGCAGAGCACTGAGCAGAGACCCCACCAAGCCGTGACACATGTAGCCTTAACTTGGGCTGCCTTATAGACAGAAACAACTCCACTAAATTAAAAAAAAAAAAAAAAAAAGCACTCTTCAAACCTACATTCAAGGTTTTAAGAATATAATTAACTGACCAGAAAGCTCATGGTAATTGTTTTAATTAAATTCTGAAATAAAAGGAGCAAGAGACAAAATGAGACCGTACCTGTTTTCTGTACTTGCAGCTCCCTTTTGGCTTGTTCGAGAATGGATTTGATGGCTTCATCAGAGCCAGTCTCTGTGGTTCGGATTCTTGTGGTTATATTACCTGAAGAGGAAAACAAAACTAATGACACCAGGAAAACTTGTATTTGTTTGGTTGKTTTTTTAACACAAAGACAGAGAGCATATACTGATACACCACCAGCATRACCTGACAGAAGTTTACACAGGACCTTTACCAACATTTACAACATTTAACGTAACAAAAGAAAAATATTCTCATTGTGCAAAAGCCTGCCCGCTAGCTGCACTGGAACGATGAGAACACTGACATCGTCAGAGGAAGAACTAGGTGGTCATATATTCCTTTTCCAGGATAACACATCTAGGTCTATTTTTTTCCTTTTCTTTGTTTTGGAGGGGGAGAGGAAACAGAAGGGAAAAGAACCAGAGGGGAAAGGAAGAAAGCTAAAAACATAAGATCAGGAATCACCTTAAAAATGGCATCAGCTGCTAGGCAAAGTAGGRTGAGTATACATTCAGCCCAAACAGAATTAAAAAGTAACTAGATAAAAATACTTTTTAACTTTCTAGAGGTTAACACAYTAAGAGAAACAGTCATTTAAGCGCAGATACCATTTGAAGTACTCTCCAGCTAAGAGCTATTACTTGGTTGTTTGGTTTTGGTTTGKTTTTTTTAACCACTAAGGGGAAGAAAAGGAGGGAAAACTATGACTGTGAATGCTATTGCACTTAACTGCATTTTTCATTATGMGATTATCATTTGTAAGTGATCTAGATAATTTCTGACTGGAGTCAAAGCAACTACTGAGTTTTGGGGTACCTGTTTTTGTTTTTTCTTCTTCCTCTTGTCTTGCTAAGAGAAAAATTCTGCAACTAACTATAATGAAGAAAAATATTCGTACTTCCTGTTCAGTGATAATTTATTGATCTGATGTTCACTTATCTTGTTGTCTTTTTCATACACCATAATGAAGTAAGTATCACACGAATTTAACAGCGTATTAAAGTATATTTGTCAACATAAGCCCCATGAGAAGAAWGAAGTAAATCTAGAGCAGAAGCTGTATGCAATTGATGTTGGACTATACGTAATTGTGCAACTTTCTCCCTCCAAAATCACAAAAATAGCAAAGAGAGCATTTCAATAGATCTGATGATTTTATGAAGCCACTTCTATCACTTATCTCTTTTGATCTGCGTACACAGTGATGTTGGGAGTGGAAAAAGTATCCAAATGGGGTTACGTTAGTACAGCAGCAGCAGAATTAGAAAAAGCAAAGTGTTCGTCTAACCCATGGTTTGTTTTATACTTACTGTCTGTTTTTCTATCAGATTCCAGGCCAGAATCAAACTGCACAGTTTTAAGGAAACACACAGCTAAAGCACACTCCACTTCCTAGGTATTGACTGCAAAGAAAAACACCTGCCTGTGACGTACCTTCAGACCCATTTCTTCGTTTCGGTACTTCCTGAAATAGTCTGTTCAGGTTCTGGCCTGGATTCTCTGTTGAAAAACAAGTTTGGTAAGAACAAAACAATCAGGGGATGGTTGCTCTGACATCATGGGCTGTGTGACATGAGAAGCTAGCAGCCTGACTCTGAAGGCGAGGGTTCGAGCTGTCCTCGCCCCCTCGAGCCTTTGAGCGCTGGAGGAGCTGGCTACTTTGGAAGAAGCAAGGCTGGCTGATTTGTTAATAAAGATTACAGCTACGTTCGGAAAGGAGATTAGACAGATATAAATAAATGTCTAGAGATACCAAAAATGAAGAGGTTAAAGATGGGCAGATAATCCCCTCAAGTACAATCATCAAAAGGAAGCACAGATAATAAATCTAACAGTGTGCACTTTCAATTAAACAAAATCTAGGCAAATCCTGCCTGTCCTTTCCAATATTTCTTGACTGTAAACAACCTACTTTTCAGTTTCTCTAAATGTAAATCTCAGTCTTCACTTAAGATGAATCACAATAAAATGCATGTTATTTCTTAAAATCACTGCCTTAAATACGCAAAGCTGCTTTAAATTAGGATTGTTTTCTAATTACTCATCTCATGCATCACCTATGATATTTTGTCAAAACACTTTGGAAAAAAAATCACACAAGACACAACAAAAGTCTGGTCTCAATAAACAACCCCAAATAAAATTTTCAAGTATTTCTGAGGGCTGATACCCTTAGTAGCTACTGACCCTTTTCACTCTGTATTTAGCTCTGACACGGAGCTATTGGGAAGTGAGAGCTGTAAGTGTCCCTGCTGCTTGCCCCTTGCTGACAAACACAAGTCAGCGGCTAATAAAAGCATAAGCAAAGATACTAACCTGCTTGAGTGCTGAAAAGCAGAGTTAGAAAGCTGTGCTTTCTGTACCTGACATCTGATTCGGGTGAAAACAGCAGCAACGCACAAACGGCCCCGTACAGGGAAGCTTCCAATTTTTAACATTTGTAACTAGCAGGAAAAYAGGGCAAGACCCTCGGCTGGCGAGCGCTTACCTCTTTGTCTACCCTGGATGCTGCGAAGAGCCAAGATGTTCTGCTCGTCYGAGAGGAACTGCTTCATCTTATGAAATGGCTCCTTGCCTCTCACAGTCAGTTTATTCCATGGCTTTGGCCGGGCTAGTATCTCACTCACAGACCCTTGCGACAGTCCCAACACATAATGTCCAAATATCCGCTGTCCAATATTGTGCTTGATCAATTGCTCTTTCACCTG
Organism: Oceanodroma leucorhoa; assembly: GCA_030449065.1. Lineage (NCBI taxonomy): Eukaryota > Metazoa > Chordata > Aves > Procellariiformes > Oceanodroma > Oceanodroma leucorhoa. The sequence continues at coordinate 5,010,915 of JASVER010000060.1, read as the reverse complement.
ACGTGCAATTTCGGCCGTGTCTATCTCCTCGCCTTCAGAGATGCTCCCAGCACTTTCTGACTGGCTGGGAGACGGGGCCATGCCATTTACGTCCGGACTTTGTTGTAATGGACTTTGGGAAGATATGGAGTTTGTGCTGTAAGGACCTGTTGAAAAAATCATGCTTGTGCTTCCTGCTTCCTGCATTGCCTTGGAGTAGAAGGACTGCATTAGCTGTCGCTGGAGGAGAGAGTTTAGTGCAAATTTTCCTGTGGAGGCCAGGGGTAAGCTGGGGCTCGCCAGGGATGAGCTGAAAAAGTCTTGACTTAAACCCGTTGGTGAGAACTGGTGTGTACCATTAGTATTGGAAGCCTGCTCCCCCGCGTTGCGGAGCAACTGAGAAGGAGGGGAGGCCGGCAAGGTTGCAGGACGCTGACTCTCAGGCTGGTCTTTCCCTTTTCTCCTGGCTGACCCTACAAGGAAGGTCAAACATAATGCATTATGGGGGATCAAAGAGGGAAAAACCAAGATAAAAAAATGCAAAGTTTGCCCCACAAAGGGAAAAAGTGCAGATTTACAAGGGCCAATGAAGTGGCGGTGGGATTTTTGTTTTCATTTTGTTTTTGGTTTGTTTTCTTTTTTTTTTTTTCCATGATTGAAATTTTAATAAGCCAAACAAGGCCCCCAAAACAAACAACATGCATTTCATGTTTGCACCTTTCTTGTATGTTGCAGCCTGGAGAATCCCCCTTACARACATTAAAACTAGAACAATTACATGAAGTGCAGTTATACATTTAAAATAAATGCAGTTACAGACAGCAAGTCTCTTTTTTGTCTCTCATTCAAGACATTACTCATTGGACCTGACTGAACCCAAATGCAGCAAACATTTACATTTTGGAACAAACCAATTTGAATAAAGGAATCACCATTAGGTGGATGCACCAAGATCGCTCAGTTAAAGTCATAAACCGCTTCAGAATTCAGTAATCCCAGGGCCAGTGGCAACTTTTAATTTTCTTCCAGCTGCAAAAACCATAAGCATTCAAGTATCTGGAAATTCCATGACTTGCCATTTAAAAAATGTGCACACAAGATGTAAAAAGCCCACATTAGGAAAGCTAAACGGCAAACACACTTCACTAAAAAGAAAGTATTTTGTTTTTCCAAGCTGACCTGCTGGTAGTATATCTAAATGTATCAGACAGGAAGATTATTGTGTTCTACATGCAAACATTTTGCATAACATTGTGTGTGGGGGAAGAGACTTCTGGTGCCACRGATGAATTTGTTCCCAAAACAGAAGACAGCCTCAAACGCTACCACTTGGTACATCTTGTAATGCCTCTCTTTCCTAACCTTTAAAGACTCTCTGAGGTCTCCAAGTTTTATTTTATTATCCAGCCTATAAAACTGCAGAAATCAAACATTATTCAGAGCTCCTGTTGCCTCTTAATCTTTCTGCCGTGCATTAGCTCAGACATTCATCTCTCACTCAGCCCTCCCTCCCTTTACAAGACAGCAAACAAACCAGAAGAGCYGAAAATCGTGTTAACCTACCACTCAGGTCACTATTTGTGATACGCAGCGTTGCGTTCTCAGACTGCAAGGAGCGGTTCTTCTCCAGCAGCAGCATCTCCAGCGGTTTAGATGCATCCTACAGAAAATCAAAGTGGGAGGTTTGTTTCTAAAAGCATTAAGAGTCTCACTCAGGCACTAAAAAGGATTTCAGAAGAAGAAAACAAGTGCTCATCTCTGCTATGAACGCAGCTAGGGAATTCACCATGCATATATTTGCAGGAATCACTCAGCGCTCCGACATGAGCCACAGAAGAGATTCACTGTTTAATTTTCATTGTAAATCATTCGTCAATTCTGCATTATTTTGAAATGTGTAAGGGAACATTTTCGTAATCCTACTTATTTTAAAATGGTACTAGCAAGCTTTCAATTTAAAAGCTATAGACTTCATTTAATCTGATTAAAATAGGAGTTAAGATTATATTATTTCTTCTAGACCCAAGTTAAGCATTTCCTTGAAATGCTGCATTTCAGCATAAACAGTTTGTCCAAAAATAAAATCAGTCACAGAAACCTGCCATTTACCTTCCACTAAATATCTAACCCTTTATCATTAAAAAACATATTGAAAATTAATCCCAGTATATTGCTATTCAGTTCAGATTTCAGACGCAGGAATTTAATTCATAACCTTTAAACTTAAGTAAGATTAATTTGCTGGAATAGCAGAGCTTTCTCATGCTTTCTCYGTACTCAAAGGTTTGTTTCCTTTTGTGAACGTTATTTTCAAGGCTAAGAAAGACTTAAAAATGGTAAAATCCTTGCTCAGCGTACTGTCAGTACAAGAAACATGCAAATCTCAGTGTAGCTGTACACTGACTCTAGTATCTTTAAAAGACTCAACTTCACAACATTATGGTTATCCACTCCAGCACAGCTGAAACGTCATTCTTTGTCCTTGGCCACTTAAAAGAAATTAATAAGCAAAAAATGTTCAGTTCAGCTTTTTATGTAAGAAAACATCAGTAAAAGAATGATCAACCCATATRTCTCAACATCAACAGGAAATTCTCCATGCCAACACCAACGAATTGCAAGATAAAATTTTTGTTAATTAACTGAACTGCTCACATAATTAAGAAAACAAAAGTAGGTTCAGTACCTGCGCACCAGAGCTTTCAGATGGTGCAAACTCCATGGATTTCAATATACTGTGGAAGGCAGAAAAAGAATTATTTTCTATTTCTTCTTTTCACAACAATGGCACTAATGAGCATTAACATTATCATTTCCTACTCTCCAGCAACACTACAAGTGATAACAACTTTCCTTGCAGTAACACAGCCTCATAATGAATATAGAATAACTATTCAAACTAGTTATTGGATAAGAAAATTTTCTCGAGCGTCATCTAAATCATTCCATATGCAATCCCACCAGGCCAGTTTAAAGCGTAAATTTAAAGGTTAATAAGGATATAACATTTTAAGCTGTCAGAAGCGATATAAATTTATCTGTGAAGCTTGAAGGGAATGAAAAAGTTGTAGCAAAGCAGCAAAACAAGGGAATCACCACCACAGTTACAGTACTTTATGTAATATACACCAGCTCACATATCAAGGAAAATATGCACAAATAATCTTTCCGACCAAGACACTACAGGCTAAAAGGCAGTTTTTCATTTTAATAACTTCCTAGCTCTATGGCAAAGGGAAGACACAATGACACAATATTTCTTAAGAAATATGAAAGATCCAAATATTTATAAGTACATTAAGAGAAGAATCTGATAGTCTCATTGTCAATATTTTATATAAATACTGAGCGGTCAAAGGACRTCTCCCTTCAGAGTCTTTCAGTTAGAGTTGTATCGTCTGGCAAATGAGAATCTTACAGGAGTACAAACTTATCACTATGCTTTGTCTTATAAATTTTTGTAAATAGGCCTGCTGCAGGCAGGACGTTAAGTTCCTCAGACTGAAGCAATAAATGATTTCAGCTTCTCATTGTACAAAGACAACAGTCATTTGTTGAAGAAAAATACATAAACAGATATAGATAGTGTTTATACATCATTTTTCATGTATAAAGCACCGAGAACTTTGTGAGGCAGGGAGAATATGTTTAACCATGTATTAAATGTGGAAACTGGGTCAAAAAAAGTGGAAGGCCAGTATTAACACATAGGGACTAGTTCTGGGTGCCACTAGGAGTCAGCCAGGCACCCAGCACTCATTAACTGCCGCAGACCATGTGGCATCCAGCTCCTCTATAAATCTGTCTGTGCATTAATCCAGAATTAGGTGTCCATTAAGTGGCACTCTGGAAATCAGTGGCCTCAGTGACTCATTCAAGATCACACAAAGTCATAGCAAATCCAAGAAAAAAAAGTCATTCTGAGACAGAAACCTCACATATTTTGCATCTGTGCATACTCATTGCATAGTGTTAATTCTGACAGGTACTCCTACAAATATAATAATTAATAAAATCACAAAATTCTGGCCATCAGTTTCATCATATGGCRTCATTGGATGACACCTCTTGCCAGCAGAAATCGCTGTAGATTACAGCCACCATCCAATAYGCAAGCACAAAAAGTAATGCCGTTAAGATTCTGCTTTACGTGGGCACAACAGCTCACCCACATGCAAAAGTGCCTCTTTTCTGCTATTAATGGAGTCATGCCAGACAAGGAGAGAGGTTGTGCAATAATGGCTCGAGTTCTTAAAGATCCTGGCRTTATATTGACATCACAGGCATGTTATCTCAGGTTGCTAATCACTGCTGAAAGCAAGCGTTTCTTGGGACACCTCTTCAGGGGCACAACTCTGTCTACCAGGACTCCAAGGTGCTGGGGGAGATAAATACACAGACTCATCTAGGGAAAACCCCAGTCACTGGTAACTGCTTTCATCCTCCCATGGATTCTGCAGGGTATGGCCTCTGAAAGGACAGCAAGTAGTAATGTATGTCCTCATGATGGTCAAATAAGGAGACCCATCTGAATTTGAAAAAAAMCACAATTTGTAACAGCAAATTATCATGTGGCAAACTTCCCATGGCAAATCACAGGTGTTTCTCCCATTTCAGTTCAGATCAGTTCAGTACTCTTGCGACGCAGGTCTCCCAGTAATCCCCACTTACCACACTTGGGTTTGCCATGCAGAGCAGTCCTGGAGCATACCAACCGCGTTCCTTCTGGGCGAGACTAAACCAAAAGAAGCTGCACGCTCTCGAAGGAGCGGGCGTGATGTGCTCTGACCACTACCGTGCTGCCTGCAGAACCAGACTGAAGCCAGTCGGAAGTGCAAAGCAGGCCTGAACATATTTAGTGTGTCTATTGGGTTCTTGACACCAAAAGTCTGGCTTTAAAGCCCTGATCCTCTTGTGCCCTCCACTTGCACAAGCTGCTCTACCAATGCATTTTGGTTCCGAGCACCTGCTGCYAGCTGGGACCTTCAGAAAGGATCCTGAACCTTGCAGCAGCTGCATTTTTCAGCGAGCCTGGAGCAGGCATGCGTATTCAAATCTCGGCTGGAAACTTACTGACCTCTGCCTACTTAAAGTGGATTCTTTGCTACCTGAAACAGCCTTCYGGCAATTTCACAGGTAATTTCCTATACACTTAGAACCCAAAATATACTAAAAACCAAGTTGATGGTATCCTGAATTGCCCTTGGAGGAATATTCACTACAGCAGGTTCATTTTTCAAAAAATGTAAGAGTTAAACATGCCAAAAATGACTCTCCAAATGTGTCACAAAAGAGACATTTTCCTTAGGAAAATGAGGAAGCAAAATGTTTCCCCTTTGGATTCCAGGAATATCTTTGCCCATGAGCTCTCGACTCAATCTGCTGCTCAAGATCAGTTATCTGCTTTTTAAAGGAATGATCTTGTGACTTGCATCTGCACATCTAAGAYGACTTGAAAGGTCTTACTCTAAAGCAAAGTGTGCATTGGGACAGCTCGACTTTCTGTTCGTATGATCCTGACTGCAAAGGCAGGAGGGTTAGCACCGCCGTATTACTCGAGAGGGAACTGAAAGGACACACAGAGCTCTCAGATCTCAAAAATAGGTTTAAAAGCCATTCGGCACAAGAGCCAATGCAGAAAGCAAGGAATCCAGCCATCCCAGATCTTGACATGGACCTTGTTAAGTTCCTCCAAGGTTAGAAGTTGTCTGATATTGAGACCCCTCAGCCTAGAATGCCTCTAACATCCTTGAGAGGATTAAGGAAAATACATCAGTGCCAAAACAACTGAGAAGTTTATTCTCTTTCTTCCTTACTGACAAGATATCTTTTTTCTTGGTGCGTATGTGTGTTATGAGCAGTTCATTTTTGTCAGTGTTTCAGGGCACAAAGGCAGGCAGAGTAGGATTCAGTACAAGGGATACCAGATTTACAGCAATAGACTTTTCACAGTTTCACTTCAGATCAGACTGTCACTCTCAGGTGATGCACATTTAGATTTTGGCACATCCTTGGACCAGATGGGAGCAGAGAGGGTGGGATGAATGAGCTGCTGTGACAATGCAGCATTGCAAACATCTGCAGTGCTCTCACAGAGGGTCTTAACCCCCCGCATCATCCAGCGGGACAGTGTATGGACCCCAAGCCACCTACAAGCTAGCTGGCTGTCCCTCCAAAGTCACCTGCCCACATAAAAAATATTACCCCCAAATTAGGGGATGTAAAAGCTGTAACAACCAGGAGAAAGCGATTTAATTTACTGGCATCCAACAAGGGCCACTTCCAGGAGATTCTCCCATCTATTTCACTGGAGGCTCATCTTGAAATAACAGGAACACGCAGAAGCACCATATGAACACTCCTGTGTCATGGCTTCTCATGGACCTCTTTATCTGCCTTTCCATCCCTGCCCTCACATAAGTCAGTGTTGTTAAAAAAAAAAAAAAAAGGCATTACCGCCAGGAATACAGGGATCTAAGTGAGTTCTGTATCTGAAGTAAAGGCATTAAACCAGGTAGGATTTAAAACTCATTTGCTGTTTTGGTACATTCACATTTCAGTAACTCATGTAGCAAACTGGAAGGTTTGGCTTAATTGCCATTCACTACTTTGCATATGAGGGCATAAACCAGCTGAAATCTGAAGCTGCGTTTCCTTAACTCAGGAGAGAGCATGGACATATTTACCCATATCACTAAAATGATGAAGCYTTTTTGAGACCAGTTAATATTCAGGTATAATGCCCAAAGAAATGGACAACTCATTTCACTTGACTGAAACTATATACCTACATCAGGGTGTGCTGCAGCTGGCAGTGAACCAGAACCGCAGCCAGCGTGGCTTGAATATAATAGCACCAGGGGCTGGGCAGTCATTGGGCTTGCAAAACCAAACCTGCTTTCCATATTCTCCAGGGACATGTAAACAAAAGCACATGACTATCAGCCTCATCTGAAATACCTCATTAAACAAGGTAACATTTTTTTCAGTCTTCTTAAAATACACACAAAAATGCCAGAATGATGAACGAAGAGATGGAGTTTCTTGCAGTTATTTAAACCTTGACACTAAGGATATTTCTAGTCAAAAAACTTCTCTTCTGAACCTGACAGCTTATCTTGTTATAGTTTAAAATGAGGGTCTTTTAAGTCTCTTAAAAAAAACCCTTGAAATAGGAACAGGCTGTTTGTGGCTTTAGTTTAAAACCACAATATATTAGCAAAAAAGAAACAAGCTCAACATTAAAATGGTAAGTGCTGAACACTGGCTGGCAAAAGCATAGAAAAGGTATTATGGCCAACGGCCCTGCATTAAATTCTTGGTCCACATTACATTCAGCTGTTGGCTAGGGATTTTTAAAGAATGGTCCACCTAAAATACCACAGATTTTCAAACTTTTTACGCTTGGTGGAYGATAGTTGTAGCACCTTTCCTTCATGGACACTTGTATTATTTGCTATTGCAATACTCTGCTGCAACAAAAAGGAGTGCTTTCAGATACAGCAGTTGCACTGGTTCTGGATGAAATTTCTGCCAATATTCCTGATTTCCCCATCTTTGTGGTTTTGACTGAATTCTTTATTGTTCCAAGAACACAGATTTGTGGCTTCATTTAACAAGCATTGTTAAACTAGAGTGTGTGAAAAAATTATGTAAGCATTTAACACTTACTTTAATTCTTTCTTAACCTCTTCATAATCAGCCTGTCCTTTCAGTTTTTCTTCCAGTTGCTTTAAAAGAAAGAACATGGATTTAATTATTTAGATTTTTTTCTGCAGGCTTTCAAAATCGTCTTTAAATTATTCCATATATACAGCAGTGCACAAGTGAGGGTTAATGAGTCATACCTAATTTACATATATTAGAAAACAAACTATAACCAATTCAACGTAAACACAATTATACCTCACTCTTCCTTTGTTTACAGAGTGCCAAGCATTACACAATTCAGTAGGTCCCAATTCGGCTGTTCGCAATGTCACTGTCGTGCTCAGTAAAGAGACTGGGGAAGAAGGTATTAAAAATGGGGCAGCTGAAATTTTTACAAAACTGATAAATTGAGTAAATAAGCAGGATGCTTTGGCACATACTGTATTCTTAATACCACAGTTCTTGATAACCTTATCTACATGAAAAAAAGAAAAGACTGAAAAAGCTGTTGTTGACTGGAACGCCTTAGGCTTGTAAGACTTCTACAATGCCTCATGCCCAAACAAAACAGCTGTACCAAGTCGTTTTACAAGCATTACTTATTGCAATAACTAATATGATTACACACCGGAGATGAAGCATTGAGACCAACTCAGCAGGTCTTTTTGTTCAGGTCTGCCTGACCTGAGGCAGTCTCAATGGCTTCTCTTCGGTGTGAAGATGCCACAAACGTTGAAACAAACCTCCTAACACAATGCCACACATTTGGACCTTACCCAAGAGCCCCTGCTCCCAACAACAGTGCTCATCACTACAGGATAAATGCTTCAGGAGGCCTAAAACATAGTGATACATAATTGATGCCGTTATGTTGCTTGCAGAAGCCACATTAATTTCCCACTAATAATTTCTTTGCTTAGTACAGGCACATCTGATCTAAGCAGAGAAAGAACAGAACTTACTGGCCTGCAGCTTCCATGGATAAGCTCAGGYCAGCTCTGCTTCTCTTAATTTTTGGTGTTAAAATTGGCACAGAATCTCAAAGGTCACAGGAAACAGAARTAACACAAGGACGTACCACCCTCAAAGACAGAACATCTACTTTGAAAAGGAAAGGAATATATGACATGAAAAAGAAAAATAGGGCTTTATGTCCAGGAGAGGCTGCCTTCAGTGGAGAAATGAATTCAAGAAGATCCTACACCCACTCCTGGGCTGCTCGTTTGAACGCAGGAAGAAGGCAGGGAAGGGCCACTGTGGGCTTGGATGATTTTAGCAAACCTGTTTACAATGCAGCCCCATGAAGTTCTGCACCCGCGCAGTTACGGGTGCGTGAATGGCAGGGGACAGACGAACAATTAGACGTGGGAACCTCTTTAATCATGCTGTCTTCCCAAGTAAGCCATCAGTAGGTATCRCCCATCTCAAAGCCATCCAATGGGTACAAGTAGCAAACCTAAACACTATGTAATACAGCACCCACAGATGAGTCAATCCATCATCTGAGCCATTTTAATAATTTAAATGAGGCTTCTTGAGATGACAACAGCAGCACGATGGGGCTTTGCTGGACTTCCAGCTATTTTGCCATCTTTTAAAGGACTTCCCGTCATGCCCTTTCCAGCTTACGCATTGCTGAAATTTCTGCCTTGCCATTAGTACGTATATTAAAAAGCAGTGACAAAGTGGACCATCCATGTTATCAATATACAGCCCTCTTAAATTCCTCTTTCTGCTTTTTGATACCATAATCCACAATCCTTAGTCACTGCTGACAAGAGGCATCTCCCGGCAGTAATACATGAGCCCCTGCTCTGGCAGCTGCTCAACGAGCAACCCTTAAAGGATCACCACCACCGGCTGTTGCAGGAAAGCAGAAACTGTTGTCAAGTGTGGAATTTGCACTCTACGGGACATTGATGAAATGAGCAGACTCTTAAAGGTCTTGTGTGCTAGCATCCTTAGCCAGCAGTAACTTGTGCAGTCATTCAGATTGTGTTAAAAAGAGAAAAAAAAAAAAAAAAAATCTATTTCAGCTAAAACAATTTTTTTCACCTGCAATAAACACAGGGCAAGTTTTAGTCATTTCTTCTGACATGTCCTGCCTTACCAAATTCCAGTTACTAACTGGAATTACAGGGAGTACCGACTTTGCTTTCTGTAGCAGACACAGTGCTACAGGTATTTTGGCCCTGCTAAAAAACCCTATGCTGATGTAACTAGGAAAATCCTCGTTGATGTGACTAGGAAAATCCTACAAATATTAAAGATGTTTGAGGTTTTGATAACCTCCAACATGTGTTGAAATCCCATTATACAAATGTACTACGTAATCCCAGGGCCCAAGATGTCACTTCAGTTCTCAAAGTTTTAAGGAGGGCCAGCTACAACATGCCACAAGTTCAAGCAGCTTTTCAAGCTACAGCTCGATGCTGAGCAAAACTCAGAGTTCCTTTAACAAGGAATCCAGCTAGACTGTTTAATGCACCACATCAGGCTCAGTAAGACTGGAGAGGGATCTTTAAATGAAACCAGTGAGCCAGAGAGCCCTCGGTACTGGGGAGAAGACTCAGCATCATGACCGACAGCTTTAAAACTCGATGCAGGCGAYGGGAAGACCCTGCCGAACACCACACGACATCTTTCAGCTCTCCTTGGCCATGTCACTCTGCCGGCTGCTTCTTACTGCTTTTTGCTGCTTTACAGCTTAAAGCAAAGATACSCTACAATTCACCTCTTCCTTAACTCTCTGACTCGCAACATTTTTGGGTCTACAGCAGATTAGCTTTACAGTAGGCATAACTGGCTAGTTACACTAGTCCTCAGTATAAAACGTACTGGAATAAATTTAAAACAAACAACATCCTGGATTAATATGTTGGTTACTTATTGGAAGGATATGCTAAGAAAAAAGCCTTTTGTAGAAACAGATATAAAATATAGAAAAGCTAATGATTCCCATTGTATTGCAATCTATATTATATGTAATTCTGTATAGGGATATGCTGTACCCTGAAAGTATTTCTGGAAATTTTAGGTACAAAACACAGTTAGGGGAAGAAAAAAAAAAAAAAGAAAAAACAGATGTTGACAGAATGAAGCTGTCTTAGACTCCCAGGTACTTGTATGCTGTTATAGCAGTATGGCAACCACCAATATTTTACTTTGAACTGTATAAAAACACATACATCCATCATTCCCAAGTACCTAATATAGAGATTGTTGCCATGGAAAATCTACACCTGAATGTATACTCTACTAAACAATATAAACTAACAACTAGGAATGCAATGCCTGTATATMAGCAGACCATTTAGGCACTTGGATTCTTCCCAGTCAATGACTGTTTTAAAATGTATTAGTATGGTAATTGTCTCAAAGAACTCTGTAAAATGCACAGAACATGGTATAACAAAGGTTCAAGCTGTGAGACAATCTGGAGGAACTAATATCTTGCACTAAATATCAACCTGGTTAATTCAGACAAAATATATTCTAACGTCYTCCAACACACAAAAATGCAGGGAGCCAGAGGACAGAAGGAATGGACTGGTGGCATTTCTGCACACTGAATTTGCAAATATTCCATGTTAAGGAATCGTCTTGCATTTGTTGTATGAATGAAACCATGTTAGAGCATGCACAGATTGGGTCCCCTCTTACGTTATTAAAAAAAAAAAATCATTACTGTATTATTAACTAAAGTGTCTTAGGTAAATGGCATGGGCTGTATTAAGGGGCTTAAAACATTTAAAAAAAACCATTAGACTAACGTTGTAGTTTAGTTTAGAGTGATAAGCTAAAAAGCCCATACTTAATTAACCCAGGTTATTTGATGTATCTCCTTGCTAACTAGCACTGTTATATTTTAACTGGGTAGCAGGGAAACTCTAACTCCCAGCAACAAAGGGTTAATATAATTATAGTTAGAAAAGTCTTGTTACTAGMGGACATGTTTTGATTATTAGACCAGATGAAGATAAAGAAGCAATAATTTTGAAAGTATTTCTGTATTGTTTCATTAAGTCACAGAGTATTAAAGAATTCCCCCAAGATAYRGTCTGAGAACATTGCTTTAATTTGTGAAACTGTGATTCATTTTTTGTGGAGGCAACCATTACAATCTCAGTTATTTTAGAAGCAGTTCCTCTATAATCAAACATGAGATCAACACATCACCACTGAGATTTGGTTCTTTGTACAACAGATCTCAGACACAGGTTTTCCCAGCACTTTGGGGTAAAAGTATGTATTTTGAAATATTTTTATAGTGCAACAAGTAAGGTTAAAGAGGGTTGAAATGACTAAAACTTTATCAATAGAGTCACTGCATCAGACACTATCAACAGGAACCTAAATACAGAGCATTAGCTGGGCAAGCCTATGAGAAAATGGAAGCAGATTACTGAAATGAAAAATCAAAGACTTGCTCTGTCATKTCTATGATCCTATTCCCTTTGAAGTTAATGGCTAAACTAATACTGACCTCACCAGGAACATGCTTTATTCCAAGAAAATCTGTCAAGTGCAAGGACTCAAGATATTTTCTATCAGGCTTTATGAARAAATAAAAAAAAMMCATAACATGGGTGTAGCCAGCAAAATGTGTCCCTTAAAACCAGGCCAGCTCCTTCCTCCCTCACTGAGAGTGGTGCCTACATGGTGACAGATGGGCAGAGCCTGATACTGCCAATACAGGTACCCAATAGGTTTCCTTTGCTCTACTCAATTTTCATAGAAATTATGCAAGGCTGTCTTAAAACATGCAGAAAGCATGCTGAAYGCAACACTTTGGCTTTCATCCCTAACTGACATTTCTCCACATAAATTATGCTACACCGGAGCAAAACTAGTAACTGCTAAAAAATGTCCGAATTAGAACAATTTGTAAGAGTTTCAATTGAACATTAAATCATTCTGATAGAGGAAAGCTACCCACGCCACAGTCAGAGCTAAGTGGGTACTATCAGCCTCCTGCTTTCAAAAAAACTCTCAGACTATAAAACCTGCAAAACTATGAAGTCTTTAATGGAATAGATAAATTTATCTTGTTTACACTTGGAAGCTCATAGATGGTAGAACAATGAAAGAGACAGGAGTTACAGGAAACTGATTCATAACACATGTCAGGAAACATTTCTCATGCTTACTGATAGATCAAAACTGTGTGGGCTAGCGCACARAAAAAGTAAAGCTGCTGAAGCAAAAGGTAAAAGGGTCACTCACAAAATTGTTAGGTGTTTCTTCTGGTTTTATTGCAGTGCTACTGCTATGCAAATGAGTATAGGACTGGACCGCTAATTATAAATGGGAATTACTGTGCAGCAAGTATACAGTTAAAAAAAAAATMATTTAATGGTTATTAAGGCTAGAAAGCCTTTTCTCTGTGTCTTGATTTTATGCTCTAAATGATACACTTCCCTTTTCCAGTGGAGAGAACTGGAAGGGGTAGCAGGTAAACGCAAAGATAGACCATAGCACAATAAACACTCCCGGCAAATCTGCAACAGCAATCACTGGAATGGGAATGAAAAGTTCTAAAACCTAAGAAGGATTTTCTGTGCCTTTTCAGTTCAGCTATTTCACTACATATCCATGGTAAATATATGTTGGGTTTCAGTGGTGGTATTAATTTTAAAGGTAGCCATGTTCTGCAAAAAAAAATTTCAAAACCATGAGAACTAGGAAAATTAAATTTCAACAAAACTGATATCGCTTAGAGTAAAATRTCACAGAAACTAGAATTCAACAGCATCCTGAAGAAGCCAATGGCTTTTACAGTGGCCTCTCAGAACCACAGAAAACTTCTATCAGTAAAACCCAATATTGGTAGGTCAGTTATATCCTTYGAAAGCTGCTGAGCACAGAACCGAGCCTTACTTTAAGTGTGCTGTTCTTGGCGGTCAGCTGCTGCTCCAGCTGTGAGATTTGGCTGCTGGAGTTCTCCCGCAGCTTGGTGAGGCTGCCCTGGAGTCTCTGGACATCTTCTACGAGCTGGGCAATTTCCCGYTCCTTCGCAGCCAGTTCGACTTCCAAGCTGGACCGTGTTAGCACCTCGATGGCCTGCTCCTAATGTGAAAAAAAGTATTAGATCACATAAATAAAAAAAGGCAACAAGCTTGAATTCAGGGCAGTKAGGTAAGGACCAAGCATGGCATGTGTGGCATGAGAGACACAAACAATTTCTATATCTGGGAGTCCTGTGATTGCGTGAATCTGGAAGGTGAACCTTTCTACTCCCCAGGACAGCTCTTTGGTAAAACAGGGATAATGGAGAGAATAAATTTCCCTATTTCATAAGTGCACTGGAAAGATGCAGCCGTGAAAGTCAAAGGATTCTATTTAGATCTATTTATTATTAATAGTCCAAATGCTTTGACAACTATGAAAATCTGTGCTTACAAAATACTAATCAGATAAAATATTCTGAAGTAATGGAGCAGAATTTCTTAATCAGGAACGGCAGAGTCATGTGCCTTTGGCTCATTGCATGCTGCATGTTTCAGGCAAAATTGTCAAAAATTGCCCCAAACTGCTACTTCCAATGAACTTACTCCTTGCATGAAAATTGTTCAGTTAACATTATTGCTAGCAACTAAAGCCTGTCCTTCATGGGGATGAAGATAGATRTGACAGCTGTAAGACAAGGCCGTTCTCACTTTGGTCTCCACTTTCAGAAATTCCCTTTCCTAAATCAGGATCTTTCTTCTTCCAGTTTCCCACGGCTGCAAAATCTGTCCTCAAGTCTGAAACTTCCTCACTAGACCGACTTTCCAGTAGGACAAGAAGAGAGGACAGAGAAGTTAAGAAGGTGGTAGATCTATTCAGAAAAGATAATACAGACTAATTGTATCATCTCTTTTGTCTCCTTTTGTGTTAAGAGATCAATAGCTATAATGCATTGGAGAGCTCTGAACCTCTCTTCCATGAAGAACATAAGGAAATCCTTGTGCAGATCTGGGGAGCACGAGGCAGCCCAACGATGAACGCACGTTCCATTAAAAAGCCTGAAACGCRTCTTACAAAGGTTAATGGCTGTTCCTCAGAAAACACCAGTGAAGTAGGAAAGAATCCATTTACCAAGAAAGAGACAATGATCGCAAGCATTATACCAAAGATCCTACGGCGAAAGAGCTGAAAATTCAACCCATCGATGCTGTCACCCAAGCACTTTCCTTACAATTCAAGATGACATTGCAGCAGATTGAAAAATACTCCATACCCTCTTTTCTGAAAAATGCAGGCACAACAAAATACCTTTTCCATATCCTCTAAACACTTAGCTTGATTCTCAGTGACTACATACCATTGTATCTCACAGAAAGCTACATGTACGAACAGCAGTTAACAACACTCTCCTATTACACTGAATTCTACTTTTAACTTGAAAAAATCTCTAATTTGCTTGCATGAAACATCACAAGTTGTATAATCATCTGCTGCTTGTGCCTATTGAGACTAGAACGTAGAGTCTGAAATAAGATAGATAATGATCATTTTCATCCTGCAGTAGTTGTCATATTAAATATAAATGAAGTGCAGAAGTACTATTAAATACAAGAAAGACCTAATGTTAAAATAATGATAAGACTACGAYACGCGATAGGAAGAGGCAGGTAATTCAGAGTTACAAGTGATATTCAGGCTTTTTTTTTATTATTTTTTTTGTTTTGCAGCCTGCTTGTCTATCTTTTGACTTCTCTGAGAAAATACTGAGTTGCATTAATAGATGACCAAACAGATCTGGAGGACTTATGCCTTGTTACTCATTCTCTGCAAATGTATTTTAAAGRCAACCATGTGTTTCTCCAATATCAGTGTCAAGCATGTATATGGCTTGCAAGAAAAAAGCAATATAAGGAGCATGATTTCTTTTGTTTGTTAGATCTGCTGCTTAGAATTRGACTAAATTTCACTTAATTGCATATTTACATTTAAATACTCCTATTTCTCCTTTGGCAAACAAAAATCAAAATTATCTGTCTGCTCATCTGTGATACCTGTTAACAGAGGACCAGCTGGAGTCCTGTAATAGCACTCTGTGCCCGCAAGGGCCGATCAGCAGAGTCAGCGCTCCCACCCTCCCCAAACAGCGGTGTTTCCTTTATTTAGAAACACACAGAGAAGGCAACAAGCAGCCAAACCTTTAGGAGTACAGGATATCTTCTCAATTTTTAAGCTGCTTTTATTGGATTTATAGGTGTAATTCTCAGTTTAGATATATTCAATGAAAACTGGAATGATACAGAATTTATTTCTAGTTCCTCTGACAGCCCATACACTAAGAATAACAAGACCCAGAAGTGGGCAGGCAGCAGGTCCCCGCTAATGCAACCAACTCTGCGCAAAGTTGGTCCCCTTGGTCTGRAGCTCCACACTTGGGCTGCGCCCTCCAGGCAGGCATGTGCTGAAGGCCCACCAAGGCACGCTTTGTTATACCGCATTGCTGCCTTTATTTTTCCTCTGCTGATGCTCTTACCAATGTGAAATAATTTCTGAGAGTTGCTGCTATCCGCCTGGACCAGCAGCCGTGGAGAGCTATGGATCACCGTACCGGCCACCACGGAGCAGAGTGACCCCTGTCCTTCCCGTGGTCTTCTGCAGCCACCAACCCCCTTAGAAGTTTAACCAAACCGCAATCCCAAMGGAACACAATTCCATTGCAGTTAAAATATTACTCCAAACAGTATTTTTATAGCTGCGAGCATAAATTGAAAGAGCTGTACTGCAGGAATGTCAGAAACCTGTAAGAGTCAGTAAATATTTTCTCTCACCACATCAGGTGCCTTCTGGATCTGCGTAGCAAGTTGGAGAGATTTGTTAGCTGACGAGAGCTGCTCCCTTAAGGTCTCTGCCTCTCTCTGAGCCACCTCTGCCCTCTGAAGGAAATGAAAAGGGGTGAAAAGAGAAAGTACATTCAGTTTAACAACTGACAATTATTACAAGAACATTCATCAATTCATGCCTGACTGAATATAATTGATTTTCCTAAACACTCAACCTAATAAATGTTAGAAAAAAAACATAGAATGTGATGGATTTTTATTTTAAACAGTACAAGGAAGAAATAATTGAGCGATTATGACAGTAATTTAACGCTAGGAGCAAGGAATCCCCTGCTGATACTAATGCYGCGGCCCACTGAATTTCCCAGACTGAATAAATACAAGTGGAAATGGAGTCTTTTTATTCAATTTCTTTCTATTCTCATAGACCAAGCAGATTTTATTGCAAGGTTCCTCATGGGAATAATTCTCACGGGTAAATGCTGAATTAAAAGATATTCTGACCATTCTCTCTAACACACATACAATGTTGTGGGCTGTCTTTCTTCAGTAATTATTTCCCAAAACATGAATTGTTAGATTCTGTTCTTTCAGCAGGTCTATTTATTCAACAATATTTAACCCTAAACTGACAATTTTGCACAGATCAGTTACCAGCTGCTGAGGATTTACGCAATATCTGATAAGCCTGTGACTTGGCTACCAGACAAAATTCCCATACAAATATTGAATAATAATAGAAAGGAGAAAGGCAGAATTATGAGGAAAGATCATCTGTATAAGTGTTTGGGTAGAGACAGATGGATCAGCAACTTCAGGCAATAAATAGCAGCAAAGTCCTTTCCATAACTGTGTATAAGCTTCTGTTAAGAAAGCAGAACAAAACCTGATTGTTTTTACAGCATATGGTCAGACCCTTGGTCAGACTTTCTTCTCTCTTTTTTGTAAAAATTTGTTTTGTTTTTATAAAACCACATTGCTTACCTCGAGTAATGATTGCTTTTCACCTAAGCTACTCCATGCAAATCATGCTGCACTTTCAGCAGAAAATAGCTAAAATAATTTTGAGTCTCCACTTCCAAGACATATCACCAGCTCTTCCAAATCCATGAACTGCCACCAAGCAAGGTGAAAACTTTTCTTGACCACCTTTTACRCTGATGGGTCCCTTCCTTTATTGAATAATAAATTCATTTTTAAGCCACCAAAACTGCCATATTTCTGTGTGCCAGACTCCCTGCTTTTTCAGCTAATCCTTTTGAAAACCTAAGTCATGTAAAATAGCAAATATAAAACCTATACCCCTGTGTGTGTGCATGGTCTTTGACTTACTAGTCAAAGCAGAGACTCTGTCTGTATGTTTAATCAATCAGTAAACTAACGGCAATCAAATACTAAATGCATCATCTGCGCTATTTGCTCACAACATTATATTAAATGATTTTGCATAGGTTCTACAGGTGTAATTAAAAAAGTACAGTAACATGGCTCTAATCATCAGAGCTTGGGACACAACCTATTCTGTGCATGGAAAAATGGCAGCAGCATTAAAAAGGCACAAAAAGAGAAAGTTTACATTGTTTATCAGCTGGATAATATGAGGATAAAAAACTGAGCTAACAATACAGATTGAGATAAATATTTTCTTGCACTTTATCAAATGTGGATGTACATATATTGATCTAATAACTGCTAAACAACTCCAGCAAAGCAGGACAAGTTACTACACTGTGGCACTCCCTCTTGCATCTACTGCTGTATAAGTAATGGGTTTTGCAGCCTTAAGCAATTCTGCTGATGGCTTCCATTCACAGCAGCATTGTTTTGAGAATCTATTCAGCCTGCATGCAAGCAAACCACAGAGGATATTTCTAATAGATGTTACATCTGCATATACAGTAAGCYGTCAGCTGCCCTTTCTGCATAGCCTCCCCAGCCAATTTAGAACACCTGTTGTAATCCTGTGAATAATATTCAACGAGATTTCATACTATCCATTGTTAAAAATAGATCAACAGAAACTTTGGGCAATACTGTTTGGGAAATACTGGTCAATTATTCTCTTTTTTTTCCAGAATGGAAGCTTTTTAGAGCCAGAATTATAGATGTGTTMAGTGTCTGGAAAGCACTTTTGGGTGCTATTGCAATATAAATTATAAATTACACACAAAAACCTGTTAAAAGAACGGCAGTTTCAAAACCGAGCACTTAAAAGTTTTGAAAAGCCAACCCCAAGGCCGCAGGTACGTTCGGCCACCCGCTGTGCGCAGGGCTTGGGCAGGCAGGCTGGAACCGCACAGTAGCATCTATTGCTTTTTTGCAACGAGACCCCCTACTTCATTCACTCTCGGGATGAATATTGCTTGGTGAATTAATATTTTGCTTTGTCCTCCTTGTTCCGTGTGTGACCTCTGTGGCTTATTTACTGCAAACTAATCCCACCCTCCTCTGCAGATAGGATTAATCGCTTCCTCATGGGCCGTGCTCTGGTTTCCACCATCAAACGATCTAAGTGCTTCAGAAGTGCTATGAATGCACTGGCACAACCCCCCATTTTGAGCTGCACGGGTTCCCCAAGCCCCCAGCATATTTCCATTCGGGTGCTCTGCACGGCGGYGTCAACCACAACCTCACCGCGCGGCCCGGGCTACGTTCSGCCATTTCCCACCCGCTCGCCTGCRCCCGAGACCCCATACAGCGGCTGCGGTGCTGCTCCCCTGCAAAACCTCTGGTCTTGCCTCTCTGACTCCTACCCCGCTCTGCTTGTCACGTTGTCCCCTTCCTAATCCATTTTGTCCACTGGGAGCACTGTTTCTGTCTTCTCCGAGCTTCACGGTGCCTTTAGCTTCAGGCAGGCAAAAGCAAGCTTGTGCCTGGCACGACCTAACGAATACACACAAACTTCCAGAATTTGTCTTACCCCCACGATTTCCTCCTTCCTCTTTTCCTCGTTGCTTCTTCTCCAAACGTCCTCGCAGCAGCCCCGTCCTGGTCCCCCTCCTCCCTCCCTCCCCACCACGAACCCTCTCTCCACCGCCCGCTCTCCGCGCTCTCACGCCGCCGTTGCCCGTCTCCTGGTCGCGGCAGGGGCAGCCCGGAGGAGCATCTCCCCTCCCAGTGCTCCCCGTCAAAGTGGCACTGAACCTTACACTACAACCACGAGAAGAAAGACCTGGCTGGTTAATGTTCACCCAGCCGGCGCAGTGATAGACTGCAGCGTGCTTGGGACAGGCACGGACATCAAAGCTGACAAATTCAAACCAGATTCTGTTGAGTTTGTGTGAACTCGGGTTTTTTTCAGATGCTTATAAGCTGGCCAAACTTGGGGCTTTTTTCTTCTTTTGCTACTTGAAGCAACAGAAGATACAACCCTGAGAAAAAGGCAAACCCTCCSTCATCAAGTGCCAAGCCCCTTCTTTTAAATATGGGCACAGCAGGCTCCTCACCAAAAAAGCAAGAACAACTTGTAACATGTGGAGAAAACAGTTTTTTTTTCCTAATCTTGTTCTTAGAAACGGTTGAACAATTTTTCCTGAAATAAGAAAAGAGAGTACAGCCAGAGACAGACGCTCAGTATGGAAAATGGCTAAAACCTAGCAATCTTGCACAACTTGGAGCCACTGGAAAGTTCACGCAACCTTCTCTTTGTGTGAAACTATCCCACTTTGGCTAAGAAATATGTATGCCATAGTACAGTTGCTTTTCATCAGTCAGTGCTAAAACTCTAGGTTTCTTACTTCCAAATCTACTATGCACAGCCTAGAAAAACCCCACTACTGGCCTTGATAGAGATCATGCAAATCCAGCATTTTCTAAAAATGCTATTTTTCTGGATAGCTCAGTCATACAATTCTTCCTAATTTCCATACCGCTGTTGTTCTAGCACAGACCTACCTCCCTGGTAACAAAGTATTTCAAAATACTTTCGTTCTCCTTAACATAGCATGTAAATATTGTACTGTTCACAGTGGAGCCAGTAGGTCATGATTGTAATGCTGCCGTGCACTTTCCAATTAAAAAAAAAAAAAAAAAAAAAGCCTTACACAATATATCCCGTTTAAATTATTCTCATTGTTTCCTGACAAGATAATGAATAGCGTGAACGGAGTGCTCTTCTACTTAGAGTAAAATGTAAATTTGATCAAAGACCAACGGGGTGAATAGCAAAATGAGATACTTACAAGCAAAAAAGTATAACCTTTCCCTTAAAGTTCCACCAGCGAAACTATAGTTCCTTATTACATGTTAAATTCAGTGCTATACGTGGCAAAATCTTCCTATGGCCTAGGAGGGTATATTATCACAAGTAATTCTGCTGAAGTTAATGAGCCCGGTTATGGCATAATCACCATGCTTGGTTTTAAGCGCTTGAAGCTGACATTCTTACTTGCAAGCTGCCGCAAAAGCTATGTTTCTTGGAGTATGAGATCAATTAAAGCACAGTGGTTCAATGTGCTTTAATTTTCTAACTTTTGAGATATAAAAATTTATTTTAAAACCTTTAAACGACCCCTAGCTTTCACAGAACAACAGCAAGGTTATCAGCAAGAAAATCTGTGACATGAAAGACTCTTCAGGGCTCTGGCACCTATTTTTTTCAGCAATGGAGAATTACATGAAAAAAAAAGAAAAAAACTCCAACAAACAGAAGAGGTTGGGTTGTCTTCGTTCTTGTCTTCAGGCTATTGCACTTTCCTTTGTGCRCTGAAAGGCTGCCAGATAAATGTATTCCCAACTGAAAGCCAAGCATTTACAGGAAACTCCTGCGTTTGTATGAAAATAATATTAACCATATTTTGCCTTTATACAGCACTTCTCCGTGCAAGGATCTCAATGCACTTTATAAAGTAAATGTTATTATTCCCATTTTACAGATAGTGAAATCACAGGATTAAGTGAATGACCTCATTTGCTATAAAACGGCATAACTTTGCTAAATTCAGCAGGACTATGGCACACCACGATAGCAGAGGAACTCGTTCACTGCAAAGGGAGTCAGCAATAAAAAGCAAATACTCTGGCAGTGTCTGCGTCAGCCTTGGCGCAGATGAAGGAGTTGTGTCAAGATGAATACCCTTCTTCGTGGAAACGTAACAACAAGGACTGCCTTCTCACTGGTTTTGTTACCATTGGTGGGTCAGAGCAAAACCCTCCCGCGCAGCACCTGCTCCACCTGTATGGGTTGCATTTGTGTTGCTAAGTGAAAGAGGAGAATTTATTCCATCTGCTGCTCAAAAACATACATATTTTATAGCAATCTCACTTAGTGGGAATATCTTTTCAAACCATTTTCCGATGTGATTTGTTAGAGATAGGAAGGTACCATGCTCAATGAAATAAAAAAATAATCTTGAGAATAGCATTTCTGCTAAAATGCCCTGGTGACGTTTTCTTTCTACTTCTACAGCAGACACTGTTCTATGTATTTTAGTGGTAGTTTGGTTCCAAAAAATGCTTAAACTCACTAGCCCTTCCTCTACAGATCTTAAAATCTAACACTACATTTCTGTGTAATAAATGGTACTGATCCAGTCTAGATTCTTTAACAAATGGTTATGTATTTTAGAAAGAATGGTTGTTCTTGTTTTATTGATAACAGAAGTTTCTATATTTGACTTTCTTTACCCAGAAAAAATAAGAAGTAGAAATCTGGGAGCACTATCAGCACTGTGAAGATGTA
Source organism: Oceanodroma leucorhoa (assembly GCA_030449065.1). Lineage (NCBI taxonomy): Eukaryota > Metazoa > Chordata > Aves > Procellariiformes > Oceanodroma > Oceanodroma leucorhoa. The sequence goes on along the minus strand of JASVER010000060.1, from coordinate 4,988,820 downwards.
AAGAAAACCAATGGAAACATTTTGCTTTTCCAAAGGGATAACATGGCATAGACACAGAAGAAAAAACATAAATGAATTCTTTTTCTACAGTTTTCACAATATAGTCCACAAAAAAAAAAGTCCCACGTTGTCTTTCTGTTATTACTCCCAAAATCTAAGGATAACTACATCTGCGTCTGTTTTTCAAATCTATTTCCACCTCCTCAAGATTAAAATACAATAACCCATGACCAACCAACCCTAATGGAAGTTCTTCTCTTTTTCTTTTAAAATTGAAAAAGCACTTTTTTTTTTCAGGAAGGTCAAATTACAAAGTCCATTAGACTTTTTTTTTTTTTTTCTTTTTTAACCAATGTGAACTGAATGTATAAAGTCAGTAAATAGATCTGGATACCTCAATGACATGAAACAACAGACTCAACATTAAAACCTTAAAATGAGCGCCTGTTGTTTTTTTTTTTTTGTTTTTTTTTTTTTTAATTTAACACTCCAAAGTATTTCTGTTTTCACAACATAGGAATTACTCTTTTCAACAGAAACCTCAGTTTTTCTTGTGCACAACTGGGTGATTCCAGGTTGCTAGATGAAGTATAGAAACAGAAGGATAATTCATTTGAATAAATTTGTCATCCCAAAGATTCATGACTTACTGCCATAAACACTTATGAAAAAGGTGTAAACTTGAAATGGTACAGAAAAGTGCTAACCATAAATATTTGTGTAAAATGTACATTCACACAACTGTAACTGTTGCAAATGCAGAAAAGTACACTGGAGCTTCATTAACTTCACTGATTGGAAATTATAATATTCTGGGAATCAAACAATAAAAAATTCAAAGACGCTATATCCCAAACTATGATAAATCATTTATTTAGACAAGTAAGGGTAGTTTAGTTTTAATTATTTATTATTATACTTCGTAGCATATCAGAAAATATGCAGTGATTTATTGCGCAAAATGAAATCTTAATAAAATGAGTCCCTTCCCCAAACTACAGGATTATTAAATCTTCATGGAAATGCGAGGGTGAACTCTCGGGTTATTTTTGTTATTGAGCTGGCGGGTTAGTAAAGTGAAAATAAGCRACTCCTATTGCATTTAGTTAGATTTTGACTTCAGCCCTTTACAGACCCAAGCCATACAACCTCGGGGATGAGGAGGGAATCAGAGGGGGATAGCAGACGCCCGCTGCCCGCAGCTCTTCTGCTGTCTCGCAGATGACGCAGGCGCACCTTACTGCTAAAAGCAAGCGGGGGCTAYTGGCTTCAGAATTTATACCCCTGCCAAAGCTCCACCTCATGGAGCTAATGGCTCCTCTTGGGGCAGGCGTAGGTAGACCAGCCATTTTAATGTACTGTTTTTGTCCTTTTTGTACTAGTTTATACCTCTCAAGACTTTAAATTGGAAGGGTTACTCCACATGCCACCACTGACACCCAGGACCTGCCTCACCCTAACAGAGGGTGTAAACTGGTGTACTTAAATTACTCTGTCTGAGCTTTGGCAGTCTGAATGAGACTAGCCCTGCTGCAAAACCCCACTCAAGCGCTTGGATTAACCGCACTGAGTGCCCGGATTAGCAGCTGAGAAAGGGCTGTCATCCCAGCAGCCGGGCTGCCACCACATCGCTACCTCCAGCACCCGTCTCCAAACCCCTCCACCCCAGCTTGCTCCGCTCAAGTGAGGGATTTATTTCTCTCATTGGTTAGGGTTAAGGTTTGGAGCAAAATTCAGTTTATACCTTGAGTTAATGGAGAGAAATGGAGCTTTGCGGTCACTACTCTTTTTTCTTTCTAAGCAGAAAATTGCAGAGCTCACTGGTATTTAAAGGTAATTATTTCTATGAGCTAGTGATTTCTTCTGGGGATGACAGCACACAAACAAGCCCAGAAAGCTCCTGCAGGAAACAATTTGAGGATCCAAATGAGGAAAAAGCAGTGGGAGAAGAGAGGTGACGGGGTCTGAAGACTAAGAAGAATGGTCCATGCTTCACCCAAGAGGACATGAGASTGGGAGTTACAACATCAACTCTGTCCCCATGTCTTTCATCACCCAGAATACGGACACCTGGATCAACGTCAGTGAGTACATCCACCCTCTYGTTACTGCAGAATTGGAGAGGTGTCCTCACATAAAGGAAGGGAAGTTCAGAAATGCCAGCTCTGGATTTAAAAAGGGCAGTAAATGAGAAAGGGATTTGCAAGAAACAATAGATATTTAAAAATTTACAGCCAATATTTTTCACATTTTCAGTGGAAATATTTTGCTGTTCTGTAAATTTCAGCTCCGAATCCCAGTCATTTGAGTCAGTGTTAATTCCAGAGCAGCAAAACATCACATCAAAATCAGCAAGGCAGTATATCCTCAAAGTAGGAGTCATGCTGAGCATTACTCTTTAAAGGTAGCCTTAATAATGGGGAAGAAGTACTTACAGAAATGGTAAAAGGAAATGTTAATTTAACTATTAAATACATAATTATGTGAAGTACTTGTTTCTGCAATTGTAACACTTCAGCCTGATGCAAACTCACTTTCTGGCCTGTGCAATGGATTTAATTTCTTCCAATTTTTTTTTTCAACTATKAAGAGGTAAAACACAGGAATTGCTGCTACAAAGATTACTTAGTTATAATTTATGGAAGTGTTTTATAAAGGTAAAGCATCACACAAGGATGCGATGGCATGTGGCAGACAAGGACTACGGGCATGTTTCCGCAGATCACCTGAGCTCCTCCAGCAGCTTGCTGCTCCTGCTCCTCCATCAGTGAACTTTCCCTTCCCTGTCTCTTCCGAGGCCACACGCTCCCCTCGCGTCCCTCATCTCGGCGCTGCTGCTTCTCCGATGTTTTGTTGAGCTGCCTCMATTTGCTAAACCCACAGAAAACAAACCTGGCCCCTTCACCCCAAATTCAGGCTTTTCTGCAGTTATGGAGCTCGATGGAAGGGTCCCCCCAGTTGCAAAAGCTGCTGTTAGGGAGGGGACAGGACCACAGCAGCTGGGAGGGGGAAGCAGAGGAGGGGGAGATGGGGAAAGGGGAGATAGAATTACCTCTTCTGGCTTTGCAACAGCTCAGACGAATTGCACASTGTTGTTTACATACAGATTCAGAGTTTGCTGAATTACAACCAAACTAAGGGTTATGCACGTAAGCAATTATAAATTTTTACTAACTTAAAAAATCCCCAATAAAGTAAAAGAAAACCCCACATTGCAGGTTTGTTCCAGTTAGATGGGAAAGTATCTTTAGCATTTCTGTATAAATAGATATATTCTATTTTAGTATGGCAATGAGGAAATCAGAAATACCTGTTCTTTAACTACAACCACCTTTCTACTCTGAGAAAAGAAAAAACCTACGGGGTAAATCATTGCTACAACTTTGCAAAACATACTGCCTTCGCAAAAATCACAAAATAATTCTACCAAAACATCTTTAACACCTACATAATTTCTAAAAAGTCTACAGATTTTCAAATAATTACTAGCACTTTCATAAATATTTAATGCTGTCTACAAAAGTTCTTTGACAGAACTGAAAACCTACGGTGCAAACCCCAATTTTCTTTTACTGACTAAATAATCAACCCAACAACTTACAAATCTGCCTGCTGCTTCATTAGTATTTTTCCAATTTATAAAGAACTAACGTAAAGGACAATATACTTGCTATACTTGTCAGCTGCACCACGGGAGTGTGGGGGTTGAAAGCTGATCTAGCAAAAGGAAAAAGGCAAAATAAACCAGCAGCTGGAGGGGGGGTTAGTTTTCAACAGGATCAGTGACCTGGTCTGGCTCATGGCGCGGCTCCGCAACCACTCCTGACAGCACGAGGCGTGCAGCAGGACCGCGTGGTGGGGAAGGAGGTGCAACTATTCTGCCTGGAAGCGAGCTGCTCTTAGGTAAACTTCAACTGGATTATAAAACCATAACCTGAGAGGCTTAAGATCTGTAATCTCTGATCTTACCTGACAGAGGGATTAATTAAGCTCACTGATAAGCAAATGCCTGGTTGAGGTTTCCCTCTGTGAAACCACCACCCGTTGCATATATCACCTGTGAATCCTGCATGTCCATACACATCTCCTTCATCACCTCAAATAGTCACTCAAAGTACAGACTGGACCAGAAGGACACTTTGCTTGGGTGTTGGGTTTGGGTTTTTTTGAAACTTTTTATTTTAAAAAGTTCCATACGATTGTGCCACTTTCTCGGSAGTGTGTGCACTGTGAGGGAATGCAGCACAGACATTTCACGGTCTACCAAATTAGCATCTGCAGGAACAAATTACAATTTCTTTGTTCTCCTGCATGGCACAGTCTGATCCAACCCTTGCTAAAAATTAATACGCCAATAAAACATATCAGAAAAGGAAGGAAAAAGAAAAGTCCAGAGAAGTCCACAGAAGCTGGAGCTGCAGCAGAAGGTCAGGCCTCCCTAGGTCAGGCTGCTGGCAGCCCTGCTACTGCTGCACGGCAGAGGCCCTTTAATTTGGGTAAACCAGTTACCTGCATGTCTGAGTAGGGGCTAACATGATGGATTTAGAAACATAAACCCAAGGATAACTACAGTGGGAAACTTAAGTTTAAATTATTAGAAGGTAAATATATGGCAAGCACTACTCTACTGTGCATACAATCCTTACAGAGTATCCCTAAAGAGCTCTATTTTTCTCTAAATTTGCATATTTTCTTACTCTACACAGTTATGACTGCTAAGTGCATATAAAAGAACTGTCATGAAATCCAAAAAAGAAGGTAAAAAAAAAATCAAAGTCACACTTAGAATTTTATGAGGGACTCATTTAAAATCCTACCTGATTTGCTCTTTCAAGGTCTGTCATGATCATCTCGATTTCATCAGCCCTGGGAGAATAAGAGAGCAGAAGTACTGTTATCATATGAAGAATGCCCGCTATATGAGTTCATGCACAGTACAATTGCAACATTCATACAAACAATACCAATTTTCAGTATTTTTTTAAAAGGACACAGAAAGACTGATCAGCTAATCTTTTGACTGGTGAAATCCTCTTGGGTTTCAGCTCTGTGGACTGGTTTGCAAGTCTCCAATTCCTTTGCCTGTTCCTTTTTTGCAATGAAATAAGGGCACTGATATCTGAGCATATTCATTAGATCTTTGAAGATCTTACTCCCCAACCTTCTGCAGAAGGGCAGTGTCACCTCTCCTACATGTAAAGGCGCTTCACAAGCGATAATTATGGAGAAGTCAAAGACTACAGTTCTTCAGTCAACTACTCGTATATGTGTACACAAAAGTAGCCTGTTACTCTTCTGTTTCAGTCTGCCTAGAAGTTTGGTTCTAAATTTGGCTAAAAAAAATTATAATGAGGTCAAAGAGACCAAGAAATTTAATTTTTACATTATGCAGGAAAGAGTTTTTTGACACAAATTTATGAAACTCTAAATTTAGACTCAGGCTCTTAATGCACTTTACAAAGCTGAATAGGAAAGTCAGAGGGTTGAAAACTATACAAATAGTCAAGGAAAAACAGATCCTTCACATACGTGTGTTAGGTGGCAGCTACCAGTCCTGACCCTTTAAAAACCCCAGCATTTCTAAGACTTGGCTCACACAAATGGATCCAATCCTTAAGCAATCTTTTTTTATCACCTTGCTGAGTCATGGACAAATATTTCACACTCATGCCCTCACCTGTGAAAGGTACCAGGAAAAGGGCCTACAGACCTAAAAGTATGTTCTGTATCAATATAATAAGACATATTACTTCTCCCCAGACATCTTGCCTGTCTTATATCTCTGGACCATATGGAAGCAATAAACACTATCCTCATCTCCTATGAACAGCAGCTTTAACCAGCAAGTCCTTTTGCAATCTGCCAACACCGTAATGTCTGTTTTTTGTTTTTAATCTGTAGCAGATCATTATCAGTAAAAGCTGTGAAATACTGGAATTCCCTTCCTCCGCCTATGCAGAAAAGTCAGGGTTTGTTTTTGTGCTGATCCCACAGAAGATCCATTTTTCTATGCAGATGTTTGCTGGGAAAGTTGGTTAATTGAAGTACATCAGGGTGCTGGCACACTCAACACTGGATCATTACACTGAATATTGACTTACTCTTCAATAGCATTTTAGGTTTCTGTGTGCACACTTAGGGAAATGCAGTAAAAGATCATAATAAGTAAATGTGCATGTATATAAATTAATGGAAAATTATTTTTAATTACAGCCTTTAATGTTGTCGGGGCAACATGAATTGCCTTTTGAAAAAATCTTTTGGACAATAATGGAAAACAGATTAACATGTGTTTTCTTGTGCAGGAGAAGCTAATGTGCTCTTACATTGGAAAGAAATCATGCACACGATGTTTTGAATTAATAATAAATAACAGACATTAGTTACTGAACTGAACAATCGCTCCTTGGGCAAATAAGGATTCAAAGGGAGTAGCCAGAAGACTAACCTGGACAGGTTAACATAAGCCTACAATAACACTTTCGATCTCTTTAGTCTCTGTAGTTGTGAAACATCTTTTGCTTGTTTTAGACTCCAGCCCCCAAATACTTGTTAACCCACTTACAGAAATTACAGTATTTCACATGGAAAAGATGTCCCTATGACCATGCAAGTGACCCCATTATGTATCTGTAACAGAGATAAGAGGGAAGAGAGCATCTCAATGCACCAAAAAAAAAAAAAGTTTCCCAGCATTTTACAAATATTTTTAGCCAGGATAGTTTAAGGATCCTCTTTATATAAGCTTATGCATTCAGGCTGAATTTATGTGTGAATGCCTCAGGTTATATGGAGCCAGTAAATGATGTCTGGATTATGTCACATGCCTCCCAGATCAGAGCTGGGAATGTCCCATCCCAACACGCCGGCTACAGCTTAAGCGAATCCAGTTTCCGCTCGCTTCTCTGTAGGGTTCAGAGAACAATAAAATCACTGCCTTTCCTCCCAAACAGGGGGTGCCAGGTTGCAGCCAAAGGTCTGAAAAACTGCAGAACCTGAGAAGAGCGAAGGGCTCAGAAGCACAAAGCCCTCGGACCGGGAGAGGAAGAGCGCCCTGCTTTGGGAACAGAACGGTCGTTTTTCAGTTCAGCCAAGGGAACTTTTTTTTTTTGGAGAAAAGGTGACTCTGATGCAGAGGAGATGAGAGGGAAGGGGCAGAAGTGTGAGGGGGTCTGGACCCATCAAAGGACCCTCAGCCACCTTTAAAGGTCACAGAGGCAAGTGAAGGGAGCCAAGGGTAGGGAAACAGATGAAGACAGCAGAGCGAGAGAAGAACAGTGGGACGTCCGAGGCCAAAGGACCAAGGGGAGATGGGACCAAGAGCAGTAAAGCAGAGGAGCACCCTGGGCCAGCGGAAAGGTGCGTGGCTGCCAGTAAAACAGGCTGAAACACAGGACAGTGCCTGAAAAACAAGGTGGAAGGACTTAGGACAATCCTGTATTTAAAATGGACAGAAGTATTAATACTGGAATTTGTATGCCATTTCGGCTGGGGTCAGGATTTAAGAGCTCTATTACAGCACTGGTATACGCAGCCAATTACAAAAAAAAGCGACCAAGGATATAGAACGCCATAAAAATGACATTTCTGCCCTTCAGCGTGCACAGATAATTCTGACTGAATCCAGTAGAAGTGTCAAACTGTAGCCAAGGGCAAAATTGTCCCTTTGTCCTTGTATCCAGACACACCAGCTGACTGATCCTGAACTCCCCTCTCTCTCATACATTTTTTCTACCTAGCTTTTCCACACACAATCTGTCTCCGCACACCTAATAAAAGGATGCAACATCTCCAAAAAGATTCAAGCAAAACACCTCCAGCCTAGCAGTCTGCACACCAATGGAGGTTAATGCTGCAACTATAAATGTTATCTTTAAGTAAAGTAATGAATTAAATTACTCTATATTCTTTCCTAGCACAAGTGTTGACAGCATTCAGAAGAATCTTCAAAATGAATTCAGTCTTTTCATTTTAAAAGCTCAACTACCACATCAGTAGCTGGCACTCAGCAGTCCAAAATCACTTATTGAAAAAGTCTCTAATAGCTACGTTCACTGTTTGTTCAGCAGAAGTATTTATTATAAAATAAATTACAGTTCTCACACCTTTTATGCACTCACAGAAACAACTTGCATTGATTTATTGTTTACAAAGCACTGTGTTGAATTCAAACCTGCAAGGTACGAGGAAATTCCACTTTGGCTCACTGAATTAGTCCCACACAGGTCATTTCTGATGTATTCACCATCCTCCACATTTGCTCATTTTCAGCCCTTCCTATTTCAATTTTTCTCTTCATTTCAAAGGAATTACTTGACAGGCAAAATACCATCCAGCTCAAGGCTGCTGGCACCCTGTCCTGCAGGTTTTCATTGAAAATCTGGTGGCAACCCTGAAGGGAACAATGGCCAAGTTTAGCAAATCTGTGGCTATACTGACGCTAAATTTCTGACCAAAATCATACCAGGTTAACTAAACTCACCTATTAGAGACACAGATCTGACGATTTTACTTTTAACTTCCTTCGTTCCTGAAGCAACACGCGACTTGGCCTCGTGAGAGCCTGGATTCCCCCACCACCCCAAGAGCTGAAGGCAAGGAGAAAAACCCCAAAGTTCTGTCTTTCTTCAGACAGATACAGAGAATGAGGGTAATTTAGTAACAAGAAGACCTTTTGCTAAAATACACTGATATTTACGGTGTTTTACAGCAGATTTCTACACTGCAACCCAACACTATTTGGGGTTTGTCAAGGGTGATACTTTCTTAACATTAAAACAGATCATGAGAAAAAGAGTGGGTAAAAGCTGTGTTCAGGACAAGTATTATCTACCCTGTGTTTTCTCATTCCACAAATACTATAATCATTTATCTGATCTAATTCCTTACAATCTCTGTGTTAGACAAAAAGTAATCATGTAAGCAAGACAGTTCTTCAGTCTGTATTACAGATAGCTTGTTCTAAGTTTCAACACTTTCAGGCTAAGGAATTTAGTAAATCAAATTTTAAGCCCAAGCATTTGGAGCTACAGAATAAGCATCACCAAGTAAAAAGAATCTGAATTGTTGAAACAGCATGACCATGAAATATTCTATTATTTCTTCTCTTGCTACTGTGTTTGAAGTGGAAAACAAAACGCATTAAAAGCTATAGATTTTACAAGGTATAAGCTTTTACCAGTCATGAAAGAGCCCTCAAAGCTAACGTGCCATCTATAAAAAAACAACTTAAGGAGTTTAAAAAAAAAACCACCCCACTTTTCAATTCAATTGCCTATGGGAAATAAAAACCACAGAACGGCTCAATTTTCTTTTTAAGATCAAGATAACCGATTAGGTTTGAACAGCATAACAAGCAAGCAAATTCAAGAATTGGTAACATGGAAGAAATTTAGTTCTTTTTCTAAATAAAATTAAATCAGATGATAACCCTAAACACCATGAAGCTATTCACTTGCAAGCAAGAAGAATCTGGACTTTATGATTAAAATCCAGTTGATCCAACTCCTTCATTTAGATACTAGCTTAAAGAGGCAGAAACAATTCCTTTTTTATTAACATGACAAGTGAATGGTTTGCCAAATCTTGTGGCTACAGCCCCCTAAACATTCAAATTTACTGAACCTTGAAGGAAACTGCTGTTGGATTCTTTATACATGGAAGAACTGAAAAATACAGATGACACTTTTGAAATTGCAGTCAGTGGCATGGCCAAGAAACTTCACTAGCAGGGCAGATTAATATTTTGGTTTGGCAAAAAACAAACAACATTTTTTCCCACACATTTGTTTTCTTTAAAAACATGTATAAGTTTACTGGTCAGAGCAAACGGTATATGGAGCCACTGGGGCTTGTTAAAATGTTCTAATTACTAAAACATTTATGCAGGCAATTTCAAAATAAAAGCATACATTATCAACTAATGTGCATTTATGTTTAATTAAGAAAAAAAGAAATATCCTACTTGTAACATATCTATGATCGTCACAGAGCAGATTTTGGCTGAATTAGGTAAACATCTTAGCCTCTTAAAATTAGAGGCAGTATAACCTAGTACTTCGCTAGCATAAGACAAAATGTGAAGAGTTATTTGGGAGGGGAAGAAAAGAAGGAGAAGGGCCAGACCATTAAAAAAAAAAAAAAAAAAAAAAAAAAGGCAAACCAAAAGCAGTGCATTGAATTTTTTCAAGTTTCTATAAAATTTTTATCAGGGAAGGTTCCTGGGTGTAGGAAGTAATTTCGGATCACTAAACAACGTCAAAATTGCCTGCAGCCCAATGATCACGGCATTCACTCAGGGCACAAGAGCATTTCACTATTTGAATATTCAATTTTATTTTTTCTTTAAGCAAAAAAGGATGACAACTTTCCTACCCAAATTCAGGACTCTTTCTAAGCTCTGCTGGTAGATGCCCTCATCTAATCCCTGCACCTCAGTGACCATGCCAAGGTGCCCGTGGTGCTGGCTTGCTTAACGTCTAGGAAAGAAAGAAGAACCAACACTTTCTTTGAAGCTCTTAGAAAACTTCCGATAGAAGGTAATATAAAAAAACCCACTAATTCTATTTTTCTTGCACCTTATGAGTGTCACTGTACACATAGTTTAGGCATTTTTAGAATTCATAATGATCCTAATCCAACAAACATCCATATTAGATAAATCCACCTTTATAGCTAATACAACCTCCAAAAGTAATAGACAGAAGGGTTGTACAAAGAAGGAAAAAAAATATGTTATTTCAGCATAACCAGTATAGCACTTCAAAGGGCAAGAACTCACACACTTTTTACTACTAAGTTCTCAAATCTACTTTTCAAATTGCAAGAGCTATAGGTTAATATTTTCTTTCACAGCAACCCTCTAAGGATCTTCAGATCAGATAATCCTTTTTCCAATGTCATATAAATCCAGGCCTCTTGTAAAAGAATTTCTCTGTTCAAGGATTCATAAATCCACCAACTTTAGTAATGAATTGGGTGTTTCCTTTCCTAGGAACTGAATTGAAGAAAAAAATCCTCTCTCTGCTAAGCAGTGAAACACTGAAGGCTTTAAATTGAGAGATCAAAGAAACGCTGGTTTCAGGTGCTCCGGCGATTACACAATACGTCATCTGGATTAATCTGGGGAATGGTTAAATGTCCACTGTACGTTGTCCAGACCCCTCTTTGCAGTTATCCTATACTAAATCAAGTTCTTCCCCTAGCATAAAGGAGAGAGACTCAACGCTAACTTTTTCAGGTTTTTTTTGTTTTATTAGAATTAATTCTTGTTTCCTCCCATTGCTAGCCTTGTATCCATGCAGTGCACTGCATACAGATTCAAGCTGAAAAAAACCCCTCAAAGATTTCTCATTAAGCACACCAGGTTAGTATCGTAAGTATCACGATCAAGCAATTGTACCAGCTGCAGGTATGATCTTCAAATAAATGATGTCCTAGGTGCCTGGAAGATGTCAAGTGATCATCAAAGATTGATAAAGGTTAAAGAAACTGCTTATAAAGCCCAAGATATTGAGCAATACCTGGACAATATAAGACAAGAATCATCTCAATTGTTAGAAGGAAAAGACCCTATAGAATAAACCATTTTTCAGTCTGTAGAAAAACTGCTTTCCAAGAGAACCTGCACAGCACTTTGTTTTCTCTTTCATGGCTTAAGTTAGGATTTCAAGGATAAGAAAATCATGTTTGCAATTACAAAGTTTTAAACACAATAGAAATCAGCTTTATTCCAGTGATACATGAGGGAGCAGAGTTTCTAAAGATCAGCAGTGGTTTCCTAATCATTTCTACAGAGAGAAATTTCTGTGAGTGACACTAATTGATATGCTCAATAAAATATAAAGAGAAAAAATAAGAATTATATATAACAAATAATATCAAGTCATAGAATCCCAGAGCTGTAATTCCCATAGTGTTACACACACACGACCGTGGCACGCTTTGCAAACCAAAGAGCGCTTAACATAAGCAGCTGGAATAAAGAAAAGGCGTGTTGGGTGTATTAAAAAGTAGCCCAATATATAAATAGATGGTACATCTTTTTTACATCTATTTTCTTACGTGGCACATATTTACATATATTGCACCACAGCCAATATGAATCTTAGCTCCCCATACTGCTCAATCCTCCATTTAAACACCTCTTGCTCAACTTTCATTGTGTTTTTCCCTCCACAAGAACAGGTCTCTTGTGAACTCTGTGTCCAGCCATCATGCCGCCCATTACACAAAGGAAAAGAAATGCAATAAATCCTTTTCCTCCCCGACTCATGATCAAACATGTCCTCTTTCACAATGTATTTTTGCTTTACCCTGCAAAGCCCTATGAGTAGTGTTAAAATCAGTAATTAGGAGTGTCCACATTTGGATCACTCTGGGTTCCCCCCCACCTCAGACCACTGGTGACAATCCTTTTGGCCACAGAGGAGTTCAAAGAAGGCTGTTGAAACACGAGATAATTTTTGCACCTGAAATTTGCAGAAACAAATAACCTTGTTTAGATGGACCTAAAAATCAGCTTCCACTAACTTCTGAGGGAGSTGGTGAGAAGTCTGCAACCTCATGAGCTCTGGGCTCGTGCTCCTGCACATTCTAGTACTGGCAGGCAGAGAGAGGAGTCTCCGCAGTTCAGTTCTGGGGTAATCATTTCAACCTGCCTGTAGAGACTACGGAGAAAAGGAGAAAGAACTTTCTGATGTTTAATTTTTGATGTATTCATGCCTGAATCCCACCCGCATTAATGTCCTGAGATTGAGATACTGCACCACTGTCAGTACAAACCCACCAGATTTGCAGGATCAAGTCCTCAGGGTGAGGAACACAATCTCCAGGTTCAGGTTATGACGAATATTCATGCTCAGAGGAGCCGATTTAGACAAACAAACATTTCCAGCTGCCTTCCTGGCCACTGCCAATCTGCACTGTGCTATGCCGTGGGTAGCAGGAGTCACTGCCTGATCCAATACTACGGCTCTGAGGATTTTCTAACAATGCAAGATGACACAGATGCGGCAAACTCTCTATTTCCCAGTGCCTCCTGTTACAAATTGAAAGAGCTTGCTGCAATTCCCTTCTCCCGACTTCAGTTGATTCAATAACGTACCAGAATTTAAACACAGACACCCTTCCCTCTCCCTCACTTGCACACAAAGCATATCAAAAGCATGGAATTACTCCTGACTTGGCCTTGAGCAGCCAACATGATGTCAATTTTACATGTTTTATACAGCAACAGCATGTAGAAAGCAACTCAAATGCAGGTCATAYCAAGCATGTGACCCACAGAGCAATCAAAGACTGCCTGAAACTGTCATTCAAGGTTCAATCATCTTCTTGCAGGAAAAATGAAACATCTGTGGCCCAGAGAATTAAGTTATGTATTGCATAATTCATCTGGTGTCTGCCACAGCAGCCATTTTAATGCTCTASTGATAAACATGTTTGATTATTTTTGTTTTGTTTCCTGTCGCCTCCATGGTATTTCTATTTATCTACCCATACTACAACGCATAATGGAGATAACAAATATACAAAACAGTGTTATAGTCGGCTGATAAGACATGGGAAATCAGCAGTCTTATTAATCACATTAAGGCAGCATCATTATTAAACCTTATGTTCCCTGTAAYTGTACTCATTTTGGTTCTTTTGGGTACACTCTGTAGTTAGATTTGATGATGAAATCATTGTTTCCCAAGGATCCAAACATGAGCTTTGGAGGTCTTTCTAATGGAAAGCTGCTCTCCTCATACACAAAGGAAGTTTCTCACTGTTTCCTAGGTTTTCCATCCCCTCGTTTCTTTTTGATCCCAGCATAAGCAGGAGGGACGTGCACCTCATACCAGACAATGCAGAGGACCCCTCCCTGTTCACTTATTCCACTAGTGTGGTCTGCACTGTGAGAAACCCTAACCTAAAGCATCCTTTGCAAGTCATTTTGGGAAGTGATTGTTTTATTAATGGTAGCTTTGTTCAATTTACTCCCAAACTTGTAAACCCTAATACTTTCTCAGCTGTCATGAACTTCACTGACTTTCAGAACATGTCCCTGCAGCGCAGGTGGGAACTTTAAAGCTCTGGGTCCATGCCCTGCTGTCTGGGTGTTTATTCCTGTTGCCAGGAATTGAACATTTCTGCAGTCTGCTCACAGAGCTTTAGATGTCAGTTAATTTGTTACACAATTAAACAGAGCAGCTATCATTCGTGCAAAATTTAATAGACTTGGTTAATACCGGCTTGCTCCAAAAAGGTGCTTTGCACTGGCCTGACGGAACAAAACAAGCAACAGCCTCTGAAGTGGTGGAGTCAGGCATATTCTTACCCATTTTCATGATCCGGAGTCTATAGGATTCCCACAATGAGCAAAATCCTCATTATAAAGCAACAAGTCAGCACTATTACAAAACCTGATTTGGTAGGACCAGTTTTACCTGATACCCTGCAAGCTTGCAYGCTGTTTCCTGTGATGGTCTACATGGAGGTGAGTCAGTGGATAAAATAACACATTCTCCCGTAAGCCCAAATGCAAATAAAGCGCTGTTTCCTACCAATTGTTCCTATAAAGTTGTTTAGTCGGTATCTATTGTAATATCAGCTGTCCCATCTGTGCTTTGTAGCTGCCCCCCATTGCTACTTCCTCCTGCAATATTTCTAGGTCACTCCCTTATCCCCTAAATGTCATCTCTTCACCTCCCAGCCCACAAATGGAAATACAGATTACGTATGCTTTCCAGCAACACACACATAGCTATCAACCAGCAAGTGGAGAGGCAACTGCTGCTCTCTCAACCTGCAGCCCTCCACTCAAATGGATTATTTGTCTTTCCCATCCTTTCCCAATTCCTACAAGATTCACCAGAGCTCCCTGTGCCGGGGATTTCTAATGCTGTTAATTACTGTTGAAGTCAATCACCAGTTTCCAAGTTAATTTAGGAGGGGAACTGACGAACTGCAAACTGATCACCAAGCAGGCTGGCAGTAAAACAGACCACAAGCTGGTGGAAGCTTCATTTCCTTAGGAAGCTGGGCTAAAGGCTGCGGTCAGGCAGTGCTACTGCTGGCTACATGTGCACGGACACACAAATGGGCTGCTCTGCTCCCACTGCACAAGAGCAGAACTTGCCATTTTTTATTTTACTTGAAAAAAAAAAAATATAACAAAGTCTAAAATAAGAACTTCCTTAAAGACCAAGTCTTAACAGATTAACTCTGCTGCTCTATAACTCGCGTAAGCGGTTTTATAATTGTTTCTCCAAATAAATAATAATAATAATAATCATCATCATCATATAGTCTGGCATTTTGGAAATACAGCACCTGCAACAATATACTTATTTTTACTGATGGAGTTAAAATAGATACTTTATCCAAAATTAGAAATCTTAATTGCAGGCATCTTAGGTGTCATTCTGTTTTATYGGAATGGCAATACTTTAAACTGTGAAGAGTCAGCAGGAAGAGTTGTCTGTGCTTTGATTAAAGATCCTCTAAAAATATATACAAATATTTTAACTTACTCAGTAATGTCACTGGAGTTACAATGTGTAAAATCAGTACATTTATCTTGGCAAGGTCATGGCGGGTTTTTGCTGGTTTTTTTGGTTGTTTTTTTTTGAAACATGAACAATCTTCCTTCTTTCTACATCAATGCTAAAATCACGTACTTCGGTATGTTTGTTTTCTTTAAAACAATAATAACCTCAAAAATTGGACACTGTTCACAATTTTTACTATAGCAACGTACATATTCCAGATTCATCTTTAGGAGTTTCTTTCCAGAGACACTCAGCATCTCTCCTTGTTCTTAACTGCAGAATGGGAAAATCTAGGTATCTATTAGTTTCTCCACTAACTTATTCTGTATCTTTGTCCATCACCGTAAGAATCTATAAAATGCTTTTCTTTAACTTACCTCAGTCTATATTCAGTGAAAGAGATTTAAGTCAGTTTGAAAATAAAACAGTACAGTAAGCAATTTTACRTACAGGTGTCACTCCACAGGCATATATCAAGGGAAAATTACTGTTTACCACCACAGCAATGACAGACCATCAGCTCCTACCTTGTGGAGAATGATAATTTTCCAGTGGCCTGAACATGTATTGGGGTAAATATAACAGACTACAGAAGAGAAACCCATACCTGTTTCAATCTTAGCTGAAAAGCTCAAGTTCTCTAAACTACCTGTCCCCTCTACCCAGTCTGACTTTGGTAACTGCTACTACGGAGTATAAGACAACATCCTACATGGCCTTTTGAAGGATTTACTGGCATGAAACAAGATAAATATGTCCACTAGGCCAATAATCTCCAATTTACTATTTCTCACCAAGCTGCTTACGTATCCCTCCAAGCACATTTACTAACAGGCACCCAAATATGATAATATCCTGCTTCCCTATGTCGTCAAATGCACCTGTAGCATCTGGTCAGTGGTTTATGATGGACAACAAAAAGGCATTATTTAGTGTTAGAATCTGGATAAAAATGCAACTTATTTTTACCTTTTGCCTTTATCTATGTAAAGGACACGCACACTGTGCAAAAGAAAAGCTAAATGTTGACTCTGCAGTAACACAGCATTCAAGTGGGAGATGTACTTGGGGAATGCTTTAGATGCTTTTGGCTTTAAAAGGCAACATAGGTGATGTGCCTACTCTCTGCTAGCTACTCTAGCAAGTATTTCCTTCTGGCTATCGAAGAAAACAGCATTACATAGTCTTTGATAAACGCAACTGATGTCCTTCTACCCAATAAATGGATTGAAAATAGCATAAAGCATGATGGGAGATGTGTTTACTGTAGGTTTTACCTTTCCCGTGAGCTATGCTGAAGATTAACAACCAGCATGATTGCCATCTTTATAATAATGTATCCAATTACCAGTATGTTTTTCTCTCTTCCCAGTTTGTTCTAGCTTTGCTCTGAATGGAAACACCGTCAAATTGCAATCATGTCACCATTTTGCAGCTTCAGTTTATAGCTGTCAATAGCATGAATCCTGCTGACCTGAGTGACAAAGCTGCAAAAAAACAGGCAGAAAGAAACAAAGGAGGGAACGGGAGACCACACGAGAGAAAACAAACCGGAGTAAGGAGAAAAGGCRGGTATTGTCTAAATCTGCACAACAAGCACCAGTTCATTACTACATAATGGAAACCGATGCCTGAGACACAGAGCAACCTCCTGGTCTTCAGACGAAAGAGTTGCCTTCCCCTCTTTCCTTTCCCTGCTCTAGATTTGCTCTCACTCCAGTGGGGCACCCCAAAAAGCAGACTCAGCTTCCAGTTGCTCTCAGGAGTTTTACTTGGTCGAGGAGCTGGATGGTAGGTCGGCACCAATTAGATGCTGTGCTGGTGTGAATCAGCACAGCTTCACTCGAGTCGCTTGTACCAGCAGAGTATCSAGCATATTTTATTTTTACATCTTTGCTGAATATATAAAGCTGCTCAATTCTTTTCTAACTTAAGTCTCCAGCTGTATCAGATTATGAGATGCTCACTAATATGATTGACAGATTGCCTGTCTACACAGAATCTAAACAAGATACATATTAGACAGCGAAATTACTTTAAATAATCCTTTGTGCAAAAATCAACACTAGGTACTACTGCAAGCCCTTGGAGGACAACAGTGCAGTGTTTTCTAATTTAACCTTTTACAATTTTATTTGCAGAAACACTTTTCAAATTCTCTATTTCCCTTTCAACAGTCATTTAGCCTTTAAAATACTGCTAAAGTAAAACAGCCGCAGGCTTGACTAATATTGTAGTCTGTGGTATGGAACTATTTGATTATTCTGTTTCAACAGTTAATATAACAACAGGTTTAGTACTATTACAGAAGGGGAGTTTGAACTGGAAATAATAGTTTTCTATTGCTAATGACAATTCCTCAACATTTCTACTATATCCAAAAGATACGCTGATGTCAGAAACCTCTTCAGTGGATGAAAACCATCCTTCCTAAACGTAAAAACCAGCTGTAGCACAGAAAGGAGGTAAGACAATGCCGAGCTATCTTTTGGATTTGCCATTTTTTTAATGCATTTCTAACTCTATTAACTAATGAACAACCACAAGACCAGCATTTGCTTAATGAGCGAGTTCACACTGTTTAGACCTTCAGTGGCCAAACACCCTTCCCTGGTTGTTCCCTGACCTCGGGAGGTGTAAAGGTAAGCCTATAACCAAATCAAGTGTCACACCTCCACCTCACTCCCCTCTCCCTCCTGCCACAGCACCCACATTTCTCCAGGTGTGACATCCTCTGCCCAGCTCTGTGGTCTCACCTGTGAGACCTGGTGAGCTGGCCTGATCCATAAACTGCCGAGCTGGACACCTGGGCTGGGTGTGGACCTACACACCGGGCTCTGTGCTTGATGGGACACCCCAGGAAGACACACCATTTGCAAAGATGCAGCTTCTCTGTCCTCAGTTTGTTGTGTTCAGTTGGTACTTGTCTGGAGCATGAACTTGTACACGAGCAGAGCTGCAGAGCAGGGGAATTTCCCCTTCTTTTACTCTAAGTGGACATTTTGCGCCATCAGTTCCTGCACTGTCTGTGTAGAAGTTTTAAACTTTCCAAATACAGCATATCTAGTCTTCCTCTATTTTCTCTAAACTTAGCTCCTTTTATGGCATTAAGTAGTAAAACAGTAATTCAGGGAACCTTACTTTGCTTCTGAAGTGTTATACAAACAGAGAGGATGGGGCCAGACTTGCTGGCCCCTCGAGCTGCGCACAGCTCTGCCTCCTTCCCCCACCGCCTTGCCTTCGCTCGCAGGTTGTTGTAGCTGCATCATCTTCTCAAGTCACGGGCTGAAGCGTGCAACAAAAGTTTATTTGATGTTGTATCAGAAATAAGATGACCCTGCTGCCACTCACAAAAGAAAAGGGCCAGGAGGAGAGGGTCTATATGGGCAGGATGCACTAATACATTGTAAAGCTCAAAAATTGCATCCAGGGACTTTTTTTCCTTAAACTTGTTCCCAGAAATGGTCAATAATGCAGTCTTCCACAGACCCTGGCCATGTAGCTTCTTTTAGGGTTGTAATGTATTTAGTACAGCTAACCTTACTGCAATACCAATGCTGTGTAGGTAGAAAATACAAGGGACCAGGTATTAACTAGAAAAAGAATGTCTGTGTGTGGGGAAATGTTATATAAAAAAAGTATAGTTAATACAGATACCAGACAATATATTCACCAAAAAACAGTAACAAAAAGTGTTAGAGAAAGAGCAAGGCTTATCTACCACACATTACACTGATCTGGGTGAGAACCAGCATGTGCCCGGCATGTCTCACCGCTGCCAGCTAACTGCCTGGCTCCGCTCCGCGCGAACCCGGCGCCACAGCATCACTGACGACAAGGCGGTGACAAAAATCAATCCAACAGGCAGCAAGACAAATAAGTCATCTGTATCACAGCTAAAATATGTTTTTGATCAATAATAGAAAATTAACTCGTACTCCTTTGCCAAGAAAATAGATTATTTAATCAGAGTACAGACAGATAGAGATGTTACATAATCAAAAATAGCTCGCTCTGCTATATTTAGTGGCCACTGCCTTTCAGTGAAGAGGGCGAAAGTACACCCATTATCAGTTACAAGCCCTGTACTGAAATGGTTTTCTGATGAGTTAAGCTGGTCCGACATACTTAACATAAAGATATTGTATATTCAAAACTACAACAATAACTATGACAGTATGAAGGCAATGAATAGGGAAAGGACAAGGAAGTCATTGCTGTCCTATGGACAGTTATCCAGTGGGGTTAAAAGGATCAAGTTCCAGCTAAAACTTATACACCAGGGCACCTACAACAGTGATTTCTAACCTTTCTAACTGTCACACTACCTCGAGTTTTCCATCAAAGGATGAAACATTAGTATCGCACATTTACGGTTTATGACTGGTTGCCTTTCACAGTTATTTCTGTGATCTCTTAGCAATAACCAGTGGAATTGCAGGAATTTGCAGAACACAGAGAAAATCACTGATCTAGACCATCAACACAGAGCTCACTTAATACTACTGCAGCCTGACTGGGCACATTGTGCGTAGCTAAGAGCCTTCCACCTTTTCCGAGATCCACAGTATCTTAATTAGAAGCTCAAAGAAATGTCTGTCCATGGATAGTTCCCCAGATGTGAACAACACTATCATCAACGCAATCGCCTTTCCTTCCCTCCAGCTTCCCACCAAACAATAAACACTAGAAAAAAAGTGCAATTAATGCTGAAGTCAAGCACCTCTAGCTTTATGGTTTCAGATATGGAAAAATTCAAATAAGGCATCAGAAAAACCATCAGTTAAACTAAGGGCTGGTTTATAGGCCTTCCACACTAAATAAAAGCGAAAGAACCCCCGCTGTCCATAACTGGAACATGGATAGAAAGAATGTTTAGTAGAATAGTCCATGATTAACATTGGTAACTACCATTTCTTATATTGTTTTAGGTACCAAAACCAACAAGCAACTATATCAACTGGCATCAGGACAGCGTGGGTGTCCAGCCACAGCAGCTCTCCGAGACGCTGAACACGAGGAAGTCATGGAGGATGGTGATTCTGCAGGGCCATGCCTTTAAGGTGTATTCTTCCCCGGGATGTCCATTTTAGACATTCAAGAGGAACAAAAACTTCATGCAGACAAAAAATTCTTAGTGATCACAGTATTTTAGAAAAATAAGAAAACAAACAGTATAAACAGAAACGAAACACTGCTGCTTCAGTCTAACAGATACCTTAAAGATCCCTCAACTGTTTAGGAAAGCTAGAGAGGAAAGAAAGCACTATGCCCATTAAAAATGATAATAATAAAAGATAATTATAGCTGGCTCCAAATGTTAACAATTTCATAGTTACAGGATCTAAGTACTGTAAATGACTAATGCATGCAGCAAATGTATTCGCAACAGCGTACAAAACAAAGCCCTTAAAAGTAGATAGCTCTCGAAAAAAAGGATAAACTGTTTTATAACATAAGCTCTGAAGCACATGACATTGAGAAAGCCTCTGTATTATCCTCCTTTTGTGACTGGCAACAAGAACATCTCCTTGATTTGCCAAGATGACGGAAGACCAGTAACACACAATTTCGGAGCTCCAGATATCTCCGTGAATAGAGCAACGATGTTGTATCTTTACAATTCTTAGAAGAATGAGGCATGATGGGTGAATTTTTTCTATCTGCACAAAAAGTCACAACATATTTTAAGACAGTCAGCCATATGTAAAGCCAAGGAAAGACTGCTGATAAATTGAAGTGACTACAAACCAGAATAACTAACAAAACTCTGCTAATTATTTACTATTTGCCACTTTGTGTGCATATTTTTTGCAAGCAATATCCACAAATACAACTTTAATCCCCACCCCCTCGCTGTAACTGCAGTTCTCCTTTTAATAAACAATCAGCATTTCTCCCAAATAATTAATGAAATAGAAGCATGGAAATCAATCCATTCACCCAAAAGCATGTCTTGTAAATAAACACTAATTTGCTGTTTATTTTATTTGACTAAAAAAAGCTGATGTACACATAACTGAGTAGCCACCAGTTACAGGTTTAAGCTGCTTGTTAAAAATGGACATTTCTGCCTCAATCTGTGGTGTTACAGCAAAGACCGGAGTGCGACAGGGTGGGCCCCGCCGGCAGGACAGCTCGACGTCCAGCTCCAGTCTGGAGTGAGCGAGAACATGGAAACATTTCCTTCTCCAAACATGCCCACATGGAGACCATCACTTATCTTCCTAAACAAACAGCAGCGCAGGTCACCCCTTCCTGCCTCCGGTTAGGCATTTCCCACTGCTATGGGCTAATGAACGATGTCCTTAGGGCTCGGTGGCAGGGGCTCTGAACACCTATTTATCAAACAGGGAACGAACGGAGAAGTCACAGATAGCAGTAGCCTTCTGGCCCTCATTTCCTTCGTGGATGATCTGCTATTGAGCTAAAAACAGCAGCTCTGCTAGCTAAAACTTACAGTATATTTTCTATTATCAAAGCCAGAAATTTTGTTGAGTAATGCTTCCATTCAGTTTGCTCACGATGTTCTCTGTTGATGAATATATCTGATTTCATGTAAATGTGATTAAATAAATCAGACAATGCTAGGTTGTATCAGTCTCAAGAGGTTCTAGTTCAAGATGTGAAATACTTGCCCCAATAAGCACAACTTGAACTAAACCTTGTACAGTCTGGATTTTTATTACCTTCTTAAACTTCAAAAAACTTCTGGTTGCCTCCTTATTTTTGTTAACATGGGTGTAACATCAGAACTACGGATTTTGCATAAACTGCCACACTGATTCAAAGGCTTTCATAGTATTTGAGGACTGAAGAGGAAGGGATGGGAAATGAAAAGGGGAAATAAAGAAGACGGAAAAATTCCTGCAAAGTATTTTGACTTATTTGGAGCTCACGGCTCTCGGCACACAGAGGGATCAGGTAACAGGGAAACGAGTGCTGTGGCTGACATTTTCAGATAACAGAAATCAAAAGGAACAACTCTGAAATCCAGGCCTTTTATAATCAGTTGTCTACACATGATGTTACAGGCCTAATCTTGAGTAGCCTAAGTGTTAAATCTTCATCTCCTGTGCAGAAGTTCATGTTACACCATTCTCTTTGAGAAAGAAAGGAACATCAGCCAAAGAATACAGTGATCCCACGCCACATACTCCTTGTAAAATAAAAAATCTTTTTAAAAAGATATCAGTTGAAAAGCAGCATGACCAAGAAAAGGAACTGTGTCTGCAAGTAGCAATGCCACCTTCCTCTGCCGTTCCCCACCAAACTCTCATTCTGGAACTAGTAAAATGACTCCTAAAGATGACAAGGTTATCACCTCCAGCACAACTATCCAACAAAAACTGGTTTCTAGCTTCCAGGTACTAGGGCATGATATACAAAGGACATGACTCTTTCCTGACAGTCACTTACTCTCTATGAAATTAATTTCAGATAGACCACAAAAAACCCCACTCCTCCTATCACAGATTATCAGTCGCTTCGTCTTCATGTTAGGTGCACCTTCTGACAGGAGGCATGAATTTTACCCCTTTATCAGCAAGCTCCCAGTCCTCTACTCACAGAGCACTCTGGTAAAGGGGTGAAGGATCTCCCAGCCTATGCATTTCTGTGATGAAACACACCTGGAACTGCAGATCACATATGGAGCTCTTCCTGCCCAAGGAACAACTGCTGCCATCAAGGCAATGCTGAGTTTGCACTTAACTAATAGATTAAGGCTCATCCATACCCCAAAAGGGGCTTTGTCGCAAACAAATTTTGCATATGAAATGGCAGACAATGCACCAGCTGAATGCTGAAACAGAGAAGCTGTTGGTATCTTCAGCAAGTTAGGGACAACACTAAACTCAGCTTTAAGTAGAACATTATTTTCTCTGATATCATACACAGAAGCTGCTATTTAATTAAAACTAAGCTGCTTAAGCCATTAAACTGGCAAATGGCTATAGCAAATGACTTGTCAGTTGTTAGCATTCAAATAGCAGGAGTTGTTTGTTGTCACACTCAGATGGCAAGCTGCAATGCTAATGCACATTTCCCTATTGGCTACACAAATCTAAACCAACCCAGGACTGTGAAGTTATTAAAAGTGCTGCTGTGTATTACCGAGGAATACTTTCTTAGCATGATCTTCAAAGACACCCATACCATGCACTCTGCTGCAATTTAATTATTTCAACTCCTGCCCTAAAAATATAAGCCATTCCAGTCATTTACTTGCATTTTTAAAAGTAGAACTTATAGTAATTCTGGCTTTGACCCCAAGTTTAACAAGTCCAGATACAGCCTCCTCATTTAGATCCTGCATATCTGAACATCAAAATCTGTAATTAAAAAGCATAACTTACTACAGTAGCTACTTCCCTCTGATCACATGCAATTTAAAAAAAAAAAATAAAAATCAGTGTTTTATCTTGGGTCAGTAGCAGGAAAAGATCATTCCGGCCACGCAGCCAAACTTCAAAGACACAGAAAGTGAGCATCATCGAAAGCGCCTAAGTTGAGACACTCTAGAAGACTCCCTGTTTGCTTATCACTAGGATTTGGGTCAAGACAGGGAACATCAGGCAGAGGCACCTCTGGAATTCAGGTTGGGAGATTCTGCCTCTTGCTCCTCTGCAGTCTTCATTCCCTTCCCCCAAATGGGAAGGACATTTGGGAGGAACTTGAAACAGTTAAACTCACTGAATTTGTTGATCTTTTTACTTCCTATGAGTCATGCTCCTCAACTCTACCACTATGCATATAAAAACTGCTACAACTCATTAAATAAATATTTCCACTTCGGCTCAGTAAAAACAGAAGACTCCCACATTAAAGCACCACACAGGTAAAACAATGAAAAATGCTATAATGATTAAAGTTGCCCATTCCAGTGAGTTGTAATGCCCATGCTATGGGGCAGTCAGTGGTAACACAGCATTATTATTATGACAGATGCCGTATGCATCTTTTTTCCTTTGGTGTGGTCTCCAGGAAAGAAGAATATTTCCATTCATCACAGAATGACCTAATGGATGGCACTGTTCAAATGAATGGTCAGCAAATGCATTTCATGCGCTTCTATTTATGTACATTTATTTTTACAGGCTACAATGCAAGCATCAGAACAGCACTTCCACTTTTCTATCCAAGGACTGAAAGACTATCCACATTAATAAAGTCTTGCCTTACCCCATGTGCCCTTTTTGCATACGGCAAAACTGAGTCATCAGCCTTCTTTTAGGTAGCGTGCTTGACACAACACAAATAAGATGTAGAGCTAATTACTAGTACAGTACATGAAAACAGGAGTGTCCTTTCCATAAGACAAAGTCTTAAACTAAATTTTCTATCAAAATACAGTGCTTTTTTATAGAAGTAAAGTTAATAGATGCCTAGAACTACTGAATGAAACGATGGGATCTCTCTGCATTTAGTAACAAGCCTTGAAAACCTTAATCTCATGAGTCAGTAATAACAGTGGAGGAAGTAAAGACAATCTTGGTCTATAATCAATAAGACAAGCTGCTTAAAAGACCTCATCTGAAACAAATGTGTAAACGTCTCACCAAAGCAGAGATACTGATTTATGATTAAAAAGTGTAAATGTACTTCCGTGGTATCAGTTAAGAACAACTCGCATGTCTCATTCGCAAGGGCTTAAGGCAAATGGTTTAACATCACCAGAGTACTAACTCCTCGCTAAGTATTTCTCCCGAATGCCATTAACACCTCTGCATGTTCTGTGTCCTGTCTAATTCTCTCTGGGTTACACCAGTCCTATCACAATTTAAATACATCAGACTCCTTCTACATTATCAAAGTTAAACCCACAAATGCTGCGTTTTTCTCTTGACAAAATCCTGCCAAGATCCCCGACAAGGCCAGTCCTGGCTGTGACATGCTCTACTCCCAAAAAGAACCAGCTACAAAAAACCCAGAGACTACACAGACAGACTTTAAAGGATTTTGAGAGCAATATTCCTCCAGACAATACATTAGGATTGGTATTGTTTAATAAGTAAAGGGATGATTTAGAAAAGCCAATGAACAGTGGCACTAACTGCAGTAAAGCAGAATTATTATTATCAAGACTGCAGAAGAGTAAAAAGTCCAGACACTAAAACAAGCCAGGTGAATAGGCAGCTTTATGACAGATGAAATTCAGCACTGACAAGTATGTGCTAATGCCCCGAAGACAGTGATTTGGACTACTTATCTACACTGCTGGCCTCTGCGCTTCTCGGTAGGTAAATAAGATGATGGACTAATAAGAACATCCACACCTAGTTGAGATCATATTCCAAACAGAGCAAAATCCCCTCAGATAAACTATCATGATTCACGGCATAAACAACTAAATTATACGATCTGGAAGAACATTCCTATGGCAAACTCATCTACAATGATGCATTACAGAGCTTATTTAATTTTTCCCCTTTTTGGACATCTAGCATACCAGTATGGGTCATTATCAGAGATCAGACAGTGGACAAGACAGTGTCATTTTATCCAATACAGAATGACTGCATCATTGCTGAGCCCAGGAAAAGTAAATAGCCTTAAAAATTCCCATTATTAGCAAACGAGGGAATATATATCACAGGTAATTTTGGGAGTCAAATTCCAAGTTACTCTGATACGTTTCCAATGCAGGAGTATCTGGAATCTTTCCCCCCATGTCTGTATTAATCTACAGGGAAATTAATTGCTACACACTTGGTAATGTAGGGGTTAATTCTGACTGCTGTCGAATGCCCCAAGTCTGTGCTCTGTTCATCAGAGCATTAAATCTGAAAGCTCAAGAGAGTAGTGCAGCCGTGCTGCAAGGGCTATGTTATAAAGTTCTGCATTAAAAATTCATATCGTAGGCTTGCCACAGTACTCTGCTCTGGCTGAAAGGAGAGCTGGCGGGGAAATATTAGACACCCCACTGTCTTTCTGGCAATTGGAGACATTCCTCAACAAACAGCACCTCAGGAAGGGAATGAAAGGGCAAACAAACCGTGAAACAAATCAATGAGTTCAATTATCTCTCTCTCTCTCAGAAAGGAAACTTTTCATTTTTAAGGCTGTTTCATGAAATCTTTTAATGATGGCCCTGAACAAGGATGCTGGGCACTCTGGCTGCAAAACCAGCTGCTTGGCAGTGCTTTTTATTTGTTTTACACGAGACAGAGATTCCCAAACATAAAGGGTGAAACAGAGCAGAGTATAGGAATCTCTCCGCACAACAACTCTACTTACCCTTTACATTACCGTGACCACGTGGGATAACAGGCTGTAGAAATTGTTCCCACTTTCCCTGAAGTGTCTCCAGCAAAGAGTGAATTTAGATTTATTAAGATGGTTAGTTACTCCACGGTTAACTTATGCGCTCCTCACTACTGGTTAAGGCTGTGTGCATTTCACAGCAATTTATGGCAACTCAACTGGTAGATGACAGTGTTCACAATGATGGAAATGGGTGTTACATTTTTATGAAAGCCATATGTGCCCTTCAGGTTATCTGTCTGATGTAACCACTGTGTTCAGGCAGGTTAATAATCCATATAGCATAAATGGGGAAATACACAGGAAATGAAACATCAGTAAATACAATTTCTTGAGGAAACCATGCAAAGAAAGTTACTGTTTCACAGTCCTCCCCTGCAACTCTGACTAGCAGCAACCGTAATAGAAAGATTCACTTTTCCCAGTGCTGAATTTTGAACCAAAGGAAGGAAAAGGAAGAAAATGAAATGTAAGCCATTGGACAAAAGTTGCTGTGGCACTCCCTCTCTATTTTTTTTCCATATATATATATATATGAATATGTACACTTGTTAGCATAGCTGGAGATCGGACTGTCTTCAAACCAGCGATCCAGGTTACGAGTGGTTCAACCACATGAGTTTATCCAGAAGGAGATGTAGGAGGGCAGGTTTACCAGCTAGCAGGTGCAGTCCACAAGGAACTGAAAAGATTTATGCCTGGTAGCCAGCACAAAACAAATCAACTCCAGACTAGCCTAAAACCCCTCCCAACTAAATAAAAAAACTGTATTGGAGGGAGGAAAAAAATACACTATTCAATTGAAAGTTGATTAGTTTGAGGGAAGGAAGGAAGACAGGTTGTATAGTTGGTGATCACAAGCAACCAGAGATCATCTATTACAAGCTACTGAAAAACTGCTACAAAAGATTAGTATCCCTAGGGCAGAGCTTCAGTCAAATTCATTTTTTGTTCAAAATTTGTTACGAATAGGCATTTAAAACTTGCAAGCAAGATTCAATCAGCTAGGGTTTATTCTGGGCATCAAAAAGCTGTATCTAAGCAAAATAAGGGAAGAAGTAGTCCCTTCTTCTCTCCAGTGATTTGATTTCTCAGTTTTGATTCTTGCTGTAATACTGATTGCCCTCCATGTCCCTGACCCACCTCCCTGAGACTCAGTTTCTCAACATGTTAAAAAAATGGGAGGAAAGGCTGTCACAGGCACTAAATAGCCTTTGCTGTGATCTGCCCCTGCAGAAACACACTAGGTAAATGTTAAGGGTTAATAATATCAGGCTTACAAGATTGTAAATGCATTTGTTTATTTAATGCTTTACATGAATGCTAATGAAGTTATTAACAGGCCTGTGTGTTACCTATTGTTTTTCTTGCTTTTAGTGTCTGCACCACACTGCCTTATCCCTTTCTGCTCCACGAGCTGGCCAACATCCTTCTCTTCCAAATCCCTGAATTAGTGCTCAATCCTGGTTCCTAGCTCCTTATGTTTGGGATTCTTAGTTTCTTATTCAAAGATACTACTTTAAAAAATGCATTCATTAAAACATATCTTTAAAAAATGTCATAATGATAATGAGATTCAATTTCATCATGCCAGGTATTTTCTGTGGCATACAAAACTGCAATCCCACATGGTGTTATTGTCTTTTAATTGAGATCAGAGGATATGTAAATGAGACAATATTTCTTAGGTCCCATTAAATGATGTCTCCAGGATGATTAGAAGAGGCTGAACCAGACAGGACGCGCTCCTCCGACATCTGCACGCAGCACAGCCAACTCGCACGCTGACCTGCTCCAAGCTGCAACTGCTTCCCAGAGAAGTCTTTGATTTACCAGAAACGCCACCRTTTCTGGGCCACTTCATGACATAGTCCCTATAAACATTCCATGTCATATCACTGCCAAAACTACTCAAAGTTTGCAGACCAAAATCCCCTTTTCTCCTGTGACCAGGGCATGGGGCAGATGCAGAGGTACACGTGCTGAGGGTAACTCCTGCACCTAATGCCAACACAGATGCTTCCCTCCCAGCTCTGCTTCTGCCACAGGCATCGAGGATAAGGGTTAAAACAGAAGTCAAAGATTTACGTGGGTGTGGGCAGGAGAAATAATTGCCAGAAGTTTTAAAGCCCTCGCAAAGGCAGCAGGGATGACCTGTATAGCGATTAGCCGTAGGATTTCATTCTGCAGTCTTTACCCTGAGTTACATGAACACCCSAAAGTTCCCATCGTCAACAGTACTAATATAGATAATACAAACCAGACATATTTTTTATTTTTAAAGCAACTGTGGAGAGGAAAACGTCCCTGTTTTTGTATAAGGTCGCTTATAGCTGTGGCGTCATAGTAACATTTTAAGGCAGGGATGGGATCAGATACGTTTAGGTACACGTTCAGTGAGATGCTGATAAACYTGTCTAATGAGGAAACAGCATAGGGATACTTCCATGAAGGTTGTGCCAGATCTAGCCACTGACAGTGACAGTACACATCTTCCTGTTCTCGGAAGAGGCAAACAAAAAATAAAATGAAAGCACTGAATGAATGTGAAAGCCGTCTGTACGAAACAATGAGAGAGCAGGTCCACCAGCTCTCACAGCAAACACGTGGCTTTCCAAAGGGAAAAAAGATAAAGGCAGAAGAAAGAGACTGTTTTTCAGGATACAGAGTTTTGGTGCTTAGGACCTTACAAAATTTCCTGAACTTCCATTCTCATTCAGGACAGCCATCTCTTTCCATTAAATGAGGGAGCACAACACACACTATGTGACTCATTTTTTTGCCTGCACTGTCATCGCGTGGGAGTGGGGAAAAACAGCTGGAATCCATCTACAGAGCACAAGGAGAGTTTCAAGTAAAAGCCAGTAAAGAAAGCCTACACATTAAATGCGTGGCTAGGTAGAGACGACTACTGCAGTAACCACCCATTTAACTTAGAGCCTGATGGAGAGCTTTGCTTTGTGATTGGAAATAGGTAACCCTGCATACTATACAGGGCAGCTCCGATTGAAAACAGATGAACTATTTGTTTCTGATGATTCCAAGGATTTATCCTGATTGCCGTCCCCAMGATCCCAGGCCAGCAGTAGCTGTGCTGAAGGAGCCACGGCAGAACCACGTGCCCTCCTTGCTTCCACAGACAAGACCTCACAAGGAAGTGGTACTGTACCAAAATAACTCCGTTGTTTTGCTACTTTGCATTCAAAAAAAAAAGAGACTATTATAATCTGTAGACATACATGAAAGGGCTGCATGAAAACCAAGCTCAGCTGACGGGGACAGCGGCCCAAGGACCTTGYCCATGCTCTGGGGCAGATGTGCCTTTGCGAGAAGGGTGCTCCTTCTGTGTAACTCACTCTTCTTCCTCACAAAGCCCTCCCAGGCACCCTACAAAGTTCAGCTGTTACAGATAAAATGAGCTACCGTGACAAGATGGCTCAAAAAATTGGACTGCCCTTTTGTCGGACTCGCAGGGAAAGCCAGTTCCTGCTGGCAGGCTGGGACTGTAGGAACATGCTCGTGGTCCCTCTGTTCAGCGGACTAAGGCAGCTTGCAATAGCCTGAAGAGGTCTGGCTCCAGCAAGAGCAAGTGAGAACAGACAGGACAGGGGCACTTCTGCCCCTTGTGATTTCATACAGACCCACGGACCAAGGATGCTGCAGCCTCTTCCGTGYGGTTTCATGCCCAGGAAGGAGCCGCAGTTGCAGCCATGGTCAGGATGACCAACAGCATGGCTGGGCACAGTAGTGTAAGACCCTTTGATTCAGTACTTTGCATTTATTTAAAGATTTCCATCTAAGGACCTCATGTCAACCCAAGGTTACARATAACAGGGTGATGACGAGAATATGCTGGAATACCCTACGGCTATTTTTTTCTACTTTGGGCTGTTAAATAACACCAGCTTCTATGCTATACTAGAAAAAAGAACTGGACAGTCTCACTCGAGGTTAAAACTAAAACAAAAAAAACCCCAAAAAGACCTAGGGCGCTTCTGTGCTGTCAAAAAGTTACATTAACTAATTGCAAGCATTACAAGTCTAACAAAAGAGACAATACAGCCCAGCTACAGCATTAACTTCTACAAACTCTAAATGCTCCATTTATATGGAGTTCTCAGAAATGCACCCTTTGAAATAAAATTTAAAAAAAAATAAAATCTTTTTGCCAGTTTGTGGTTTATGATTCTCATGTCTGCATATTTCTAGACTCCAGCCAAGACCAGACTTGTTGGCTTTGAGCATTATACTTACTCCTCATGCCTCAGTTTCCCTACCCAAAAGTAAAGGCAACATTTCAAAGCAAGCACTCAGTATTTCACAAAGGCAGGTGTTTTACGGTAACACTGTAATACACTCCCCACAGCATACTATCTTGCAACTTTTCTCGTTTGGCTGTAGGCTGAACCTGAAATTTGACAAAAAAGGCTCATTTGTACATGGGCTTTCAAGCCCTATTTCACACAGAGCTTTAGATCAAAATAAGAAGCAGATCTCCAAAGTATTTTCATTCATCTTCATTTCTAGGTTTTTAAGCAAAATATTAATGGTACATAGTGACTTTCAGCCTGTTGAGTTTTGCATAAGGCACAGTTAAAACTTTTAACAAATATCTCAAATTGTAAAATGCAGACAGAGCTTTCCGTAAGATTTAAGACATTCAATTTTTCTTCCCTTTTTTTTTTCCTTAAAAAAAAAAAAAAAAAAATTAGTTCTCTGTAACATCTTCCCTGGTTTCTCATCCCCCCATTACCACTACTCCTGGGGTTTCACTGATGGCAGTATGACTAGGAAATTTAAGAAGAGAAAAAGCTGTAAGAGACATGGCCTATGAAGTTATCCACCTCCTGTTTTTAGGGAAATTACTTTAAATACAGCAATAATTCCAGAGATGAGCATTAGAAGTTAATGACTCATCAAAAGAACAGGAAATAGGAAACTTTAAGACCTTAAAGGCACAGCAAGTAGAAGCTATTTCATGTCATGTACAACACAACCATGCTAACTACAGTATTTCATGCTCAATGGGGGGAAGCAGCATTTGAGACCATCTATCACAGTAATTATGTGATGCTGGAGGGAGCACGACTTTATTTTTTATTCAGTTTGACCCTGAGCACCATCAAAATGGAAGACTACAAACATTTGAGAAGTGATATATTGGTACCAGCCAGCACTTAAACAAGAAAGATTTGTTAAAAAAAAATTAAAGTAAATAATTTATAGGCCAAATTCAATTCTCACTATATATTGGGAATTATACCCCTGAAGTCCAAGTTAACTGAGATTTGCCCCAATGTAACAGAAGATTTCACATGAATACTTGAACTCCAATTCCATCACATAACTTTAGGCAGAAATAATTCTTCATGAATTCTCGAAAACTACTGGTCCTCTGTCCTCAAGCCCAATTCCTACACTCCTTCCATGCAGAAAGCCACACCTTTACCATTTTATTCTAGACTGATGCTTGAAGAACAGGTCTGTTCGATAATGAGTAAGGAAGAGGAGCACCCTTCCCCCAAACAGCCAAAAAACAGAGGCACCCTCTTCTGTTACTGTATTTTTGGCGTATAATCCATGAAATCTCCTCCCTTCCCCACAACTGGAGGCTCGAGCACCTTGCGCCTGCRTGCAGGTAACAGGAGGAGCTGTTTCCCTYCCCGCCGTCCCTCCCGGGCAGCCCTCCTGCCYCTCCGACACCATCGCCTGCCTCTGSCCCAGCACTCCCCATCTGTCACCCACCTCTGACTTTGTGCAGATTACTTGAGGATTTATTTTCAAGCAGGATATAGGGATGAAAATAGGCATTACTTTGTCCTCCCACTCCTGAGCTTCTACCTATTTGTTTCAATAACTTTTACGTTGTCGYGATAGCATGCTGTAAGCTCTTTAGGGCAGAGACAGCCTTTGTAAGAGATACGTGCACAGTGCCCACCCCAGTACCCCCGGCCTCGCTGACTGAGGTCTATGACCACTGCAAGAAAAGAAGTATTAAATACTGATACTGAAATCTTGTGAGTCAAGTTTGCAGATTCAGGCCCAAAAACAATGAAAAACTCTCCTTTATCGTAAAGCAGGGACTGCCAGCTCGCAGACCACACTTTCATCAACCGCGCTCTGTTCATTTCCAGATTTAGTTTTCATTAATATGCAGTCCAGGATTAAAGTAAGTCAGCTGGATCTGTACGGTGGGGTAATTTGCAATATTGCACCAGTGTACAGTGTTAATGATGCTACACCAATATGCCCTCCTGTGTCATCTTTAGCTGTGTTGCCAAAAAAGATAATAATCAGTCTAATCTATAAAAGGGCAACAATCCTTTGCTTCATATACCGGAAGGCAAAACATTTTTCTACAAGTTATTGAAAGTAGTTGTTTTAGAATGACTCCTTTAGTAAATATGAACACTTCCTCCTTCACTGCATTTTCTATACATACGCTACTTTTAGAAGAACAAAAAGTCTGCATCTTTCAGAAAACCATATAGGTAACAAAACTGGTAGCAGAGCTGCTTTGACTGACCACCTTAACCTAAACATCTTTTGCTTTGTGTTGTTTATAAAAGCTTTTTATTGCAGAAGGGGGGGGCACTACCTAAAATCCTCACAAGACTACTTAACATTTACTGGTGAAAATGTAGCATTTCAGTGAAATTCGATATTTTCTTTCATCAAAGGCAGGGAGCCTCAACCCACATGTTAACAGTAATGTAACAAGCCTACTGTATGTGCTACAACCGAAGATCCTTTTCCAATTAGAGTTCATTTAGGTTGGGGGAGAGGAGGGGTCGGAGCAAAGAGGTGGCTCTGGAATTGATCTAAAACTGGAATTCAAACATTCTGGCTTGGGAGCATTAACAGCTCAGCTGGGAATCCCAAACACTCGCTCGGACTCTGCAGCAAACCAGAAGTGAAAGAGCAATGTTAGCAAGGAGAACAGTTTGTCCCCAGAAAACGAAGGAAATGCATACAAGAATGTTTCTTTTTCTACAGAGGAGGAAGAAAAAAAAAGTCTGTTGCACTAGGAAAAAAAAACCCCAACATCCTTTAATTTTCCTGAAACTCAAGTCTGAGTTTGCTTTTCAGTTCCAGCTCCGATAGAATCTCCAGATCAAGCTCATTAGCGCTGGTTAAATCCAGGTTTGCTGATAGAAACGTGTGGGACAGCAAACAAAGTCAGTATCAGGCCTCGAGAGAGGATGTGCCTCTTTAATTGAAAAAGGCAGAGTAATCATTCATTTATTTAACCCAGAGATGATTATAATCTGAAAACCTTGAAATCCTCTTACACAACAACTGTTTTGGCAAGCCCCTCTGTGTTCCAACAAATATTAAACTGTGCTTGCCATTTGTCTAAGGAATCTTGTATTAATAAACATGAAGAAGAACACTTTTACCTCCCACACTCAATGACAGAAGAAAACAAAGACCAGCTGTATTCATCAATGGATCCTTGTTCTGCACATAAAGGCTAATTACATTTTACTTCAAGCCTACACAYGGAAAACTTTCCTGCTGCCATCTTGTCAAATTCAGCTTCTGATACTCCAGCTGACAGACTTGCAATGACTGCACATAATAAACTCCTCTTTGCCATTAACACCTTCAGCGCCCTGCACGCGGGGGGTCTGCGGGATGCAGGGGCCAGGGGAAGGGGCAAGGCAGCACCTCCGCTCCCGCCGTACGCGCGGTACCTGCTCGCTGGCAAAGGGAACGGGGCGGTTTTATAGACTGGGATGACAGAAGCTCATTTGACTGAGGATTTTAATTTCAGCARCTGATCTCATTTGAAGATATCTTGCTAGCATCAAGTTTGGACGGTACCTCCATACTTCACTTTGCACGTAGTACTTTGAACAGAGACATTTTGAAAAGATAAACAAACAAGTTGACATAATGATTTCCAACTTTAAGATCACAACAACCAGTCGCTAGGACAAAATCCAGACTCCTTAATGCTGATACTGAAGACTTCTTACTGTGTATTTCTTTCGCTTCTTCTTTATGGTTTGAAAGATTTTCAAAGTTACAAACAGTTGAAAGACAGCTTTATTCCAAAACTGAAAACCTTAAAAGCACTGTTAGCTTTAAAAAATTGACAATTATCTTTTTTTTCCTGAAGGCACTCCAATTCATCTGCATCAAATAAGTGTCTGTAAAACTAACAATTCTGGCCTAAGATAAAAATCACATGTTTTTAAAACATAAAATTAAAATTGGCAATACAAGTAGCTTTTCAGACTTAGATCAAAAGAGGGTTTCTTTTTAGAAAAGAATCAAACTGTCTTTCACCGTTTTTATTGGTGTTTTTTCAACATTTCTCCCAGCTTTTACAATTAAAACAGATGACTCAATTTCACTGTCTACATTCAGTTCCTTTTTAATGTTTTTCTAGATTTCCATATTGCAAAATTTGGGCTACAAACACCACAGATGACTGCTGTTATGCAAGAACTGTTCCTGCCATAAATATCCAAAACAATGATAAAATATTTCTGCTGTTATTAGGTCCTACAAGTTTGTTTTCACAGTACATTAGTTTGGGAGATAAAGTACAATGCTCAGTGTCTGCTTCAGGATTCAGCTCCATGATCACTGCATTCTAGACCCAGACTTTATAACCATTCTGCTGCAGAACACAATAAACTTCTTGTTACTGCAGATGCTACTAATTTTATGTAATTCTATATATATTAGGTAAGAATCATATTCAAGATCATATGAAAAAATTTCCGCGTGAATCTCTGAATGAATGAAACACAWTAGAAATGCAAACAAGTATTTTGGAGTACATCTTTTGCTCAGTGTAAGATAAATCACAGTGCTTAGGGAAATAGCATTAAAAAATGAAGCAAACACTCRGCAAATAAAAACATTAAAAAGGATGAGGGGTTATTAGGTTCAGTGCCTACAACCACTGAGCCCTGATCTCTGACTGTTCCCGCAGAAGCGACTGCAAGACAAAATAACAGCAACAGAGCTGCTAGCATCAGTTACGTGCAGAAAAAAAAAAATAATAAAGGCAATCTGCAGTAATTTAAGGCTCCATCAGAAACATCATTAGTATGTGTCTCTTAGAGAAGGATAAAATCAACGAGGGAACAAAAATACTTTTGATCACCTTATATGGAACTCAAAGGAAACTGGACATACAGAGCAAAACCAAAATTTACCTAGATKATCACGAATTATTTAAAAGGTGTTTCAACTCCAAGCGCTGATTCTTAACTACTATGGACTGAATTTTGTAAGCTCTAGGTTCCCCATGTACTTAGTGGGAAATCGGATCCTCAACGCTCACAGAACCACACGCTAAGAAATTAAAACTTGTTGCCAGTTTGACTGGCCATGAGCCATACCAGAAAGCACTTACCTACAGACAAAAACAAGACCATGTCATTCCCCCCCATCAAGCCCAGGCTACAGTTTCTCTTGCCCCAACACGGAGACTGCCAACAGCCCTCCCTTACCATTTCTCCTGTACCAGAATGGGTGGTAAGGGCACGAGCAAGSGTTTTCCTCTCCGTTCACCCGATCCCCTCCCTACTTGGAAGCAGAGGTGAAGCTGGGGCTCTGCGGGACGCAAGTAGAGGGCACAGGGACGTGCCATGCGTCTTCCAACCCTTGCCGTTACTGCAGGGCAGGGACACCCATCTGAAATGGCTTCTTCTTTCCCATCCCATTTCCAGACACAGAAATTACTCTTTGGGCTTAATACTGCTGATCATGAGAATTCCTTCTCATTACTAACTTTCCTTAAATATGAAGGGTTCAAAGAAAAACAGCAGAAGTCTGTCTCTCTTTTTGTTGTTTCCTGCACTGATTGTTAATAAAACCAGGGGATAATTGAAAACAGTAGCCATTAAGAAGACAAAGATATATAATTTTGAGACTACCTTCATGTTCTACTTGAAAACAAGAAAAATCTGCCAAAAATGCTACTCTGTAATTTGGGGTGAATTTGACAGAGTGATCACTGCTACCCCAAAAGCAGAAAAGAACCAGGGTGCCTAACAGTGAAATAGAAATCCTTTACTAAACTAAATTTTGTTTTCACCAAGATTGGAAGATCACAGTAAATACCTTATTTCTGAAATTTCTCTATTTCTAAATAAAATATAAGAGATACATAGTGTAAGAGATACATAGTAAATGCAGCACCTGAGAATGAAACCAGGAATGAAGCAGCATGTGTGCCAGGAAAAGCGCCTTGTTGGGTGGAAGAAAATATGAAAACTAATAATCTCTATAGGAGGCCAAATTATGACCATGTTTTCCAACAAATTTGGACTCCTGAACCTCTTCCATTTCGTCTGTCTCCAACAGACAGATGCAAAACAAAAAAGCAGTGATACCCTGAAGGAAGACATAGAAAGAAAACAGTGAAATCTTACTTTGCAGTAGTTTCTTCATCGTATTTTGTTTTCAGATCAAATAGTTCTGTTCTGGTTTTTTCCAAGGCTAAAAGGCATAAACATGAAGCATTACAGCACTGTAACAGCAGTGAAAACCAAAAGACTACTCCTTTTTCTTTTATTCAGCCATAAATAAAGCTGTACACCTCCTGATGAAAAATGCTTTGCTTTATCTTTCTATCTAGGCAAACCATTATGACTTAGAAAAAATACAGCTTTTGATTTTTCAAAATTTCTTATGGTATTCYTTTTACATTGCAAAAATTCCCAGTTTCTGCTTAACAAAGCTAGACATTATTAATGTCTTATTAAGCTGGCTAAACTGCTTATTCATTTGAAATACTTATTACAGTCATTCARGGAATAAAATTTCTTGTGTTCTCATAGTAAACAAAATCAAATGTGTCCAGACCTGGRATCTGTAAGTATGCAGATTAAAAATTAATGGCAAGCAAGTCATAGCAACAGGGAAGACACACTGCGAGAAACTGGGTTCATACGAACCCAGATTACATGTATTTATCATAGTTCAGAAATGTGTGAAACCAGAGCAAAACACAACATGGATGAAAAGTTCCACGGCCTGCTTTAATTGCAGCGATGCTCTAATGCTGTATGTGCTTCATGCTTGGCCTTGTCCACTGTATTTACCAATAGACTGCCTGCAACACAAGCGTTCACTTAAGGTGTGAAGCCCAAAAGATTCCGATTCACAAAGCTCGTTCAAGCTCTGTTGGATCTCTTTGCACTTGCAAGAGCTGGTTCACACACAGTCCTGATACGTTTAATGATCTCTATCCTCTCACCTCCAGCCTGATCATTGGTATAGGTCAGAATAGCGATGCCAAACCTGTTTGCAAAGCTTGAACTTTGTGTTCGGCTTCTTCCAGCTTCGAGGCTGTCGACATCTGTGTCTCCTGCAATTTTCTATAAAGGGAAGAGAAGAGGTGAGAACAGAGCTCGTAATCATGTCAAACAACTTATTTGTATTTTGCAAATTTGGAAGATAGAGTGATTAAATGTCTCAACTGTAATCAGACAACTGACAACACCACACAGACTACAAGGTGCTTCAATGGGACCCATAAATCATGTCACATTGCAATACTGTTCATACTTTGCAGTCCYGCTTATTAAAATTTTAACAGTGTAGCCACCTCATAACATAAGCTGTGAACATTATACAAGAGTTGACTGCTATATAAATGACAACTTTAGTGGAAGGTTTTCTTGAGCATAATTTGTTTTGGAAATGTCACACACATTAAGAAAATTGTCACCAAGCACCCTCTGTTGTACAAAGTTAGTACAAGAAGAATGATACATTTCCATTTTACTGTCATAATGAAGAAATTTGTTGCCATAACTGATATAGTGAATAGATGCGGCAGCTGTTTCATCATAGCTGTAATGGATGCCAAATGCAGTAATATTATCAGCTACTCTTTAAAAAAAACCACACGTATTTCAAAACAAATCTCACATTGATATTTTCTACATAACATGAGCAAACCTTTAATATGCTCACATTTCTTATGTCCACAGGCAATATTTTCTTGTTTGTGCCAGTTATACACATTTTAACATCATCTGGCCATACAGTCACTACACTCTTTGCTAAAGGCTAGACTACAGGATTTACAAAACTCATCTTTGAAAGGGAGTTGCTCCAACATCTCCCAGGAGTCGCTGCTTTTTACGACATTGCTTTTAAGATATTCTGCAGATTTCAGAATTGTGAAATGGCTTATGAAACTACCAGCATTCTACTTGCACTCCATAGGGTGCATAAATTTATTCTCCAACACTGCTGACCAGCATGCGTCAGTTCCCTTCATACCAAATTATATACTTTGAGAACTCGAAACCTCTCTTATACACTTTTATTTGCATTCCATGACCTGCCATTTTATTTTGTTTTTAAGCATATCTGAATTGC
Source organism: Oceanodroma leucorhoa (assembly GCA_030449065.1). Classification (NCBI taxonomy): domain Eukaryota; kingdom Metazoa; phylum Chordata; class Aves; order Procellariiformes; genus Oceanodroma; species Oceanodroma leucorhoa. Next base: position 4,949,662 of record JASVER010000060.1, on the reverse strand, counting down.
ACTTGTTAAAGCCTCTGCTTACATGCTACTTATCAAAAAGTAACCACAGATATTGATGAATTAAAGAAAGCTTTGCATTCACTGGTAGATTCTTCCCACTCAGACCTGAATTTAAACAACCAACCCACCAACTAAAAAGCTCACGTGAACTRAAGGGCTTCCACACTAAGTTGAACATGTTACAGCTTCAGCATTATTGCTCCATGGGAGAAATAAATTCTTAAGGTAGGGAACGCAGCCTGAAAGAACTCCCTCGTAAGACCCTTGGTCTTGTCCTGCCTGATTTGTTTGCCCACTAACCTACAAGAGTCAAACATTCCCTGCTCATTTGCAAAAGATTAGAAATGCATCCAAGATGCTTCCAAAAATCAATAGTACATAATTAAAATACTTCTTAATTTTGACATGTAGGAATATGCAAACCTTTTCAGGGTAACTCAAGAACACATCCCCTCTCTTAGACATTACCATAGGAGCAGAGGTGATGCATCTTTTACCCAGACTCTTGGGTACAAGTGTTTCATCTTAAACAGCTCAGGGTTGTGCAGACCGTACAATGGTACTGTGACACACAAAGYGGACACAGCAGACTGAATTACGCTGTCGGCTAATGGAGAAAGATTAGTGTCACAAAGGACAATGCAACTAGTGAAGAATGAAAGCAGGTTTGCACCCTTCTGAACATGACACCCCCCMCACAACACTACCGCAAAGAAACAATCTGTCCTTGTTTTACTTCCACACTTTCACAATTGTTTTTCTGTGCAAAGTTGAGTATCAAATGATTCCATGTCAAACACATAAATCACCAGAATCGCTCAATATATGAGCTGTCTCAGTACACTGAAGAGAGAGTCCTGGCTGGGAAGATTAAACAGAAAAATACATCTCTCCTCCCCTACAATACCTACAGACGCACACATGCACACTCACCTCTCCTTCTCCGCGAAATCATTTTGTAACTTTTGTTCTTTTTCAAGGGCTATATTCTCCGCTTGGTTCTTCAGGGTCTGTTCATATTCTCGGATTTTCTCTTTAAGTGCTTTTATTGTAACCTCTACAGAAAAAAAATAGGGCAAGAATGAGTTTACACAGCTCCACGTGGTTCCACAACACAAGGCTTTCTTTACCCTGTAGGCTCAGTGTGTTTTAAACTTTAGCTCTTCAACTCTGACACAAAATCAATGGATATGAGTCCCTTTGGAGACCTTTTACTCCCTAAATGTTAAACTGAACTTTAAGTGTTTAGGTTGAGAAGGATCAATGGAGTTTGCTGGAAAGCAGAGTGAAGAAGGTTCCTCTAACATGACTTTAAAAAAAAAGATGAAAAAAAAATCAATTGTAAAATATAATATCACCTTATTGACTAGTCTCAAATTAGCTCGCTGCTGAGTGGAGATTAATAAAGTCCCAGTGTAGGTTTAAGTATGCATTTACACTTAGGACAGTTAATTCACATAACTGTGCTCATGTAAAAAGAGGCAGTTTTACTATGGTTCGTGCACAGATGCAATCTAACACTAATTGAACACRTATCTGGGATACAGCTATGTTCTGCTTCACAACTGATGAAAAATACGGCAGTTAAGATTTAACTGCTGTATTAACAGTAGATCAGATTCAACAGACACTCTGGAGCCCTTCATATTCTAGTTGCTCTAACTGCCTTGTTGTTGACACTGGGTTTTACGCACAAGCATTAACTATTCTAACTTTGTGAGTGCACTTGCAGCCTTCCAGGGAATTTGCAGAAACCCTTCTCTCAGATAAAGAAGCTATCTTGCATTCTGTGCCCAGTAACGGATGAGAGAAGATGCATAAACCTGCAGAGTTACGGCACAGCCTCTGATGGACAGCATCTTATTACGTGCCCTGATCCGTTCCTATGTGAAAGCCCTTTGATCCCACCCACAGGAAAGGACTGAATCCTTACAGGGCTCGTAAGAGGAAAAGCAGGACGTTCACCAGAGTATGCTTTGTAACAATAATGGAATTTGGAAAAAGCATTAGACTGCCAGAAGACTCGCAGCTAGCAATACATTTCAATGTACTTACACAGACAYGCGGTGGTTTAAAGACATCAGCTTATCAACAGATGCCATTAACAATGCTTTAGGAAAAAATACCTTTGGACAYAAAAAGTTTCTCATTCTGCAGAAAAATCATAGAAAGACAAAGTCTACTACGMAAAGTGAAGCCTACGGACTTGGGGATAAAAATCTCAATAATATCACACAAACCTATGCACAATCCTTTCAAAGTCTAGACTTTTAGACTTGACTAGAGAGCTGTAAAGCCAGACAGTAGATAGCGGGTGACAAGGTCCGCTGTCTGGGAATTAAACCAAAGGCAGCTTGGCCCACCGTGACCACAAAAAAGGGGGGGAAGAGTGGTAAAAATGATTGCCAGCAAACTAGCTACTCTTGAATGAAGGAGCAGGATTTTGCTAGCCGTGCAAAAATCAGAAGAGGCTCATTACTGAGTAATAGGCTGTGAAAAGGACATGTCTTTTTTTTTTTTTTTTTTTTTTAAGCAAAGGGAAATTCTTCTCTGAGATCCGGGAAGTAATACAAATTCTGATGTTTTCCTGAATAAGCAAAGGATGCTCCTTCTCACAGACAAAAGGATGCTCATTCATACGTACAAAGGATGTACTCTTTGTATTGGAGACACCTTTGCTCCAGGTATTTTCAGACATAAATCTGCAGAAGTATTCAGGTATATGGAGAAGCACAGAGCTAAATAGTCTCACAGAAATGCATATAGTTGCATCTGACAAGGTTTAAATGTTTCATTTTAAAAGGAAACAAAACTACAAAAACGAATGCAAGAAGCACACAAATAAGGGAAAAAGTTATGACTTTTGTGACAAAATCTGTTTTTACCTTTAGGCACTTAACAATAGACGTGTTGGACAAGCACAATTTAATCCTTTACATTGCTCGAAGAACTAAGTGCCTTCCTTGCTGTTCAGGTCAGCTAAAGCTTGTTAGCCACTGCCATTTATACCAGTTTTGGAAGAAATTCTTACAGGAATCGTAGAGCTCTTACACAGCCCACCAAACGATGAGATTAACTGATTAAAGCACCCTTAGCTTTTCCCTGGATATCTTTTTAATCCCTGTTTGAAACAGAGTGTAAAACTATTGCACTGGAGTGAAAAACAACACAAAGACTACAGTGGCAAAACAGAAAGGAAGTTAGTGCACACCGGAGAAAATAAAAAAAGTCAGTTTATGAGTGGTTGCAGCAAAAAACTCTGGAAGTCGAGATCTTTTCCACTTTCTGGGATGAACCCCTATGTCATGCTGGATGTACAGGATGCACAGCCTCAGGAAAACTCTGCACAGTGAACTGCAATTATTGTACACTTCCAGCAAAAAAACTGTTGGGCTTGGAGCATTACGGCTCCCACATGACATCTTTTGCAGTCCAGCCTGAATCCTTGCATGCTGATACCTGTCTTCTCCATAGGTCACATCCTCTATGTTAAAACAAAACATATAACTGTATATATGCTCCTTCTGCTGAAAATGAGATGTAACAGAACCAACTTAGTTGCTAATGTAGCTTTCAAATGTTACCCACTTGAGTGCAACAGTTCCACAGTATTTAAAAAAAAAAAAAATTCCCAAATGCCTAGAAAATTTACCTTTCCACCACCCAGAACTGAGTATTAAACATGGAAATGAAAAGTCCCATGTATAGGCAGGCAGGTGTACAACTGAGCAAATTTTGTTTCCTGAATCACAAGAAAACTTGAACAGTCTTAAACACAACAAGCTTTAAATCTCATTGAGATTTTCATGTATTTTCATGTACTCTGGTCTCATTAAAACTTACTTAAATAATTAAACAGTATTAGCTTGTATTTACATTCTCTATGGATAGTCTCTAGAGTAAATATGAAGTATGTATGCTGAATGTACTCCAGTAAAACATTTCAGATTTCAACAAGGAAGAACAGAGTACAGAAAAAGTTCCATCTTGTACAGATTTGTATGTGTGTATGAAATACTGGATTTTTGTGTGTGTCTGTGTAAAAAGTATGTGCAACACACACCCACACACTCTTCAGCTTGATGTCAGCAGTAGCACCACCTCTCTTAAAATGTCTACATGTAACTTCAGTCGGGGGTGCAATTTTCAGGTAGCGCTGAAGGCTACAAACCGAATATGCAGAATAACAGCTCCATTCTCTGACTCGGTGCTACAGAAGACAAAACTTTTAAAGAAATCCAAAGAGTGCACCCGAAGTCATACCTATACACATAAATACAGAAGTGGCTATAATAGGCTATTATACTTTCTTTACTGAATTTCAATGCTACCATCACCCCTACCCATAAGAAATAAAACTGAATTTAATCCCAGTCTTCAAATTTCAGTATGCATTAAAAGCTGATAAACAAATACATTTGCAACGTACCCTGATTTTTCACCTCGGCGAATTCTTTGTTGTATTCCTCTAGAGTTTCCCTAAGTTTCTGGTTCTCTGTTTCAATATCATGCATACGTTGAACCTTCAGCTGAAGCTGCTGTCCTAAATCCAAGGCTGGAACCGGATCTGAAGAAGAAACAGTAAAATAAAATGTAAGATAACAGGAATACTTCTGTGACTCACACAGTTCAGAGCACAAGTGTCCTTTTTTCTCCATTAATATCAATTTTAAGTGCCAGTAGGGCCCTACTTTGAGTTATTATTCCTGTACGTTCCTCACCTCATATCCTGCAAACTTCAAAAAACAGAGATAGTTCATTGTATCTATGTTACCCTTCAAATTGGGGTGTGCCTTCTTCATCCTGGCTTTAATCCACAGGGCAGTGTCCCTGGGTGCAGACAGTCATGATATGAAGGCATGTGAGAGTCTAAAGTTTCAAATTTTTGTTTGCAAAATGAGAATTTTTGGGTAAAAAGCAATCAAACTGCACAGCTCACGGACAGCTAGTGTCCCTCACATACCCCTACTTCTGCGCAAGTGAATTTCTGAAGCAAACTGTGCCCTCCTGCACAGCTGAGCTCAAAAAGGTTATTTGATCATGGAGATCTGAGCTATAGTTTTTCTAACTGACAGATCAATAATAATCAGAAATATTGTGTGGATGTAATTAATTCCATGAACCTTGGGTTTTGTGACTCTTGTTCCCTCTTTTTCTTATACTACTAAATTGAATGGAAATTAGAAATTATTTTGAATGTCCTCTCAGTATTAATTCTCTGATGTTTGTCCCCTTCTGCCAAAGAGAGTCCTTAGCACACACCTGGCGTGTGCATGTGTGATTTATGCTGGGACTTCTTCCCAGTCAGAACAGGAAAATGCTGGAGTCCGATGGACTTATAAAAGATTATTGAATACACTTCTGTTATGGGCGCCAGCATCTCTTGTGAAATGGCTGCAAAGATTTAGTCTCCTGTTGAGGAATGCTAAACACCAAACTCAGTGGATCAACAACAGTATATATTAGGGAGTTCACTTAATTTTCAACCACCACAGTCATTAATTTTTCAGACCACCCTCAGTCTCTGGAAACACATAATAAGTCTATTGTACCTCTGTTAACACATTAAGCATGAGCCTGTATGTTTTTTCAATATGCCAGTGTTGTTTCATAGTTTATAAAAGAATAGTACTGGGTTATGTTGAGCTCAGAGACATTATAAGTAGCAGCCTGCTGCATTTTGTTACTTCGGTTCTTCAACAGCTTATGGCATTACCCTGTTCATAATACAAAATCTAGGTTGCTTGTCATCTGTTCTCTGTACATACATAGTTTATGACTACATAGCTTTTTCATTTATGCTTTTTAGGCCAAATACTTTTCGTTATTATTATCTGTATTAAAATATTTATAATAAATCAAACTTTAAATGTTATTGTGGCAGAGACAGGGGGTACAGGTAAGGAATTAAATATAAAGTTTAAGTCACAGCAGTAGCACGAGTTAAAGGCCCTGCAATATTTATGTATGGTCCAATTAAGGTACGGGCTGTCACAACATCACCCTTCTCCCATGTAGGTCTGCCGACCTTTATCTGGAATGACCGTTTTGTCACACTTCTGCAGCTCAGCATTTCTCCGAAAGAGCTAGCCCAGGACATTCATCTGCTGAACATAAAGAAAGGCTCGCTTGTCTCAATCTATCCGTTTCTTAAACTGTTACAGGAACCGCAAAACGTATCAGGCAGGGATCTTAAGCTTCAGCTATGATATTTCTATAAAACAGTGTTAAAATGCCACAATGAAAGAAATTGAACTTTACAAAATTGTGGGTGCACTTTTCCCCCCTCGTTTTAACATGTAAAAAGCCAGGACGCCCACAAGAGGTATTCTGCTCCAAATACACAGAGCTTTTTATATTTAAATCAGTAAAGAATTAAAAGACAAAAATAACATGGGCATTATAAAATGAATAATGACTAAACCTTTAGTCAAATTAGCAATCCCTGAGAAGCTTTATGTACAAAATGAAAATGCTTGCAATCTCATAATTATTCATCAGGACATGTATATTTAATTTAGCTCTATTAAAGGTTAATGTTCAAGTAGCAAAACAGTGGCAGAACAAACAAAATGTAAAAACAGTCTCTGTGCATTAAACTTCAAACTTTACTAGAGCCTATTTGAAGGACTAATGGCCTGCAGCCACTAAATACTGCTTAAGGACATGTTAAAAAAATCCACGGCTGAAGCACCTCTTAGACTTAATTTTTATAAACTGCATTAAAGAAAACTAATCATTGCATGACAATAAAATGACCAAGACATTTTGGGCAGAGAGACAAATACTTCATTTCTCATGGCAAGCCCCAACATGCTCTTTAATTTCAAAAAACCTAAAACCCCGTGATTTCTGAAGTATTTATAAACACCAATTAATCTGAAACAAGTATAAACCCTACAGTCAGAACGACTTTTTTCTTACCTGAGTGGATTTAAAAAAAAAATAAAAATACTCTCCTTTCCCCAATATATGCATGCATGAAAAAGCATACCTTTTTATATTAACCAGACTTAGAAAGTATGTTTCATGTCATTTAACAGGAGGTCACTGAATTTTTAAACAAGCAATGGACCAAAACTTTCGATTCATTATACAAACAACAGGCATACACATTTCAAAAAAATCAAGTGGTACTAGCTTATAGAGAGAGGCAAAGAAAGAAATGTCTTTTCTGTAATCTGCAAAAGAGAAAAATCATCTCACTTAACACTTAAACGTGGAAAACTAATCACAAATTATTCTCTTGGTTTAAATCTTCTCTGGCTTGCAAAAGTTCAGAATCCCTGCTAGACACACGATCAATAAGAAATGAGAAAATTGGTAAAAGGAATCTGCTCATCCAGAACTTTAAAAGTGTTTAGCAAGATCATTATTGCCTGAGAGTAAACTGAGATATCTACTTTTACACCAAATTTAGTATATTTTTTCCTATCGCTTCCTATTCTGTTCTACTTCCCTAATCCACTTGTTGCATACTATACCCACAAAGAAGCCCTTTGCATCACGTGTTTGTACGCAGCCCAGCATGTCTGGATCCAATCCCCGGTAAGGCTTCCTCCACGCTACCATACGAGAAACAATAACTGCCGTATTTTAAAACCAGTATCTGCAAAGCCATTTCCTGCCTTTACTTCCCAATGAATTGCCCTTTTGGTACCGTTTCACAAGCAGCTCCCTGAGCACGTCCCTGCGCTCGCCACTGTGACACACCACACAGGTCCCCTTGCAGACGAGCTTCTGTCCTCATGAAGGAGGTRGATGGACATGTCTCAACGAACACAGCCGTGAAAAAAATTAATGTTACAAATGTAACATTATTTTTATAGCAGTTAATACTTCACATCAAACAAGCTAGTGCAACGCAGCGCAATAACACCTCTCAGACTATTCTCACATCACATACAAGCCCTGATGATAAATCTTTTTTGAATAGCAGTGCAAGAGAACTGATTTTTTTTGCTGCTGCTGCACACGCATGTAAACTACATACTTTACAAACAATTTTAAAAGGACTGCAAAGACGGATCTCACCAAAACAGCGCATTACATGACTAGCTAGAGGCAGCACCTCACCACCCGCAACCCCACGCTGCTCAGAGCAAACCCAACCTCAACCCAGGAGATAAAACAGGACTATCGATGACCAGCTGAATTTCCAACGTGAGTTTCGTTTAAAAAACCCCATTCCTCCCTCATTCTGCGAGCTGGAAAAAGACACAGATCTTAATAATTCAATATAAGTGTTTACACAAAGAGCACTGTGGGTACCGTTGCCCTCCCCTGTCATTAGGCAGAAATGAATGCACCCCCTTGTGAGCGCTGCTCGTGCRATGACATCACGCTCCTGCCTGCGTTACTTTTCGCCAGGGCACTCTAGGCTAATGTAATCATACGATTACATAATTAACCCAGCTGTCTCATTAAGAAAATCAACTGGAATTCAGGGCATAATTAGTCATACAGCAATTAGCATGCTGATGAGCAACTGATGAAAAGCTGTCTCGATATAGAGTATGCTGGGACCACCCTCGTTATTTAAGAAGAGGGGGAAAAAAGCCCACCTCAGCTCGAGGAAAATAAGCTCGGTCTGGCGAGTTAATGTTTAAAACCCCTTGGCCGTAGTTGTTTTTGTTGAGAGGCGAGAAGCTGCCTGCCGAAGAGATCAGCTTCCTTCCCATTGCCGTTCGAACCTGTTAGCTAACACAGGGAGACTGACGGAGGGATGGGCTGCGGGAGGAAAATTTGCCAAACGAAGTGGAAAAACTATGTCATTGTTTAAACGTACAATTTACAGAGCACCGTGGCCAATTACCCTCTCTCTCCATATATATATATATTATTTTGAAGAGCACCTCTGCGGAGCGCTGCTCGGCGGGAAGCTCCTCCAAGCCCAGCGCTCCGCAGACCCCACCTGGGAGGTGCCGCTGCCCGGCTCCGGCCAGGCCGCAGCGAGCGGGGCGCTGGCCGGGTACCGGCGGGGAGCGGGGGCGGCGGCCGCGGGGCTGCCCGGGCCCGGCGGCGGGCACCGGCGGCGGGAGAGAGCGGCAATGCGCGGCCTGGATCGCGCGGGGCGGATCGGGAGGCAGCGCCGGACCCGCGGCCGGCAGCGCAGCAGCTGCGGGCGGGGTGCGGGTGCCGTGCCGAGGGCGGGCCGCGGGCGCTTCCCGAAGCCATCGCCTCGGCCGCGTTTGCGGGCAGGGTGCGACGCCTGTGAATGTCAGGTGCTGCAAAAGCGTAGGGCGGCCGGCTTTTCCCCGCCCGGGGGGCAGCGGGCTCGCTCTTATTTGCGAAATGCGTTCATCTGGTTATCTTAAAATGGAGCTCCTGAAGAGACTTTTCCGAAACAAAGGACTTCTCCTAAATCCCCTCTCTTCCCTCTTCGTTACAGGCCTGTAACACTGGAAACGTGAAGAAAGCAAATTATGAAACAGTGCCAGAACTACAGGGGCAATTAATATTTTATATCGCTGGAAATGTGTTTCCTAAGGTTTGGATCTAAAAATAATTCATCGAAGGCAACGCATTTCTTTCAACAAGACTGTATTTCTGTTGCCTAAACCACATTGTAAGCAAAGCTTTCTTAGCGATCGCTCACAAGAAACGCCCACACAAAATGATAAGGGAAGGGAAAAAAAAATCCTCCTTAACATAACTTTATTAACATGATTTAACTTTTTAAAACAGCCAGAAGTTCAGCTCTGCTGTCACAATACTTTTGTCACAAAGTAAAAGAAGTTTTTGACTTTCTAAATGCATCATCGCTGCTCAGCCCTACCGCTGCTCTTTGCAAGGAACGTTTCTTTTGGAGAACGGGCTCTGGTTTACAGGCAGGAAGAGCAGGAAGAAGCTCGATTAGCTTTTGATACAGTAAGTGCTTTCTTGGGAGGCTGCGTATCTGAAAATAACCTGAAAATGTGTTTTAGAAAAAATAATAATTACATTGTAGCTTTTGCATATTCAAACACCTCACAGCATACTTAATTAATTCATTAATTATTCCCCAGAAATTTCAGGGGTAAATTGAAATAGCCTAGAGAGACTAAGACAAAGATTTCATGGAATAAATGATAGCTTTCCTCCTTTTCCCCTATGACTCTGGTAGCCCAGGGACAGAAGAGTTATAGCCGTAATTCCGTTTGAAACAAAGCTCATCATCTCTCCAACTCCGCACTTCATAAAAAACATGAAAAGATTCTTCCTTCAATCTAGAATTATACATATTTTCTTACTCCCCCATCCCACAGGACTGGGAGCTCTCTCTTCCTTTTATTTCTTTCCACTTTTTTAGTGTTCTCCTCACCCTCCTGCTGTCAAAGCATTTTGTAAGGACTGTACCAGGGAATTCAAAGCGCCCACAAGAGGGTGAGGGACTCTCATTTTCCTTACCAGCAAAAAAGCAGAATCCCAAATTCTGCCGACCTCTGAAAGCTGTAAAGCAGCAAAGCACTCCTGATGTGATCCCTCTGTATGGGGACGGGGGGAAGTCGCAGCAAACCGGCGCCTTTCCTCCCCATTAATCACAACAAAAGTTCTCCGTGACAGCACTCTCCAATGCTTGCAGGGTTAAGTGAAACGACGCGAGATGGTATATAGCCAATTTGACCACAGTCATATAGATCCCTTTGCCAGAATGTGGTGCTTAGATCTTGTGGGCTATTATTTAAAAACATCCTTAATTTATCTACCAATTCTAGAATGGCTACTGCCGGAAAGATGCTCTGGCCCTGCCCCAGATTATGAGATGCATCTCTACCCTAGTATCCAAAAAAGTCATATAAGGCAGAGTAAACGATTGACTCCTTAATGAATTGCATTGCAGTTCCCTGTATTTTCAAAGGAGTTACAAAAATAAATCCTCAGAAAAGTTTTTAATATTAAAAGTGGGGTATGCATAATAGGTGATACAGTATTTTATGGCGCTATAATATGTCAGCTGAAAAAGGACCTAATGAGTTACAAGAGAAGCCACTGCAACTGAAAATGCTCCCATTTGTTCGTTAATATTCTAATAATGGCTGAAGACATTGGAATTTACTGCTCGCACACTGAGCTCAGCGCAAAGCAAAGGACAGTTACAGAAAATTGCTTGTACTCTGGAGTTTCATTTCTCCTACTTTGAGATTATAAAAAGAAAAAAGAACTTTCCACTATGTTTGAAAGCATTTCTGCCACAATCATCCCTTCCTTCTCCTAAAAGCTTTTGAATAGACTTAGCACTAAACCCTCCACAAGCTGGGGTTTATTCTAATACCAGTTCACATTCCTGCAACCGAGAAAGGGAAAGTCCGATATTCCCCATCACAACCGCAGTCTGCCTCTTTTGCTCCGAATATGCAGCACAGCTCCAGTCACTGGGGTTTGGGCTGCTCTAACTCCACTCCCTGAAGCAACAGCTTTCAAAGGGTGCTGCAGTTACAACCTCCAGGTGAACACAACCAGTGCCCGCAGGGATATCTTCTCTCTTACACCGCACATTCTTCCTGCTTCTATTCATTGCATCCTTCTCCTTATCTGCACCTCCCTTCTTCCTTCCGTGCCTCCAGCCTACCAAGTAAAATAGGGCTTGACAACCACACAATAAATTTTTAAAGTGTATGCTTTAGGGATATTTCATCCTTCGAATATTTATTCCAGCTTTTACAAAGGAATTTATTCACTTATTAATTCAACGAGAAAAACGAAAGAAAAAAGTATGTGATCAGACAAGCCCAATTTCAAGCCATATATTCAGGTAACAGAGCTATATTTAGTTATTTTGACATCAGTTTCAAAACATAAGGATAAAGTGAATGAATACTAAAGACGAAAATTGGCCAGGACTTTGTGCTTCATCTGAAAATAACTATGTAATGCTAACAGTATGCCCTACCAGCGTGCATTCATCCAGTACAGATCCAAAATTGTATTTTATGCTGTGTCTCTGAATTCAAACCCCAGAGGGAAGGAGGCTGAAGTGATTATGAGCTACTTCTACATTCCTCAGCGCTGGACTACCCGAAGGCTGGAGCAGCATCCCAGGCGATTCAGACCGTTCTGGAAAATAAAACGGTAGCAGCCGCTGACGCTACCAAAACACTGCTCAAAATCTCCCGTCTGCAGCCTGGTCTTTAAACTGTCCCTCTCACCCCCACCTCGGGCATTTCTTTGTGCAAACGTTTGCAGAACGGTTTGGGGAAAATCACCAATGTCTACAGTCCCTAATTTTTTACTGTACAGACTTCTCTTCCGGACCCAGCTTCCAGAACTGGGGCATTTTTCATATGTTTATGTAACTCTGTTTTTTTTACCTGGTCTAAACGTGCTGGTGAAGCATCAAGGATTTTGTGTTCAGATAGGATACAGTCACAAGCTAATTCACTGCCTGCAGCCACGGGGGTTTATCGCTTTTCACTCTTTCAAGTATTAACTATGCTCAATTTTCTGCTTAATTTTATCAGATTTTCAAGTGTGTTTAGAAAGATACTCTACTGCTCTGTTTGAGGGGGTGTCTGCGCTACTTCTGTTGTCCATGAGCAAGTTCATTTTGCTTCCTTTCCTCCTAAGATGACTCACTGTAATATTGTTTTCTTTTCCCTCAAAGATTGAGAAAAGGCACGTTATGAATATTCATTTCCTTTGTAAAGTTAGGGGCAACAAAAATGTAAGCCTTTTCATTTTATGTGTCTACCTTCAATTTATTCAAATATATTTTATTTGGAAAGAGGTGACCATTTTGACACATATTATTAACAAACCAGGAACTGCTTAAAATTTTTCACACTGTTTGTAATGATACCAAACGTTTCTCAAAAATTGTCTGTGCTGATCAGTCTTGATATACCACAAACTCAGGGCATACTATAGCCCGATCTTGCTCTTTAGACAGTGTTTTGCCAAACAATTAACGATTAGCCCAATGAAGAGTGCTCTATTAGTTTTTCAAACTATGTTTTTAGTATTCTAGTCTGGGATATGCTTAACACAGTCCCTTAGAGTGAACCTCTTTTCCTTTTCCCCTCTTTACATCTCCCCTAAATTTACATTCAACCAGCTCTTCTCTATGGGCACAAAAGGCTGGGTGTGCTTATGTCACAATTTAAGCACATCACGCAACTTCTGGGTCATCTGGGTATGTAAAAGTCTATACAGACTTTCYGCTATCAGGGCTGGCATTAACCTTTATGCTTTCTGCTTAACATTATGCTTTACAGAAAAATCCAAACACATCACATAACGTATATAAATACAAAAACTTCATACACATTTATCACCTCCAACATAAGCAGCAGATAATTTTTCGGGGTGGGTCAAACCTGTTTTGCTCTTGTATCACCTTTAACCTCAGAACATTGATCAAATACACTTTAAATGGAAGTCTTCTCTTAGCCCAAACAGCAATACAAGTCTGGAGAGTGTTGCTAAGTTGTAAATAATCACCAGCCAACAGAGTGATAGCAGCAAGCACTGCATCTCACACTGCTGCTAGCATGGGCTCCGTGGTGAAGGAATGAAGCTCTCTTTATGGGTAAGAAACAAATTTTACTTTCTGCCTTTASAAGTAATTCCCTAACACTTATTTTGTGCTTTACTGATTACTTATTTTAAAAGAAGTTTGTGTTTCCTCAGCTAAATCATTCCTTGGAAAAAAGAAAGCCCTATGCAGGGCAGTTTGAATTTGCAAGGCTGAACTGTGATTATATGTAAACAAAAATACTACATATAATGACGRGCATGTGGAAAACTCCCTTGGAACTAGCCTGCTCCTCCTTCAAACCTATTAGTRAGACACAGCCCCCATGGCAGGGTGTGCAATTTATGATGGCGAGGAGTAAGGGAAAGATAAAATTTCCACTTCAGCCATCTTTCACTGTTGTTGCTTTTAATTGTTTGGACAAGGCACATTAAAAAAAAAAATTTCTTCTTTTTACCCTCTCTGTTATTTTATACCTTCCTGAGATWGCGGGTCCTCTGAGCTAAAAAACGTCATGCACATTATAGAGCACCAAACTTACAGCAAATCTGATCACAACAGAGACCTGTGAAGAGTCTCCAATAAAAACACACATACATCCCTTTTTACACTGTAAAAGTAATTTAGTTTCTTGATGAGAAAATTCGCATTAAGCAGAAACGAATACCATTTATGGCTCAACTCCAGAAGGCTGCACAGTCCCCACCAAACCGAGAGCAAGTATTTTGCATTAACCTACCCTGATTCTCAAACACGTATATGCTGAAAAAGTGGAACACTTTTTCCTATTATATTTGTACAGGGTACAACCGGGATGCAATACCGTGCCTCAAGTGGAAAGGCAGCACGGAGGAGCGAGAGAGGGTCAGGACTACGATTCAGCACGGCGGGGCGCGGGGGGGAGGCAGCCGGGGGGCGTGSGGAGGGGCGGCGGGGCGCGCGGGGTGCGCCGGGTGCCTGAGCGGGGCCGGGGCTGGCACTGCTGCACCCCCAGCCCGGGCACGCGAACGTCCCCCTGCAGCGGGGAGAGAAATGGGACGGAGCCCAGCCTTCAGGTACTCCCCTTTGGTGCCAACCCTTAGCACTATTGTAAAAGATGCACCATCAGCTTTTATAGGAATACAGCCACTGAACCCAAATTCGGTTTAATTGTTGCCACATCAAGATACATTTTCTGTTTAAAGGCAGAATTTTTTCTTCTTAGCCTACACAGGAGCCCTGCTTAGCAGGARCAATACTGAAAACTGAGCAAATCCAACTGTGGCATTGTGCAGTAATTGCACAGTAGTAAAGACACAGCATAAAGTGAAAYGCTATTTAACCAGTTTATCCAGATACTGTCATCTGGCATTCACTCTGGGTCTCCACATTTTAACTTTTACTTGAAAATTACAGTGACGTTTTGTTTAAAAAAAATCAAGGAGTGAACACTGTTCCTTTTTAAAAGAAAGATCTTAAATTTTTAGTATTTTTAATGCTTCATATTTTTCTTTCAAAGCTTTAGAAAAACAGTATTACGAATATACTGTTTCTGAAAGGCAACCCCGCTCCTCCAAACACTTACACAACAGGGCTCCAATTTCACTTGAAATRTTTGAAGATTAAGACCCTAAAAGCCAAGGGTGCGAACATAATACACTTATTTTATAAAACTAGAGAGAAAGAAATATTGTACAGATGGAATTCCTCAAAATACAGACCCAACCTCCCTTTACTTCAAAATAAATATATTCACATTATTTTTAAAGGGAAGTTGTGACAACCTTGTTGATTAGTGCAATTCATGTGGCAGCATTCACTTTTCTCTAGCTCTCTACTGCATACTGAAAATAAAGCAATTAAATGAGAAAATTAATTCCATTAATTAAAAATGTTCAGTCTCAAGCAAGACAGAATGATCTGAGTGAGAATTATAGCTGTATAAATGTACATAAACCAAAATGTTTTCCTTGACATGTACTTTCCTTTASGAAGGATAAATTTTGCAGCACAAACGAACAATAACGCTATTTTAACAGTATCATAAAGCTGGAGATATTAAAAGGTCCTGTTCTATCTTTTAAAGAGAAAACCCCTGATGTATATAGGAAAATTTACAAGTAAAATACCACCCCTTCCCACAAATTCCTTACTGGTGAGCCTGAGTGAAAACTCTGGTCAAGTCAGGAAAGAAAATCATTAAACTTAGCTGAATCCATAAAGCACTGTAGCTGGAGTTTCAATACAGATCATTTTATAGTAAAATTAAAATAGAAGCCCTTTTTAATTATACAAAGTGTGCACATTATTACTGAGGAGAGGAATACATGCTTTCCTCAAGAACCATAAAATTGKCTGCTGGGAATTAGACTTCAGGTGCAATTATTATATGGTCCTATAAAGGATATTGAAAGTCTGATAAAATTGCACCCTTGTCATGTAACAGTGATGCTTAATGCTAAATAACCACTCCGCAGCATTCCAGTCATAGCTTTCTCAACACATCATAGYTCCCTTCTCACACCGAAAAGAAAACATAGCAGGATTTTGGAGCTAAAAGTATACCTAAATATTTGAAATACCAAACGGACAGGCCAAAAGATATGTAAAGCCACACAGAGGCAAAACAACATGTGACAAATGAATACTGATGGTCTTTGATAAAGGGAAGCCCTCCATGGATACATACCCAATGTAAAAGACTACATATGATGAGAAGGAGATAAAAAAACCCAATACAATGAATCAAGCACCTAACTGCATATGCCTAACTCAGCCCTATCGCGTCGTGACAAATACCAGTGCCATACATTCCTCATGGCTGTTTTCCTTTTCGTTGCAGTATGTGTTGTAAACAGTGAGTATTCRTTAGGCCTGCATATAGCTCCAGGAGACTGGCCGGACTTATGCTCAAGAACCTGGAATTTGCTTTTAGCAACATCAGTACGCTCCTCGTGTGCCTCTCAGGCCTGCAGATAGAGCATGGGACTAAAACCTGTAGATATTTCTAATCCCACAGACTCCATCGCACTCACAACTTAGCCAGGCCAAAACTTTTACATGTAGTAAGAATATCAAAGAAATATTTCTCTGACACATAACATAAGGCATGYGCTGGGGAAGGCTGGACAAGAGAGAGATTGTGCAGCGTGGAAGAAGGGGTGTAAATTTTGCTCTCGCAAATGAAGGAAAGGAGAAAATTCTTTCTCCTACAAAGAAGTACTGACAAAGTCCCTCACCATTTAGATCCTTACAGCATGGGTGGGATAACATATCCAACCTTCTCTGTAAGGCTTCGGTCTGACTCTGCAGTTCAAATCCCAGCACCTGTGATAATGCCCGGCTTCAGAAAAAAGCCTCCGCRCAAGAGCATGAAAAGGATCCCACACAGCTCTTGTTTGACACAACCACTCAGTCATGAAAAAAACCAGACCATTAGAAATCAAACCTACTTGCCTCCCAAATTATGGCAAGAAACAACCACCCTGAGCTATGTTAGTATGGTGACGGAGGGGCTACAGCTTCTCTCCTTAGCACTGAATGGTGGACCTGCAGGCTGTAGGTATGCTGGGTACATTTTCACAGAGGGTTTTCCTTTACAAAACAGAGCTGTGGGAGCTCGTCCCATGCCCATGCTGCTCGTGCCAGTGCAAACTGCCCGCACCCTGTAAGCAACGGTCAGGAGCCTCTCCGAGTCATCCGCCTCTTCCCACGGCTYGAGCAGACGTACAAAGGAAGCTGTTCACCTATGGAACGTTACTAAGACTATGAGCAGGGAACAAGTACATGAAAACCCACAGACCATAGCTGATTAACCTAAAAAACAACATCTCTGAGGCACATGTGGTCTAGGATGAGCATGGTAAGTCCCTGCACCTCTCTACATATGCTGCACTTAACACAGGAACTGGCCACTGGGCACTACTCGACTATAAATGTGAAAGCATAAAATATATATATATGTTAGCTCTGACTGAGCATCTGAAAAACACTGACCTTTTAACCAGTTAAGCTGTAAACAAAACATTAAAAAATTTATTTTTATTTGAGGCRTGCATGAAATAGGCTCCTTAAAAGGTAAAGTAAGTAACAACTAGGGTGCACTTTGCAATGAGGCCTTAAAAGCCCTTAGAAATATTAATTATACCTCAAAACCTCTCTTGAGGTAARTATTTTGACCGTATTTCGATGGTCGGACTTGATGATCTTARAGGTCTTTTCCAACCTTAATGATTCTATAATATCATATATAATGTCAACGTTTTATAAAAGTATAAAATCATACACACACACTGTTACATGCCAACAGCTCAGGCCAAGATTTGGAAGTGGAGACTTGGACTCCTGACCCCCTCTCATCTTTGAGTACAGTTGCAAAAAGAAAAATCCGTTCAGACAGTATTTATCTACCATTGGGGAAAACAAAATAATCAACTCCCAAAATGTAAAAAGAAATGAACTGGAAATTTCTGATGCCAAACATAGAGGAAAGTTGAAAACACATACAATAAAGGCCTTTGAATAAAATTTATGATCACACTTACACTGAACAGAATTGAAATTTGGTAGTGATTTACTTTTCAGTGAGGCTTTTTTTTTTTTTTTTGGAAGGTATGAAAAATTTTCTCTGTCCTTTAAAAGTACAAATATTGCTGCTTCTTGATGAAGCTTCAAGATGTATCTTTTTTGTTAAAAATGTCTGAACCCTTTAATAAACAAATTACTGAGAATCACACAATATTGTAATAATATAAAATGATTCATACAGACATTAAAATGTAAATGCAATGAACAGTTTTAAGAGAAGTCATGAAATGTGCCTTAGTTATAGTTCTTTCCATTACAAACAATACTGGAGCATATCAGCTTCAGAATAAAACCATTGCTCATATTTACCTTTTTGCTACCTTATCAGAGGTAGAAAAAATGCCCAGTAGCATTCACATGAACATACACCATCAGTTTTTCAGAATAAGGAAATAATTTGCTTACCTGGAACATCAATTAATCTCTTATAAACATTCAAGAAGGCTGCCTCTGCTTCTTTGCTTCTTTTACCCAATGCGTCAATCTAAAAGGGGTGACAAGAAAAGAAGGCTTTTAGACTTGTTCCAATACAACTCTTACACTCAGAGCTATAAAAATAAATGACTGTATTTCATATAAAACTAGTTAACACATACAAAGGGAACCCGAGTCTCCTGTGTACAGCTCCTATAGAAGCAGCCTTGTAAGAATATTTCTGGTACGTTTGTACTGAATATAATTGAAAGTCCTGTTTCAGCACAATAGCAAGCATCAATATTTTTATGAACACTACTGTCTATTGTGATTCTCTACTTTAAATCTTTATAAAAAGCACGGTATTTGCCAGACAGGTTCTCTCCTCAACAACTGTTTTCCCTTACCACTTATGAAGGTCTAACACAACAAATGGGAACCGCGTGGACTTCTGATGTCACACTCTGCCTTTATTGCGGTAAATAATTTTTCTGTTATTGCCACTAAGCCTATGAGAGGATGAAAATATGTACTTGTTGGGCACCCTGTGATATTTAACACTAAACAACTGTGAATCTTCTACGTACATGTAAGTTTTCTAATAAAGCTCGGGCACAGACCCATAAAGTCTATACTGTCTTGCACTCATGAGCTCAAGCCAGGCTCCTTTGATTAGCTTCTCTTCTTATTTTGTAATACACGCAATAMTAATTTAAGAAGCTGTCTGCCCAGGTGAGGCAAAATACTACCTCACACAATCTGTTATTTTCCCCTAAATCTGTATTTTCATCTAAAGCTTGATTTTACAAGGAAAGGCAGCTTTATGGCTCTGAGAATAAAATACTTGTTCCACAGCAACTTTTCTTGGTAAACACCTATTTTCCTAATGTACTAGAACACAGAGGATTTACAATTACTAAATACTGAGAAAAAGCAACCAAACCAACCCAAGATCAGGTCCATAGAGTTAATACTCCAACGCAGAAAGAGACAGAAAGGGAAACAGGAAAGTTCTGCAGCAGCTTACCAAAATCAGGAAACAGAAAGTATGGAGATTATCGTTCCCATATTTTAATAAAAAGCAAGGAAGGATCTGAAGAACTACGAATACAAAGACCTGATATCAATTCTTCTGTGTATTTGAAAAGCAATTAATATTATTAAACCATTTAAAGGTGTGTACGTCAACATGTACTAAAAAAGGAAGGTCCTGTCTGAAAAACGTCCTTGAATTCTTTCACTACATTATTGATTTGGTAGATAAGGCAGAAACAATGGACAGAGTTTACTGTATCTGTATTTCAGGAAAGTATCTGATATTTTATTATACGGGAGGGAGATTTGCAGAATTAGAGAGCGTGCTACACGCCCGCCGGGCTGCAGTGGTTTGCAGAGGGCTCTGGCGCAGGAAGCGGAGGGTGCCAGGGAAAGGAAGCGGCGCAGGGAGGAGGAGAGATAAGCAGGAGGGTGCTGCGGGGTCAGGTCTGGTGCCACTTCTGTTTACTTTGTACGAAAATGACTTTGCGAAGGGAAGGATTTGGGGGGGAGGGGAGAATCCTACAAGGTAGATGATTAAAATAATGGGGGGAGTCAGACGCAAAGTGCGCAGGAACGCCACGTGACTTGTATAGATTAGTCTTATGGCTGGTAAGTGACTTGTAGAGATCATTACAGAGAGGATTAAGGCCAGAAAACCAAAGGACAAGGACAGTTGTAGAAATTGCACAGAAGCACAATGCACAACGTATAAACCGAGTAAAGACTCGAGGGGAGGGGTCAAGGAGGGAAATAAGGACACTGAAAGCATCTGCACAGCGTTTGGCAGCAGCAATGAAATCTTGAGAGATACGGCGAGAGGTTGTAAAGAGACAAGTTATTGTAACACAATACAAGACTGTATTTAGAGAAACAAACCGAATTCCTGTTTGGCTTACATCCCCCCAAAATCTGGATTAATTTACGCAGCTTGATGGAGGTGTAGCGTAACTGAAACCTGACCTATTTGCAACTTATTCTTATCAATTAAAAAAAAAAAAAAGAAAGGTATTGGAAGGATGCTAAGCAGCAGAGGCCAAGATGATGGAGGACGTGGAGAGCAGATATAAATTCTCAAGAAATGCTGGCCATACTTGTCTTTTAGAGTTTACCAAGAAAGGCTACAGAAAGGCACTGGAATCTCACAGGGCGTATGACGTGCTGGAGAGCAAGCGATTGATGGTTGTGAATAACCCATTTATTAATTTGAATTCAAGCAATCACAGATGGACTGATGCTCATTAGGGAGTGAGAACATAAGTAATTCGGTTAGAACATTTTCAAACAAAGGGTATTTGAAATTGGAATATGGAACAAACTGCCAAAGGCAGGGAGGCACCGGGTATTGTAAATCAATGCTTGGGAGTATCAGACACCGTTTGTGAACGGGCGAGAAAGGAGGGGGCAGCCATCAGAAAGACTTTTGCAGTTGAGATATTTCATGGGTACATAAAGACAGACTTTGAAGGCCAAAGCACACCATATGTTAGACTTCTGGACTTTAACGTTCCCACATACAATTTTCTCTTGCTGCTGCTCAGCAGAGTACAGCCAAATTTAAATTACTATTATTAAATACAATTAGCATTACAGAACTGATTCTGTACTGTATTTTGAAAAATTCATTTGCCCCTTTTATGGAAAACAAAGCATTTAAAATGCTTGCATTTCTGTGAAATAAGAGGATGGATTTGTTTTCCTATTACAGCTTTTCCACATTTTAGTAAAGGGCATTTGTACTTATATTCTCCCTAAGTATTACAAAAGGTATGGTTTATTCACTCCTTACCAGTTATATAGTGATTGAAATATAAAACAGAACTGAAACAACATATTCCAAGGAGATCAGAGACATTCTGACAGAACCAGTTTGTAAATCACAGAACTTTCACGCCTTTTTTTGCCCCAAATTCAGAACCAGAATTCCAAACAATCCCACCAGGCAGAAAGATTTTTTTATGTTTTAGCTGTTAAAAAAAAAAAAAAAAAATCAATCTGTCTGGTTTAAAGTTCTATTAAAAATGAGCACTGCAACTATTTTATATCTTGAAATAAAATTTAGAAAAAGCACCATGACAACTTTAACTGGAATAAAAAAATAATTAAGTATGCCACCTTCCAGCTGCGTAAGGAAATAAGGAAGTGAGAGATGAAAAAGACATCAAAAATAGAAAAATATAAATTAAGTCCAGAAACAGAGGAAACAGAGCACTGAAATGACATGGAAGTAAGTATTTGGAAGTTCACTGAAAATTTTTCAAATCAAAGTAAAATTGGTTCGGGAGCCAACAAGGATGAGCTGCAATCAGCTCACATTAAAAGAGTTCAACTACATTATAAAACTCCTGCTGAACATTTTTATTTGACTCTAAAAACTTCAGGGACCCTGAAAGAAGTCAACTTATAATTACACTRGCGTAGTCTTGACATGAGCTTAGCTCCAAATCTTAATTTATCTAAACCAGGCCCCATTATGTCTTCTCTGAGTAGAAAGAAACAACAGTGACCTCTGTATTCCCCACCACCCCCATAAACATATGTTCACTTTTAAGTTTTGGCATACTATTTGTCTTGATAATACCACTGGCGCTATACTGAGATAACAGAAATGAGACACTAGGAATCCTCCCTCCTTAGCACACTCTTCATCTTTAAAATATCACCAGAGCTCTATGGAGGGAGCCGCAGTGAGACACCGGTTTGAGAGCAGTCCTCCCTTTATCCACCTTATTTTTCCAGGTCAAGTGCTTTCATGAGTTGTTGCTCAGGGTACCGAGTTCATCCMAGAGGCTGAATGACACCCTTCCCCTCCATAATAGTCTCTCTCCAACTTGCCCCTGAAGACCTCCTTGGTCTGCTCCCATTCTCCACTGCCAGAATGACAGCCGGTTGCCCGACACTGCTGGCATGCTACTCCAGTAGCACAGACAGCCTATTTTAGGAATGCTTGGTCACAGTTTAATATCTATTACACCTGGCTAAAATCAAAATCTCGTCAATGAAATCAGCGGGTTTATCTCCACATTTAGGTAAGCACCATAAATCTGGCCACCTATGTCASGGAAGATGCTGAATGTAGTTTTATCTGAACATTGCCTCTTTCCTCTTCAGCTATGTCCAGTCAAGTTCAAAAACATAAAAGTCAAGTCTGTGGCTTTATTTTGGAATCTGTCACTCTTTATGCACTAAGAAATTTCAACAGTAATTAAAGGCTGATGTCTACTGCCCCACAAATCACCTGGATTCTGTATTCAGGTTTGTGGAAGTGGGATGCTCTTCTGTGCTGTACTGTATGTGGTATTGTCTCATCCACTGCAGTCAGAYAGAAGGCTGCACAATTGTATTTCTGAATTTAAAGATGAAACAGGAAGATAAAGCTCTGTGCAAGGAAGCTGGGACTGCCAGATGCCGGCGCATTCTGCATCAACACTTACATTCTCTGAACTTACAGATATCAGCACATTAACACATTTGCARACCATGAGACCAGCACATGGCCACGATGTGTGTCTCCTGACAGGTCGACCTGGATCACTCAGCACCGCTGTGTTTTTCTTTTGTTTTTAGTCAACTCGGCATCCCAAAGACAACTCCGTAATGAAGGGATCACATTGCTCTCTGTGTCTGTATGGCATTACCAAAGTATTGGTGATTTACTTGCAGTACAATTAACTGCATATCAAGTGTCTCAAACTATGTTAAATATGAATTTCGTAGTCCTAACTCTTCTACTTATCCTCATTGTTCTTCAATTGCAATTCTCATTCTCATTAGCCACCTTAACATGAAAGATAGGTCTTTTTCTGTCCTGCACCCAATCTGGAACTARCTTATCAAGTAAAAATAAATGACTTAAAATACAAGTTATTTTTCTGTTCTGATTTTTAATAAATAGATGCCTTAACGAGACACCCATCCCCCTTCATTCGCACAGCTCCCTTACACATCTTTTGTTGTATTGTTTTGCATCACAAAGTTTCTTCATTTGTCTTCAATTACTTCAAGCTACCGGAATGCCATTAAGAATTTTAAGAAACATATTAAACAAAGGGAAAAGCATGATAACAACTCATTAACGCACCATTATTTTAAGCCATGCTATATTCTTGAATAGCTGCCTTGGAATCAAACAGCGGTTATAGCAAGCATTATTAATGCCATGCAATGGCATCAGTCTTCCTTTGAAGCCATTACAATAGAGCTTAACTGTTCTTTCATATAAAACAGTACATCAGTTGCTAAGGCGGTGCACCGCAGCAGCTCTACAAGACACTCWGTGCGTGTGGATTAGGAAGCACACAGGGTATGTGCACGGTTGGCTTGATGTCCCCTTCTTAATACCAACAGATAGCTATATTAGTAATTAATAAACCCACAACATTATAATTTTACAAATTAATAAAAATATATAGCTCATCAGCCCAGTTAATTTTTTTGCGGCTGACAGAAGAGAAAGTAAAAATACTATTTTTTCTGTTTCCTGCAATTGAAAGATTTTTGAAGCAAAATTTTGAAGCAAAAAAAAATTATTCCTGTGCAGCTGCTTAAAGCATACGGTGTATATTTTAGCTGTGCTATAAATTCTTTAACAAAAATAAGGACTTCACAGAGTGGATACAATACCAATCTGTTTAACAAAGCTGCTTGGGTGCAGTGCATAGGTGTGCTACCAGGGAAGAGCTTGGGAAGAGCATGCCTGCCTCACCAACTTGGTTTAACCTCAAGTTATGAAGAGAGCTGTAAGAGGGACTCAAATCCTTCAACTTTTCAATTCTGCTTCCCTCCACTGTGAAACAGCTGCAACCTTGAACCCTTGAAACCTCCTCTTCCTTTCATGCCCAGATAAACCCTGATTTTCCCAGACAAACAACGCTGCCATCCCCTGAGGAAAGCTCAGCTCCCTCGTTCTCACAGGACGGCTTGTTGCTTTTCCAATCTTTGATCTTCCTTCCCAGTAAAACAGCCCAGCCCAACATGTGCCTCAAGATATTGACAGCAGAATGACAGCTTTGTTTAAATAGCTTTGACTATTTGCCACCCTGCCTTCAGATCATTGCGACGGTGGGTCTGCTATCATGGCTGAACCYCTCCTGGATCCTTTGATAACCCATGTGTCTCCCTCCTCTTGCCTCTTTGCATTTCCGAGCGGTGTTTCTCAGTTCCTGCTCTCACTCGACTCCTAATCCGTGCGTCGGGCAGGCACCAAACGGAGCAGCCCTGCTCCCTCCTCCTGCCTCAGGCCACGGGCTCCCGCGTCTCTTGCATCAGATCTAGCGATCGCACTGTTGTAGCATGATTCAGCTCACTGACTCGATGAAAAACTAAGCAACGAAGGAGAGGAAGAATGTATTTTCCATCATGCCAGCAAACTGAACCGACTCATCTTGTGCATTTGCTAGACTCAGCACGGGGGAGGAGGTGGGCACCCAGGACGGGGCAAGGGCACTTGCCAGTGTCAGCCCTGCACTGGCATGGATTGGGTATGGCATGAAACCAGAGCCACAAAATATGGATGGCAAAAGGAGGGTCAAGGTGCCAAATGTTCTGAAAATTCCCTTCTATCAATCAGTCTTTATAGTATGAAAGTTTTTTAGCTTTGTTAATATATATATTAGTTCACATTATACACTGTAATRTAATGAGGTAGTAGAGTTTTACTGGAGACTTTGGTATTGTTCGTGCTTAAGTAAAACAAACTAAAGGACAGCCTGGCCCTGGAAATAAGGACTTTGCTTCTTGGAAGCTTAGAGCTGTCCATGAAGGCTAAAGGATACCCCTGGACAACCAAAATAATGCCAGCATCCTAGCCCCTCTAACACATTATTTAAACCCTCCCAGTGTTTTCTGGTGTCATAGATAAGTGACTCTAGCAAGATTGACTCCAGGGACATCTGGATCAATCGACAAGCAGCAAGAATGCTGCAGAAATATAGTTGATTTGCAAAGTTTTACTCTGATTAGTAATCAGTAGTGTGGGTGCTAGTGCTTAGTCAAATCATGTTGTACCTGAATATCTGAAGGGTGTAAGAACCCTGTGTGAAACCACATTTGGGGTGCCCCGATCTGGCTGGGGCACCTCATGCGCACGAATAATTATTTACCCTTGTAATTCTATACTTTGCATCCTAGCCTCTCTCCTTGGTTGGCATGGGCCAGTCGTGAATTTTTGTAACGCAAAAAAGGTAAAACACATGTCAGGAAGTAAGAAAAAGATGACCTCCAAACAGGGGATGCGTACTTCCCCAAAAATTGAAAGAACATTTTTCTAGGGAATAGATCAGCAAATTATTCGCTATGCCACTAACCAGGGAGATGTCAGAGCTTGCCACTTTTGATCCTCGGGGTTCTGCAAGAGCACAAGGTGGGATGGAGAACACCTCCTGCCACGGCCAGCCCAGCCACTCTTGGTGTGGCAAAGTGGGGCAGGGGAGGAAGGAGAGAAAGCGGTGCTCCTGCCGGGGCACAGCAGCCTGTGCTATTCCACAGGAGCTACACAGTAAAGTGAGTGGGTGCTTTCACCTGCCCGTCAGCCCCTCCTCCTGCCTCCGTGAACAGTGACCTAGAACCCACAACCGCTTTCCTCCCTTATGGATGATGCAAACTTTTATTTAAGTATTTTAAAAATTAGAGCAGAGGAATCCTTGCAACAATGAGCTCATTAGCTGCCTTTGTGCGAAATCTACCTGCACATAAATACCAAAATGTAATCTTTCGCTAATATTTTATACTGAGCTTACCCTCTTTCTTCTCTGTTACAGCAAAGCAAGACCAGACACTGGCTTGTATAGCACCTCATAGTAGTTTTTTAATAAATACAGGAATAATTCTGTATTTGGAGAAACAGGGACTGTATTATAATGACACTCGGCAGAATACCGCGCCCGGCACAGCCCTCCCATCCCCATTCCTTCCAGCACACTTCAAGCTCTCTTTTTTTAAAAGGATGAGAAGATACTCCTGACACTGCGAACTGAAACAGTGCTGCCTGTCTGAATTTTGCATAAATAGTTTCCCAGCACTGTTAGCAATTCACCCAAATGTGTGGCAGCAGCATAGCGGGCCTTAATATAGACAGCCCACCAGCTGCCAACAGAAATTTCAGCACTTTGTCAATTATATAAAAATAAGAGGATTTGGGCTGATCCTCCCCRAAGTTACCCTAGCAGTAACTGCTGTCTCAGTACAACTTGCCTGCACATTGGATGGGATGGAGATGAACCTGCAAGAGCTTCAGAAAGGTGCACGGTGCCTACTGCTTGCTTCTGGTGGTATATGTTAGGTTTGGGATCTTGCCTGTTATCCCAATAGCTGAAGTTTGTCCCAGGAAGGTATCAATATGGGAAGGAGAAAGAGGTACATATAGGAGAGGCTCTGACTGTATTTGAGAGTTTCTACAGTTCTATCCATCGGTCTGGAGTTAAGCGTCTCCTCTCTTGGGGATGTTTTCGATCCAGCACCCTGCAGCCCAGTGCCGGCAGCAAACATCCTACAGGCTCATSAGGGAGAGCACATCTGCCTTCGAGATGCTGAAGTATATTTAAATCACCTTCCTCAGGAAAGATGTTGTTTAAACTGCAATCAAGCCAGCCAAAAATAAATAAATAATCRTTTACACACTTGTGTAAACAAAGAAATGAAATGCTGCTGCGCTGCTGTTACCCCAAAAGCACACTGTGCGCCTCTCCCTTCCCCGCTAGCATTGGGAAACAGAATTGAGACGAAGCACAAAACCGTCCCCATGCTCCTGTTATACGAAGGAAATTACCCACCACCCACACCCTGTGGAGTGGACRTTAAAAGAAAACAATTACCCGCCAAAAATATTAGATTTACTCCATTTTGTTAGAAGGAGTGGTTTAACGGGACTTTCATTGAAAAGCAGGAAAGCTCTGGGCCTAAATCAGCACGACGCGAGCTCTGAATTTTGATGTATGCTGTTGACTTCCCCAACACAGAGCAATTTGTAATAGCTTTGCCACGCTGTTGTTTTCAAAGCTCCTGCTACATCACAAGCATTTATTTCTGACCACAAAATTACATTTATTCAACAGAAAGCAGCTCAGGGTCTTTAAGAGGTTAACTTCTGGAGTGCTTGGCTGCTCTCCAGCCTCTGTACTAGAATCAGTGCTAACGCAACAGCACACAACAGCACCCAGGCTAGCCGTGATTAATAGAGTGCTGAATACGCTGCTTTCCACATACACACACTTTTCATTCCCTTGCTTCCATAGATCATGGACTTATCCTCAAAATATCTGACTGAAATTGAATTTGGCTTCTCTCTCAACCGTTCATTTCCTATGTTATGCAAGGTTATATCCTTTTCTGCATGAGCAGAACCAAACCAGCTGCAGCTTTTGAGAAGAAAATGTGTTTTCAATTATGAAGCTGGCCTGAATATTGAACCACAGTTCTACTGCTACTCTAATTGAGCCATCATGGAGTGAACCTACAGGAAAGAAATTGTATTAATTAGGTTTGTAAATTTAACATAAGGAAATTAAGGGGGGGGGGGGGGGGGGGGGGGGGAAGATGCGTATCGGCTCAGGAATACTCTTTCAAAATGCAGAAGGAAAGTAGGTCTGAAGTTGTTTAGGCACACATATTATTACAGCACTCCTTCAAAGGCGTGATTAGTAGTTCCAGCACACCAAACTGATTTTCAGCTTCTGTTGTCTGTATATGGAAAATTATTAAATTACTCTACTGACCAAATTAATAGTTTAAAGAGCAATTCAGCTAAGTGGGGAGTCAGAGCGGTCTCATCAGAATGGCAATACCCTTAAAAGTACTTGCTTTGTGAGAAGAATATGAGAAATGGTTTTCACAGAAATAAAGTCCAGTGCGTTGTTTTGGAGTATGTGCCTTAAAGGGTTCTCCAAATGAGGGATTACTGCATTACTGTTGGACAGTACTGTTATGCCACATGAAAAGAATGCTAATGACCTCAGGAAATCCTTTCCCAGCCTTAAAATATCTATTTGATGACTTCACAAATACGGATTCCAACATTAGATTTCCATACCACAACTTTAGTTCTGTAAATTAATATAGCCCAAGAACATAATTTTTTTTTTTTTTAAAAGATTTCATGTACAAATATCCATCCACTGATGTAAACAYGGTAACGCACAATGACCTATTCGGAACACAGCTTATTTATATGGTTGATTGAAGGAGTGCCTTGCCAACTTGCAAATTATATATAATCATTTTATGATTGAATGATAAAGCTCTTTAGCCTTTTCTGATTCTGTCCTGTATTTAGCCCAGCATATGGTGAGCAAACCATTAATAAGTTGCATCCTCAGGTTAATGGTAAGAAAAAGAAGAAGAAGAAAAAAAAAGAAAAAAAAGAGAGAGAGATTTAAGACAGAAACGACAGGAATTTTACACCTCTTAAATTAATGACTTCTAACTGTCTTGCTCACAATAGCCTATTTACACCATCCAGACCTTAAATCTCCCAGGAAAGCTAGAAAAGTTACCCACAAAAATCAAAAGAACAATACCATCAGCTTTGAATCAGACACAACATTCTGTTAATTAAAAAAAAAAAACTGCATTCAAATTTCCATTAAAATCCTAAATAAGGAAAAAGTACTATAATAAAATTATACTACAGTGATGAATTAATAGGGCCTCACACTGAACTAGGAATGCATTTTAAGATTTGTAGTATGCTAAATTCCATTTCATAATGCTTTTACTTTAACTGTCATCATAAAAAATCCAGTTACTTAGAGCACCGAGATCTATACAAAAAAAGTTATTTCCAACGACTAATGGAAACTGCATATTTGATAACTGGAACAGTTTTCATCTGAATGAACGAGATAAATATCTGCGGAATACAGAATGTTCTGGTTGGGGGGGGTATTTATAAATTTGTATTATACAGAGGGAAGATGGGGGGTGGAGTATCAATATCCATACTCAAACTAGAAAAAAAAATTGGCTACAGTGGATTTGTGGATTTGTTTAAAAAAGTCAACTAGCCACAGGTTTACAAGCAGATGTCCCATAAAGCATGCCTGGGAGGATATTTAAATATGTGAGCTTAAGTTAACCTCTCTCCAAGTCACGTCAGGCTCACCGAGGGTACAGTTCAAGGACAGTTTAAGTCAACCTAAACTGGCACATTTGCACTCCTCCTGCCCTTGGCTTTGCTGTCCTGGCCTCTCCCCTGCCCAGCGGGCGCCTGCAGTGAGCTGCTTTAGTGAACCAACCTGGCAGAAAACTAAGCCAGCAAAAGAGGGTAAAAAAGAAAACTTTGTGCTCACTGTGGGATCACACTAGCAAAAGTGCTGAGGCAAGGCAGAAGGTGGGGAGCCAGTCCTGAGGTAGGCAGGAACAMAGCAATATCCATGTAAAGCTACTTAAATACCTTTGCTCATTAGGGAGCTGTCTGTCCCTTCTGATCTTCTGGCCCTCCCTAGTGCCCAGAGCCCTGCCGAGCACAGTCATCCCACATGGGATTTGCAAAAGCCTGCTTCCCTTCTGAGGTAGAATCATAATTTAGTAKTACTTGGACATGCATAAAGCACCTACTTATTTCTGTCATTAGGGATCAAGAGAAGGATGGGGCAATAGCAGTAGGGGTGGAGATAGAAGTCAGAGGCAAAAATGTGGTGGAGGCGGTAAAAGAAGCTGCATCATGCAAGAATCTCTTTTCCTAGCTTCTGTATGAGAAACCGGTGGGAAGAAGGTGGTGCTCCAAAGTTCAGTAATACCATCCACAATGCCTACAGAGGTGTGAACCAGCACACTCCTACAACATTCCCTACCTGCTGCTCGAGGACACTCTCTCCAGCAGAAGGGACTCTAGAAAACAGATGTTTTCACTACTTCTCTGCCTACCTCTGTTTTATTTACTTACTCCTGTTGTTTTTTTAAAAAATATCCTAGTCTGGGGCTGAAAACAAGTCTCTGTAGTAGAAGCAGGGAACGTCTTACGAGCAGGTCACTCCCTGTTCCTCCTTCCTCCTCCCTGCTCACGTCCCAAACTACTTGTACTGTGTGACCAAAAGGTCCCTCTGCCACCGCCTCCCAGGACATAAGAGATCACCTAACAGGTAACACTCACASTAGTGCAAAGCAATCCTGTGGAGCTCGTGGGGTGGGTGTCCTGCCCCCAGCTATAGTGCTTGCTGAGCCATCTCGGGGGAGAGTAAGACGAGGCATCTCCAGTGGATTTGAAATGCAGAAAAGGCTATATGCTTAACACAGTTTGTTCTTGAGCTACCTGGAGCATTCATCTCATGATCTTTCATAAAGTCAGACTGAACAATAAACAAAGACCAAATCTATATACTGAACAACAAAATATAACTCAACAGAACAGGCTAATTTTCTTKGTATTTTGATTTGTCACCAAAACAAGATACAGTAATTACATCTATAATCAAATACAATTCAATGTTCTGCATTTATGTAGTCAATCATGATTAGTTCAGGGTTTTTTTAGGTTTCCAAAACCCTGTCTAGATTAGGGAGGATGGAATCACCCGCTAAGAGATTCAGCAGCACAATCTTGTAATGTATTTGTGCTTCATTTACGTAAGAGGGGATTTCTACCAACAAATTTTACTCTTGTAATTTGTGAGGTTGAATTTATACCAACATAAACTTCATTTTTACATTAGTGAAGCAAAACTACAGAAGAGGAGTGTGTGAGCCATACCAAGGTAACAGTGAGCTGTCTCCAACAGGCAAGATCTAATGGGAGAATCTTCCTTCACTGTAGACAAATTTGGATTTATGATTCTTACTTGATCCTCAGACACTTCCTTCATTAAAGAATAGTGCTGAAAGCACAGATACACTTTTCAGTCAGTGCATTGCAAGCTTGAAACTAAAGTGGAAAGGTTTTAAGAGCACTGCAATCCACTCGGAGCAATTTTAAAGTGTAAATTTCCATTGGCAAACAGACTCACACAAGTCATTCCTTGTTCTCACAAATTACTATTAGATATACGAAGGACAAAGTTGTCCTCTTTATTTATTTATTTCTAGCAATACTTGGGAAATTGAGCTGTAAAATAAAAAATATCATACTGCTTTTAACATGAGGAATTATTGCCTATTTGGGATACATATTTAGCAGGATGTACAAGTAATCAGAAATGCAACCCTCATTACAGATAACAGGAGTTGTGCACCTAATTCCCTGTGTAGACTTCTGAAAACATGTTCCTGAATTYCTCTGTGCTCTGATGGGAACTGCAACAGTATAAAAATCAGCCAACAACTTATGGACTGAGAAAGTAAAAAGTGTTGCTGCTTTAAYACAGCTAACTTTAAGAGCAGAGCTCTACAACGTGTAACCRAGTGTGAGCGAAAACCTAAATCCCCACYCCAMGCAGGCACTGGYCTTTATAAGGAGAAATATAATTTGCAAACTTCATACACGGCATTTTCCTAGAGGCAGTACAGCAGCTCCCATCTGGCCTAAGCACTCACATGAAGTGAGCGCTTSAGTGCTGTCCACAGCTAAAATGTAAAATTCTGTAATTGGACCAGCTGCCTTTTGCTATAGAAATTCTTCAAAATAACAACAGTTGGCTTTTAAACTTGTGATCACTCTAATCATGTGTTTCTTAGTGGAGTGGTGTGAAGAGAAATCAAAGCAAGAGCCAGCACCAGAGCTGTTAACGCTTTCTGTTGGTTTTCCAACAAACACCTGCCAACTTACGGTTTTCCATCAAGCCCTCTAGAATACAGTGTTTTACAGCTGAAAAGGTTTACAGTGAAAACTATTTGTAGTATCTTCATATTTTTGTATACGTACATTACATTGCATTCATTAAGCGTTCAACCCATCAAGTCACTGAGGCATAGCGAGTTAGTGTGTGCCACCTGAGTCACTGCAACAGTAAGCTTATGCTCAGGTATGCTGGATGCAAAGTGATTTGACCAGTTTAGCTTGTCCAGCACAAATCCAGCGTACCACACACATATCCTGCACACAGCAAAATGCAGAAGGGCTGAACCCCTGCACTGCTCTCTGCTCAAGGGCCCTGTACCCACCCGGCCATGCTGAAAGACTGCCAGCACACCGGACTCATGAAGCAATATTGAAAGCRCCATGAGAAGCATAAGCTCTTACCTCTCCCTGGAAACTCTTCAGTAATGGAGCTACCTGTTTGCGCAGGTCCTAGAAGACAGAAGCAAGATATTTCATCAGAAAAATGTGAAAGGACAAGTCATCGTCAAGTTTTTCCTAACACTATTTTCAGTTCTGAAATACTACCTAARTTCTGATCGCATTTTATGGGAGCTTTGATTAAAATAAAAGTACACCTAGAATTCATTTTGAATAAATCTGCATTTCCAGTTTGACATATACCTGTATCTGTTGCRAAGAGTATTAATTATCAAAACTGTAGTATGTTGGGTAAGCACTGAACACCTTCAATCTTGTAATTCGGCTGAAACACTGATGTGATTAGAAGTAAATGCCTCTATCTACCTAAACAGCAGCTACACCTCTGAACTTACGCCAAAGAAATTTCCACAAATGGAAGCTAGGCTTAAAGGAAGATGACTTTGGACCATCGCTTCAACTAAGAGTGTTGCCATTTTGTGAAAGGTCTATTCTATTTATTATTTTCTCAARAGTGCTCTGATTTTAGCCRTCAGAGAACTGGAGATAGCCACACRGAAGACGACAGTATTATTTGTTGGTTTCTGTATAACTCAAAATTTATTCTTCTGRATTACAACACACTTAGTGCTACAAAATTCATTAAAATACTGCCCATAGAATCACCCTAAAAGTTTATAGCATATTTTTACTTAGCAACCAAGAYAATTTAGCAAAACAAAGGTATATCTATTGTGCATTAAATTTTCAGTGGCTCCAYTTTTAAGCTGGTTTGGGTCTAATTCACTTACAAATACTCAAAATTCTCATTATGTGCATGCCTGAAGAATAAAATCCTGTAACTTTGCAGAGTACACTGTCATGCACAGCCAGGAAGCTGGATTCCTGTTTTTGCTGTGGTATTCTACTGAGGAGGCACAAGCAGCGACTTCATAGTACACTTATAGCTAGAAATAAATCTGTAAGAGGTATAGAACAGTAACATGATGCTGCATCATTTAGGAGGGCAGCACTGCTGCGAGCTAGCCAGAAAGAAGCTGGATTTCCCATCGTTGGAGATTTCCAAGGCACAGCTGACCAGAGCTAGTGTGGGTGCTAAAGACCCATTTCTAGGGCCAGGTGAGATCTAGTCAGCCTCTGGACGTCCCCTCCAACCAAAAGTCTATGATGCTCTGAGAATACTGCTCGCAACTCGGACAGTCACGAACTACTTAAGTAACCACGAAATCTTCCTAGCTTCACACAGGCCACAGTCCCTTAGCTACCCTGGACCTCACGGAAGAGGTCATAAAGAAGTCTTTGAAGTATTTTCTCTMTATAAAAAGGGTCCGTTGAAGCCTTGGGCCTTTCGGAAGAGAAGGTGACCTTAAAAAGTTGGGAAATTCTCTTTTCCAATGCATTTACTTTTACATCTAGAGTCATGCAACATATTGGACATTAAACCACTCACCAAAACACCCTCAGTCCCGGATTTAATCTGATTTTCCTGAAGGAAAAGTAGGCTTTTGAGAGAAGTGATTTTTGTCATTTAAATGACAAGTCATGCAGAGAGCTGCAGTATCAGGAGTTCTCCCACTCCCTGAGAAATGGCTTAGGGGGCCAAGCACAAATGAAGCTATCAAAGACAAATGATCAGCCAAATTTCACTTCTTACATGGTTATTGCACTAACATACAGCTAATCCCTATCAAGTTATGGATGACGTTGCAGCTTTACAAGCTCCTTCTTCAGCACCAAACCAAGTAATGCTTCCGTTCTTAGACCAAGTCAAGTCACCTGAATGTTTCCTGATATTTTCTGCTGTCTGTTTTAGGACAGAAGAAGGTTAGATACTGTCCTTGTATATCACAAACGTGTGCAAATTATGCCTCTACCAAAGCAAACTGGCAGGTTGAGCAGCTTTTCCCCACTTCCTGACTACTCTGGGAGACCAAAGGGCTGTGCATGTTTTATGGCATTTTCTTTGTAACCTGATGATGATGACATTGAAGAAAGTAACAATAACCATCGAGGGCAAAAGAAATGCCCACATTCAGGGCCAAAATCTGGCGTGGTAGGTTTTAATGCACAGTGACATTACAAACAGAGGCATTACATTTACAGTCAGAATACTGGCACGCTTTTAAACTTTAWAAAATCAGGAAAAATTATACCATCCAAGTAAAGCAACATTTCTTGAAATAAAAATCTCAGCTGGTAGGAAATCATCGGTTTTAGGGCTTCTGTCCCTGGTATTGCCTCTGAATTTACTGACTAGTTTGGCGCCAGCCAGCAAACTGATGTCAAAACTGAAAGCAGAAATACAGGAGATCTAATTCCAGTCYGGCCCCAAGTCTCTTGCTTGCACGGCTCTCAAGAGCAGGGCATTATTCCCACTGCCTAAGCACAGGGCATAAGCATCAGAAATCACCCTAGGTACATCGGCAGATGACAAAGCACCACAGTGGCATTCAGTGAAATAAAGCACAGCCAGCTCTGGAGGCAGGAGAACATAAACCCTGCTCCTCTCTGGGTGCGTGGCAAGCTCTAGCCAAGAGCCTGCTATTGAACTGCATCGCCTGACACGTACTAACTTTTGAAAGACAGGATTTGCGGCACTTTTTATTTCATGATATAAACTATGTCAGGACTTTGCCTTCATATTCATCTTTAATAATGAGAGATGCTGTTGTTGGTTGTTTATAGCAGAGAAAAGAGGGAGAGAAGCAGGGCAAAAAAAAAAAGGAATAGAAGGGGCATCCCAAAGCCAAGAAAACAGTTGGTCAAGCTGTCAAAAAGGGAGAAAAGCTTTCAAGTACAAAGTCTGATTCCCACACATCCTTCGTTTAGCAAATTCAGGATGCTAAACACTCACCCCAGCAATCAAAATGTTACCAAGCACAATTCGTGCCATAACGGGAAACGTGTTGTGCTTGCTTTAGACAGCAGCTTTTKTTGTTCATAAAACTGTTTTTAAAACATTTCATGATAGAAGAGAATGCAGCTCAAAGTGATTCAGTCCCACTGGCAAGCAATTGGTTATACCACGTTATCAATCTGAGGCAATCCTGGGACACGCTGATCATTAGAGCATGCAGTTTAACAGGGCAAGGTGCTTCTGACAACTTGAAATCTTAGCAATAACTTGAAAAATCTGCTGCAGCTGAACAATAGAGACAGAGCATCCCACTTCCACTATCTTCAGAGAGCAAACAGTCTAAGAAAAGTAACTTCAAGGAATTTACTCCAGTATTTTAAATGCAACCAAATATGCCATGCAGGTCTGTGGATAAGTGGCACACACCATAACAAAAGGCATAAACACCATTTTTTGTTCTTCTCCCCTCTCCTCCTCCCCCCCTTCGAAAGAGTTTACAGGCTACTTTTATAAAATTCTTTCCTTGGCTAAACAGCATCAAAACTTAAGACAGCTCACAACAAAAGGGAAATAAAAATAAACAGACAGAAGTCAGGAATACATACGCCTCGAGTCACCAGCTGAAACTCTGCTGGTGAGATTTATTTTTGGCAGGTTGGAAAAATTCCTCATCGGGCTTTGTCTCAAAATACTACACTAACATCAAATAGAATTTTACCTTCTTTGCACTAAACTGAACAGAAAGAAGGACGTTCAGTTCAGACCCGGGGGAATCTGTAATGTTGGTTAGCAAGGACACCATATGATTTATTATCTGTTTAAAGTGTAGTGGCCTTTACTGCCTGGGCTGTGATCAAAACAGGAAAAGCAACCAACTCCAGCACTCGCATACAGCTAGCAAATCATTGCGATCAAGCAGAACGGCTAAAAAGGGTACATGCAATTGAACATTAAAACAAATGATAATTTATCAACACAAATGCATTGAAATATTTGAGTACTCCTATACAATCACATTATTAGCCTATTTTTCCGTGCCATCTAAGCGTGCGCGCATTCTCTCTCTCTGCATGATTTATCAGGGTAGAGCAGTTTTCTGAAAAAGGCTCTATCAYGGACAAACTCAATATCTGAAGTAGAGACTATGAATTAGGATGGTGTATCATTATCTGAATCAAATCTGATAGCTGAAAGCTAATATAGCATTTTCCCTTTACAAGAGTATAAACAAYGAGTTTATATTTTGATCAAGTAGCTACACAATAAAATCTGAATCCAAATRATTTTTAACTCCCTTTCCATTCTCATTAAAAATAACTCTACGGAAAATAAACCGAGAATAAATCTATAGCAAAAACCTGGGCAACAAATGCATCTTTCTGACAACTAAACTACATTATTTATCTATCGCTATCTTAATACACTGTGCACAGTACAAAGGACATATCAATGGTCAGGCTACCAACACTGTATTTGTAATTTATTTGAGGTCTGAAGCACAGCACCTTCTGATCTCCTTGCAGACTGCTCCATCTCATTTACCTCCAAAATGCTTATCTCTAAATGTCACAACAAGAGCCCTATGACCCTGGTTTGATAAAGTGGTCCAGCAAGGCTAAGCTTGACCTATACACCTTTATCATCTACAGAAGTATTGTGCTCTTGTAAAATAAAACAAAAAAACTGGGCAAATGTTCTATTGTATGCCCCCCCGCGCCACATTTCCTATGATTTGTTCTATATATCGTCTACTCG
This sequence comes from Oceanodroma leucorhoa, assembly GCA_030449065.1. NCBI lineage: Eukaryota > Metazoa > Chordata > Aves > Procellariiformes > Oceanodroma > Oceanodroma leucorhoa. Next base: position 4,912,477 of record JASVER010000060.1, on the reverse strand, counting down.
AGATACGCATTGGCTGGTGAATGTCACTATGTCTGGCASAGAAATCATAATGAGAAGCAGCCCACTTGTATCAGCATCGGTGACATCATTAGTTCAGCTGTCACAACCTATTTTTGAGCTGCCTTATCACCAGCGAGATGCTACGGCTTTCCTGCCATCTTACCCTTTCGCATTTCCTTCCTTGTTAGCCCACACGTAATACGGAACTAACAAGTGGCCCTGCGTTCAAAATTGGCAGGGCTGAACATCGTGACTCCAGACACTTTCTTACAAGAACTTACAAAAAGAAAAAAAAAAAAGAAAGAAAAACACCAGCCCAGAACAAAACTCAATACATATTGACTGTGTGGGAAGACATTTGTCAGTTCAATCAACATATAAAGAATAGCATGGCCTCAAGAGGAACTCTCGTGTCAAAAACTGGCAGCCAGGTTTAAGGCCCTCTTTCAATAGCCAGCGTGCTGGTATGAGGGATATTTGTTTCTTGCGATTGGGAGGATGTTTATCTGTGTACCCTCGCAGGCAGGGCTCCATACACTTTGTCCACACAGCTATTATCTCGATAATGTTGTTGAGCTTCTCTTTCATATAAATGTAGCTGAAAGAGGGAGAGGTAAAAAGCAGCCAAGCATGAAGGATTTGGGAAGAACGCTGGCATCAATTTCCGAGGTGTGTTTGATTATTATGTACTTCAAGGACACAACTTGTCACTGTGAAATACAGAAATCGGCAAGTTAACTATAATTAGTAGTAAGCAGTTCTGCTGGTTAATTAGAGAGAGCCAGCAAGCATACATGCTTCACCCTGCTATAGGTAAATTGGTGAACAAGTTGGGATCACTCAATCAGATGCTCACCTATCAATACACAAGTTTAAAATATTATTTCTTTGCACCCACAATTCTGAAAAAATCCAGAATATACAATTTTTCCACCAGAGATCCTGGGCACATGTGACTGAAGGCATACTAAGGGAAACATTTAAGTCTTTATGTTTAATTAGTTCCAGCAAGCTCCACTTTGCTTTGCTCTAAAAGATACGAAACTGAAATCCCAGATAGTTGTCCAAACAGGTATTATACAGTAGCTTAGAAGACTTAATTCCTAAAATATAAGGCAAATTAAATCATATGAGCAAACAATTTATTGCTCAATTTACACTACAATTTAATGAGATATAAAACCTCTTATTGCTTAAGGCTGCTGAAGTATTTACTTGAAATCCGATCATTAAAGAATGAATCATGATGTTATCAATTTTCTATGATATTTTTAGTTATTTTAATACACTAACATGGCAGTATTTTCTCTGTACAAAAAAAATCTTTTTAAGCTACATTTATAGATATGTTTCAACCTAGCACAATGATAAATAAAAAATCTTGATTTACAGTAGCAAAATGTACACCACAGTACTTTCTGAAATATTTCAGCTCACAGATCTTGTGCAAATTCCATTAGCTTTAATTATTTATTAGCAGTAGATTTAGATTACTGTTCTTGACCTATTTTTCAGTGTATGGACCCACCCAGCAAGAAGTGAAAAAATATTCCATTTGTGAAAGGCTGATTTAGTGAGAGCAGACTTCAGCTTAAAGTAGAATATTAAGCAAAAACACATGCATTGTAATTCAGGAGGAGAAGCTTGCACTTCAGAAAGGTTACGAAGCGGGGCATAACAAGCCTACAGAATAAACACTACAAGAGATTCCTTGAGAAGAGATGGAATTTTTGCTGTTTAACCACCTCAGACCATTTTGCAAAATTGCAGCCACATGACAATCCCAGAAGGAAGTGAGCCTCGACAGCAGACATACACAGAAGTTTCAAGACTTTCTTTGTGGAAATACCCTTGTTTCTACCAAACTCTGTAGACCACATGGGTCCTAATAARCCATGGGGAAACGGGTCTAGCGTGAGCAAGCATTTTGGGGCTGGTCCTGTGGTCCCTTTCACTGACGAGGAGGCAAACTGTGCTCTTCCCAGGCACGAGAAAAATGGAGCATCTGTGAAGGTGCCTACTTGCCACGTTGCCTTGGGTCTGGGACTGGCACTTTACTTTCAATGGAACTACTCACTTGTCCGAGTCTTAATGGAATCCTCTTATAGCTTCTTCCAAGTTAAAATAAACAAAAAGCTAACAAGTTTACTCTGTGCCTATGCAGCAACATATAAAYAGACTGGTTACCTTCACAACTGTTTAAAAAAAATCAGCTGTGCAAAAGAAGAACTGTTGCACCCATATATATGTATGTATGTGTGTGTATATATATATATACATACACACACATATACTATATGTAATAGAAAAATAATTTTAATGAACTTTACAAATTARTTTAGTGAACTATGCTTTTTAGAGTCATGTTAAAACATTGCCGTCATTTATAAAACAGCAAGTTAACATTGGTTAGAAATGTTAACTTTTGAACAGAAACAATTGAACAGAACAATTCAGAACTTAAAAACTAGAGTTGCTAGGACACAAAAAAATTAATTCAAACAAAAATGATTRAGGTAGAGCTTTGGAAGGAGCTAATTCTAATGAAATGAAAGCCTGGTCACTAAAATTCTAGAAGGGGGGGAAGGATTACTTATTTAACAGCTCACCAATAAATGCAGAAAATCAAGCATCTTTTTTAACAAACTTATTAATTTAAAAGGCTACATACTGACTAATGGCCCCATGGAGATTTTTCCTCCTGCTAACAGTTTGTTCTGCTTTCTTGTTAAACCCTGTAGTCCTTGCTGAAGGCTGCAGGCGACACCAAACATGCCACGACAGACCCTTGTCATGGGAAAAACCACATGTCTGTATCATCCCAGGTCAGCAAAACTACTTATTTATGTAACGAAAAAACATTTGATTAGCCAAATAAATATTTCAGAATCTTTGAAGCATGCTGTTTTTGCCAGCAGGATAACCACGTGTCAGCGAAACCCAGACATCGCCCTTCTTAGGGCTTAGGCCAGTACCTCTGCATACACAAAAGATAATTACTTGGTACCGAGCTTTGTTAAGTACCTGCAGATTTTATTAGATGAGTACCCCTGTCCAATCAAACTGAAAGCAAACTGACTGCTTAGTTGTGCATCCCAATAAACAGCCTCACCTACATTTRTCAAGTTTTAACCAGAACTGCTCTGTCCCTCCAAAAACTCCACGTCGTTCCACAAGCTCTCTGTCCCTGCARTCGAGGTGCCCTGTGAAAAAGATCCTTAAGACTCCCCCCAAATCACATCCTGCAGGATCTCCTTCTCCATCCACTACAGTGCTCTCATTTTCCACTTTGAAACTCTATAGAGAAAGAGTTCACAATGCTTCCCTGTTATTCAGAATTACAGCCTGCAGAACAGAGGTTTCTCTTCAGTGTAAAATGGTGAACTTCAGAAAAAAGGTAATTATTATGAGTCTTAAAAAATTAACGTGTCTAATGAGAAGCTAATGACAGGGGCCATGACTCTGCAGAAAATGCATCTAAGTACTGTGGTCCAATTAACAACACCAGTTCAAACGCAGACTAATGCTTCACATGGTGGATTTAAAAAGAAGAATATTTAATGTGAAACCATAATTGTGCCTGTAATTTTCCATATTCCCTCCACCACAAGCAGAGCTGTGTCTGAATCAGTGTGCACCCTACTTCAGCACTCGGTCTCACCTTCTCGGATGATGAAATCAGAAACTTGGGTGCTGTCTGGCAGCACTGCGCTCATGAGATTTGGATTTCTCCTCAGTCTCAAGGAAAAGATGGATAGGACTATTCAGAAATAGTTAATTTCAATGTACAGTTTTATTTAGGAAAAGTGAGAGTACTAAAAAACATTCATGTTTTAAAACCTGTTATTGGTCAAGTGGAAAAACTTCAAAAACACAAGCATCTTGCTTTAAAGTCAGGTTAAGTTTCCAAGAAGAATAAATCTGTGTGAAATACTATAATAAGGAACCAGGCTTCATACTCACAGATCCTTAGAGACTAGACGTAAACCGGGGGGGGGGGGGGGGAGGGGGGCACCAGTCTGTGCATTGCCAAGACATCAGATATTGCAAAATTGTTTTCCCTACTTATCTTTTAAACACAGGTTAAAAATATAGCTGTGAACAGACCATGCATTAATCATACTCTGACATACCTGCATGTAAGAACACAGGTGTATTTGCTGATTTATATCATTACAGTCAGCCTTCTTCTATTATTCCAATGCAAGAAAACCCAGTACTAAGCAATCCTTAATAATCTTTTTGTAAGATTTGCTCGCTTAATCTTGATCCTGACCATTCAGTTTTATGCAAAAGCCAGTTGCTCCTACAGAAAACAAGTTGTTTCACAAGGGTCAGAGCAAAAAGCCTGCTGTCCTGCAAATCCACATCCCACATTTACTAAACTCTCGTGACCATCACCTTTGCTATCTTTATGTTCTTTGTGACCTTTTCTATGCAGGGAGTCACTGGCTAGTCGCYTGCTGCACCTCATGGGTTACTGTGCCTTTAGCAGGCATCACCCTTTAAATGCAGCTAAAGTGATTAACTTCAGATTCCTACAAAGATGAGAAATTTGAAGAAAAAAAGATTGACAACCTCAAAAACATCAGGATATAGACCCAAGGGGTTTACTACATCTAATTTAGCATACCTGGTAAAAACACCTCAAAATTACTATAACTGTCATCCTCCTGACCTAAATAAAAAAATACAGCACAGATCTTTTCATGTTGCTTCAGTAAGTGAAGCAATTCAGAGAAAAAAAAACTTCTGCTGCCTTTACACTTCCTGGCAAAATTCCTACCAAAACACGCTCAGGCCTATAGTGCATATGCTTTGGTAGCACACAGTAGATATAAATGAATCATCAAGATGAAAGCAAGCAAAATCTCACTACAGACTTATTCAATACGTTTACTGTTTGTTAGTTGAACTTAATAAATAAAAAACCCACATAAAGTGCTTTTGAGCAGCAGCATCTTCTCACAACTGTAATATATAGTCTCAGCTGGGACTAATTCCCAAATTCATGTGCTGAACTGTGAACTGTTCCAGTACGGGGGGGGGGAGAGGAGGAGGAAGGAGAGAGAAAGATAAAAAGACCAGGAAAAGAAACCCAAAGGATTGAAGATTAAAAAAGGAGAGACAGAAAGACAGAGCAAGCGTGCAGTCTGTCGTTCCTGTGCACTTTTTTTCCCATCGTTAAGGGATGAGAGCCTAGCACTGAATCACAATGAACTCAATAGCAGATTAAAATGAGACATACTTGTATAATAATAAATCAACAGAATTAATACAAACTTATCTTCTAATAACTTAGAAGGGGGAGGTGACAAATTGCACTTAAGGAAAAATAGTTTTACTGTTGCTAGCATAAGCTGAGCGTCTATAGGAAACTGCTAAATTTAGAAAGCCAGCTTTTGATGATAGCAACGGAAATTAATTTAAGTTTTTTGTGTGTGCGTGTGTGTTGTTTTTTTTTTAAAGAGCTCTAGAATGTTACTCATCTCCTTGAAACTCTTACCAAAAGTAGAGACTTCAAAATGCACTGTCCTCCCTGGCTACTCCCTCCTACTCTTACCCCTTAAAAAGACAGAATTGCTCCTTTGGGCTACAGCAATTTAGGAACTTAATGCAGTTTAACAAATTCCCTATCTTTTGGCTGGAGCTGTTTGGCTCTGACAGATGAATCAGAGAAGTCCATAAACGTCTGCAGGATTTGTGCAGACTTTTTCTTGTATGACTATATATGGCAACTACAGATCAAGTTATCTACAATCATTTTAATTTAACCTTCAAACTTTTTACCTTATTCCTATCTTTGTGGCAAACTTCCTTGATCTGCAGTACTGCTAAATTAGACGTAAACTGTCAACTACTTTTCTCAAAAGCATTTTCCCACTCTTTACCAGACGGTAAAAATACTTGAATTAAGATACACTTAAGTAAAAATTAACTTTTGTTAACAACTTCTGCTTCTCAGAAATACACTTCTATAGATGAGTGAACCAGAATGAGATGCTGTGAAGCTCACATTTTCATTTACACTATTTTACTATTATCAAAGACATGCACCTGGCCAGACAGCAGATGTCTTCCATTACTGCTTACCTGAAATATCAGTTAACACCAAGTGTCATGAGAAGTCTAGCACAAACTAGACTTAGTAAAAAGTAAGTAAAAGCAGTGAAATCTKCACTCAGAAAAAAGGGGAGGTCAAAACTCACTGACTGATGTACGCAGGGACTTATAAAGGAATTCCAACAATGCCTGCAACACCCTTTAATCCAGAAAAATACTCTATTTTAACTTCTTGCAATCACCATCTTTTATACATATGATAATTTTTACAAGGTGCTTAAACAAATACATCAAAAACAACAGTATGTGATACGATATTGAAGGCTTCTTTTAGCTGGATCAGAACACTTCTCTGTGCATCCAAAGCAAAGGGTACACCAAGTTCAGACGACTTCTTTAAGCTAAATATTCCTAACACCTCAAAATGGACATCARGTGCCACTGAGGGCTCAAAATGGATAAGATGACAGCTCCTCAAACCCAGGAGTGAACCSTGGGTAAACAAATTTGAAAGACTGAAAGTAAGTGTTGAGTTTTGTATGCACAAGGGAATAATAGGAGAGTATGACAGACAGAGGAGACGGTAYCATCTAGAAAAGCTCAAGTGAGGAGCCACGTGAAGAAGCATTTATTTAGAAACATCTTTATTAAACAATTTTCTTTGAAGTCTGTTGTAAAGAAGATACACATGCACAAAAATATTTTCAGAAAAAAAAAATCACCACTAAACTCYAAAAAGGCAAACTAACAGACAACACTGTCAAAGTGCAATAGCATAGTACTCAGGGAGAAACCGAACAAAACCCCGTAACCGTTCTGGGGACATGTCCACAACAGCACGGAGCTGGTATCTATAGCTCTTTGCTCTCCCAGGAGTTGCATAAGGAAATAATATCACGAACGACAGGAATGCAAGAATGATACAAAAAAAAATCCCAACAAACCCCAAACTTAAAACACTTTGGGGTTTTGGTGGTGTACAAACACCAGGCCCGCTGACAACACCCGAGTGAAGACTGCTCACAGGGCTTCCACAGAAGTTAAAACACTCCTACTAAGCTGTTAAACTCCATGACGTTTCTTGCACATTTTCAGTACCTTACTAATTTTGCTGAAAGTTCTGAAATTCTCCTAGTTCTCCTCTGGCTAGCTTACAACTGCCTGAAAAAACATTAGTAAGAAATAATCCTGATGCATAGCCCACTTCTGAAATACCACAAGGGCTTGCTTTTAAATATTATTTAAAGCAGAGATCCACAGCCAGCCTCTTCCTGTGCAAGATGCATACAACAGTTAATTGCCTTAACGACCATGAGCCACTTTGAAACCTCAGCAGATGACAAACTGTAGCACAAACCCGATCACTAAAAACTGTGGGCCAGATTCACAGAGGATGGAGAGCTGCAGGCGCAAAATGCAAGCACCGTCACACTTTGTCCTGTGAAATGGTCTTTAGGAAATGCAGAGATAACAAAAGTTAAAGAAAAAGCTACTGTTCAGAGCAGGTTATAGCCTACCCAGCTGCTTATTAACACCGTGCTGTTAAAACATGTTATTTTAAATTTCTAAAGGGACACTGTATTTGGAAATGCAATATTTGAATAAGCACTTTTAAGACCTAAAACGTATCAAGTTTTCCCAACTGATTACAGCCTTATAAACTCTGACATTTCTGAACCACTGATCTCTTTCTTAGCTAAGGCAGGACACATACTGAAGACCATCCTTAGGGAAGGAAAAAAAAAAAAAAAAAGGCAAATTGGGTAAGTGACTTTATGGACTCTCAGAATCAGTACTGATTAAGCAACTTATTTGACTTTACAACTTCTACTTACTGGATCCTGATCATCTATGCTTACAAAAAAATGTAATAGTTCATGTTTTAAAATTTATTTTGAATTTTCACCTTATTAAGACTTAAGAAAAATGCATGTTTTAGTATATTTTCTCTCATTTTAAAAGCAGGCTTCCAATAACCTAACAAACCTGTGTTTTTGTARGTTACCTGCTTACCCGGAGAGGACTCTCTTTCTACTAGAAAACGAAGACAAGACACYGGACAGCCTACAGAAGGGGCTGGGGGTGATGAAGCCCTTTGTAAACCACTTGCACAGGAGAAGACGGGAAAATTAAATTGACTCCACGTTAGATTTAGATGAGAGGAAGGTAATTTCTCAGGAGATGCCGGGAGCAGGAGCCCTGGCACTGACCGCCGCAGCTCTCCTTCCCGCCACACAGGCCCCGGGCCAGTCAGAGACGCTGCGAGCTCATGGCCTGGCCTCCCCCGCACCGTACATGGCGACGGCCGACCAGCTTCTTTGGGAGCTCCTGTTGCCACTCTGTCACCGGGCATCTTTCAGGCTCTTACAGCTTTTACATAAATCGGAATAACCATCTTCGAATTTTTTGTCAAGCACGCAGCAGCGACACAGGATCGCTCTCCAGTCCCCGCGCCGCCCTGCGCCGTTACCTCACCTCACGTCAGCAGCCTGCTGAAGACAGAGCTTGGAGCGTGCCCTGCTCTGGCCCGTTCTTTGTAACAGACGTGTATAAAATGTCTTCACCACATCACATGTAAGTAGATGGCTAGAAACAGTCAGCTAACTCTCCAATTAGAAAACGGTGCTATTTTATTCTAATGCTATTAACACAGTGAAATTTCATCACTCTGAATGTAACTGCAAGTTAGAATAGTGAGTCCCATCTGGGAAAAGAAATAAACATCTTTACACTATTGTAACTGCACCCATATTCTTGTGTATAGTAAACTGGTAAACAACCAAAAACCCACATCCCCGCCCACCGCTAACCGACATTTATTTCCACACAACTTTCGGGTGTAAACCAGCCTCGGGCTTTTGTGATCTTCTGAAAGACAGACTGCCCCCTCCGCCCACCCAGACCTCTCACCCCTCCTCAGAAACCTCCTTAGCACCGGCCATCTCGAGAAGCTTTTCTACTTGACAATGCCAGGCTGAAGTTACCACCTCGGTGGCTGGAATGGCTCATGCGGTGTTTGAACGGTCCATCAGATCTGAGGACTGAGATAATTCACTCATGCCACAGATTCATCAAAGCAGACAAGGGTGTCTGATGCATTATTTTTGACGCTGCTCTCAAAGTTGTTGCAAGAACAGGGAAATGTTTCATTGCCATTAACAGATAATGGAAGCATGAACAACTGTCAGCTCCTATTGGAAGAGAAAAGGTATCAGTTATATTCCATGTGTTTTTTTAATAGTGCCCAACATAGGGAAAGGACTGCATGACAAAAACTCCTCGTTCGTCAAGTTCTAGATGCACTGGAGGCGAGTGAGACGACAGCACAGACTGGCTCTCTGGATTGTAACCTGCTTTTTTCCAACCGTGTCAGACCCAGACCCCTAATTTTTATGACTCTTCTTCCTTCTCGTCTGCCCGATGAACTCCCAGTGCTGTGCAGCAGGCACCACTCACTCCCGGCAGCCACTGGCTCGCCTTCCGACGCGCTCCCTGCCAGCCTCCCAGACGGAGCTGGGATTTCTCAGGCAAGTTTGGCAACTCACCACAACCTTTCTGTTCCCTATCCCCCCAAATCCTCTCGTGTTAAGCACCCTCCTTTTGACCACAAGTTCACTTTTTGGATAAGCAAGCTATTAGTGTGATCCAAACCAGCCAGGGTTATTCCCCCATAAACAACTTGTCCAGTATTTCCTCAAGGACTTTGCTCTCTTCCATTTTTCTGCTCAATTTTTTTGACAGCTCTAACTGACACTCTGGAGTGTTACCCATTAAAAACCAGCACACTGAAGTGCGTAATATGTTCGTAAAACATAAATATTTGCCAGATTGTCATACAGAAATACTTCATTATTTTTCCATAACTGGGTAAAATACAAAAACTTACATTGCAACAGCATGAAACACTCCTCAAAGTGTGAAAATTATTGCTGATTTTCATGTAAACTGAACTATTAAAATATAAATCAAACTGTTTACATTAACTAATCAGGAGAATTTCAGTTGATGCAAGTAGGAAGCTAGAATTATTAATTTTTTCTGAACTAGGTCTGTTAACAAATAGCTTTTTTGCCCCTTATCAGCTGCACAAACAACAATGGATTTTAAATCATCTAAGTGACCTGTGAACTTCTCCTAAATGGGGGGCATATAATTTAAGGCAGTCAAGAAAGTTTCACAGGAGTCAAGAGGGCTCCTCACAAGGGAACATGTGGAGAGAGTTAAAGCTTCAAACCACTATTTTTTTTCCCCCTACTCAAGTGTCAGCTGTGATAAGCCAAAATTAACAACCCTACACTGTACCACTTCAAATGAAGGGGAAAAAAATTTCTTCTTGCTATTCTAGGTATTTTAAGTTGCATATGAGCATGGTAGCTAAATATAGACAGCAACAACAAGAGACAGCATTGTCCCTTTGGGCACATTGAATATTATCTCAGAATTCCCATCTTCCTGGGCTGAGCCTCGGGAGGGGGGTGTTTGTTATTTTTCTTACTTAGCAAAGTGTGTATTAACCCCTACTTCGTTTTAGATGGATCAGTTTAACAAAAAGTGTTGTGGTGTTTTGTTTTTTTTTTAAGAAAGGAAATCCTGATTCCACAAAAGCACCAGAAAGATTTCCAGTGATTTTCCCAGCTCTGTGTTACTGTCCAGTGCACAGAGAGCAGATGCCTTCTGCTTTCTGAGTGGACTGTTAAGCTGTTTTTAGAATGAGAAGGGCATCAATATGAAGTTTTTACAGCTTACTAAAACAAAGCTAGGTTAATATTTTAGATGTAGAAGTGTCTTTTTCTCCAGGAATCACACACTTCACTTTCACATTTCTATCAGAAGTGTAAGAAATAAAATCAGTAATTACTATTTCCAAAACACGTCCTAGGAGCACACTACATTATTTGAAATAATGTCCATATGAGTCCAGCAGACTCATATGAGTCTTTAATATTGAACACGACCAGACTTTCAAATGACATGGTTGATCCTGACTTCTGAAGTTAAATACCGTTGAGTGAAGCRTATGTTTTCGCTTAATGTACCTAATGCACTTAGAACATTGACAACACTTCATTTTTAAGCCAGCTTCTATATAAAGCTTGATTTTTAAAGCCATCTATAAATTATCAATGACATCTGTTCTGAAAAATGTCMATTCCTATCCTTAGGTTTTCAAGTGAGATATTGCTCTTCTAGGATTTAATTATTTAGACAAGTCCCATTCTAATGTAATGACAATAAGTGAACACAACTATTTCTGGACTATATCCCATAGCTCTAACTACAAATAATGAAATGGTTAGATAAGTGATAGGCCCAGATACCGCATAAATATCATTGTGTATGGCACCCCTTCCAAGTCACACAAACCGATAGCATACGATGTCAAGAGTATGCAGCAGCTGGAGATACCATCTTGCATAAGCCACTTAATCTTAGGATCAATGAAGTATAGTGGCACTCATCATCACTAACACTTGCAACTCAGATGATCATTTATTGTGACAATATACAAACACGGGGTTGTCACCACATACCCATTCCATCAGCCAAAATCTGATTTTGGTTATTCTATTCCGTTCATCTAATTTTACCAGACAGTCACAATTTAGCATGTCATTCTTTAATTTCTTCAGCTGTTGTGCACTAACATTGTGGCTTGATAAAATGCAATTAGGATTGCTTTTTATGCCCTTACGATGTTACAGAAAAAAATAAAAGGGATAAAAAAATAATTTTCAAATGTCCGCAGTCATCTTCCAAATCCTGTACAATATACACGACTTTCACTTTTTAAAGACTACACAGATTAAAAACATGTCATCTTTGTTTTCAAGTCCAATACACAGGGCTCTTCTTGCTTCTTTTCATTCTCTAACCAGTAAGTTACTGAGCTCACGTCTATATAGAGGCATCCTCTAAATTCAAAGCTAGGTTTCAAGAAAGTTTAATCTCGAAGCAACAACTGCAACAAGTGCTCTGGTTCTATATGAACATATCATAAGCTGTCACTGTCTTCTTACACAATTTGTCATACAGCAGCAAAACAGACACTGCCTGCCTCAGATTCTGTAATTGTGGAGCACTGTCTACTGGATGCTGAAATCCTGCTTTCTGGTCATGGCAAACATAAATCAAAGAAAAAAACCTGCTCTATTAAATCTATTTGCTCTGGGAGAATAGGGATTTATCATCCTCTGAAACAAGCGGTCAATAAGATTCAGAAGTGCTTAGTACAGATCTTGATGAATCGGGATGCCACAGGTGAYGCTGTAATTGTATTTGAAAGGAATCCATGAACAGAAAGGTGAATGCTCTATTTATTTCAGTGTATAGACAGGCTGTGGATTAAATGCATCACAAACATAGTACGATTTTCCCTCTGCATCCCCTCAGGGAGGATCCTTAACAGATTGTCCCAACAGGCAAAAGCAGTAACACAGCAGATAGGGCTGCTTTAACAAGTAAATCTAAAATGGGTATTTCTTATACAGTCATCACGGAAGATACAGCTTCTGGTAGTTTTTCCAACACTGCACAAACCTTGAGCAAGTGAAAAAAGTAAGCTGCAGCAGCCGGGAGCAGCGGCAAGACCGGGTCAAGTCGAGGGGCCCTGCAGGGAACCCATGGAGTCTGAAGACAGTTCACTGGCGAATACCATTTAATGACTCAGGAATGGCTGGGGCATAATCCTTGCCTCAAGTCACATGATGATTCCCAACATAAAAGGGAGCTTGGTTTCTCACCCAGGACAAGAATTTGGTCCCAAAGGACAGAAGGAAGGCTTAAATAGCACAACCATGTAATTAATAAAGAAACGAATACAGGTATATTGCAATCACAACTTTGGGAGTTATTAAATTAACCACAAACTAATCCCTTTTTTCCCTGTGTTTGAACAGAGGAATCCGATTCTGCTGCTTTACGTGTCTGAATTTTGTTCCAGCAACTTAAACATTGTGTGGAATCAACGTCCTTCCATAATGCAACAGCCAGTTTTAGTGCAGCACACAAAATGCTTCCAAAATGATAAAAATGCCTATCTTCCACGGCTTTCAGCCAGCTAGAATCTGAACTTGGATGGTGAATCTGCATCTGGTTTCACTTTTCAATAACAAAACAAAAATCACAGGCATCACTCATTATCTACGAGGTCCAACATGAAGGCTTTCAAATACACTTTAAGAACTAATTAAATGCTTATTTAAAACTGAACTGAATGTAAATACTAAACTGAAGCTGAACTGATTAACTTGCAACATTTTCTGCCTGATTATCTTTCTGAAGAATGAGCTTTTGGCACTCTGGACGTTTGCGCTGGAGGATCAATTTCCTGTTCACATCAAGACCGCTAAGGAAATCTTCCACACATTTGATTCAACTTATGTTTAAAGTGTCTGCTTAGCCTTGGACACAGGACTAGACAAAGATAATGTTTTCAGCTGGGTAAGATAATGTTTTGAATTTAGGGGCTAAACTGTATCAGTTTTGTCATTAGACTATAGGCCAAAATTCAAGGATGCTCAAGGCAGTCTGGCCAAGCTGTGTATAATCAGACCTCTCCCTTTCAACTGAGGATTTAGATGCTACAGAAACTCCTCATATGAGTTCCATAACACCTCATTTTGATTTAAATTTTCTTAACACGGCAATATACACTTGTGAGATATACTCATCTTCTGCATTTGATATAGCTAAGGAGGGAAATGAGATTCATAAGCTATAGCCTTCATTCAGTTCCAAAATACTATCCTAGTAGCTAAAAAAAGACATAATTTGCTCCTACTATTGTTCCTTTTGACGCTTCCTTATTACAGCCAGCCTTTCTTGCATCTTTGAAGTTAGGAATTCAGTTTTTTAAGCCATATAACTGTCTTTATATATTGTTTATTTCTGTGCTTCTTTTGCTCGAAGGTATAAAGCATATTCCTAAATTTTATACACTTGTATTGCAGTAACACAAGCAAAAATCCAGACAAGACTCAAGCTCCCTCCATGCTGGCCTTTGCCCCAGCGAGGATGCAGTCTCGTATCAGAAAGGATATAAGAGAGCAGACAAATGTAGTCTGAGGGAAAGGTACTAAACAAATAGCATTCAAAGAGAAAATAGGAGAGTCTGCTGCTTACAAGAGCCAGGAGACATTTTTATGCAGCATACTTCACTAGGAACATCACAGGATAAAAAAGAAAAAAAAAAAAGTCCACTGTTTGCACTTCAATATATATCCAATTTCAGTCTATGACAGAAGAGGCAGCACAACCAAAATTAAAAGCATTCCTAACAGAGACTGTTGCGCTTTTATTGTGATTGTTACAAGTCGCATTAGTATAAATTTGAAGTGTTTTAACGCATTTTCATTTGAGCTTAATTAATTTTCATAGGAGTTTGAGCTTAATTAATTTTCATAGGAGTTTGAGCTTAATTAATTTTATAGAAGTTTGACAATTTTCTCATTTGTTGTCGAAATCACAATGTGAGTTTTCCATATGCAAGGCAAATATAATAATATCAGCTCACAAAGTCATTTTTGGACTTGTTTTTGTATTTCACAACCAAAAATACTTCCAATGTAAACTGTTAAATGAAGCTCTGACAAGTTTTATTATAAATATTCCTAGCTTTAAAGAAAAATTTGAATATATTCACTTAGTCTATGTTCAAGACGCAGTTTAGGTCTGACAGCTTCAGATTATGCCTCATTTACATGGAGCAGTGATCAAACTCGTTAATATGTGAAAGAACTAAAGGAGCAGAGGATTGTGAATCAAATAGCATGAGCAAAGTTGTCTAGTAACATGAATAGCTTATGAGGATTTACGTAAGGTGATAGTTTTCACGGTCCCTTGTGCCAAGGTTTCTAAAATAGATGAATAAACAGGGAGTAGCTTTGAGCAACACTTCTTACAAGAGGCTGAGGTTGTGTCATTAGCAGTCCCTGCAAAGCCAGCAAGGCATACAGCGCTGATATTGTCACCAAGCCCCCAATTCGCTCTGTATACGCAGAGCTCCACTGCATTAAGTCAAGGAGGAAGCATTTAATCTGCCTATAATTCATCCCACATGTTAAAAGCGATAGAACCCCTTCTACTCAGTCAAGGTGAGCGATTTGACAAGACAGGTAAGCTGGTTCAAAACTTTTCTCCTTTTGGCTTTCAATACTGCCAAATGTTCTTTACAGTGCAAGTGCAATGGCTCAATAATTTACAAAGCGTTCTTGCAGAGGAAAATCAAATCTCACTGTGAAGCAGTCTCCTTAGGATTCATTTAATCTTCTGATAACACAAGCTGTGCACACACAATCACTGAAGATGATAATCTGCTATATGTAACACWAAGTCTATTATTCCATTTATTAAAAAGTGCTATAATAATGTTCTGTGCATACATGTACTAAAAAAACCAAGTGGATTAGGAGACGGAAATTCTGGGTACTTCTTACAACGTATGGCTGCCTAGTACCTCCAATTTATTATGTACAAACGTGCGACTTAGCATGTTTTGTTCAGTCTCCCCTGTACGAGAGCTCTGCTAACAGCAGTTTCTCCAGCAAGAGCCGGAGGCCCCCATACCTCAGACTTTAGGGGGAAGGATAACCTGCAAATCAAAGACATATTCACTTGTTACTAGTTGTGCTTTTTCCTAAGTAAATAAATCATCAACAGATGTAACTATTAGAAAAAAGGGAGTGCTGATTTATTTGGCATAAACTCTTATGTTTCTGAAATAAAAATAACTGGTTACTGCTGTCCAACACATGCCACAGACTGATCAAAGTGACCAAATTTAATCTTTAAGAGATATGGAGTGGTTTTGAACCAAAAGACAGAGGATTAAGAAATCTCTTATCAATATTCTCCATTCAACCAGTTCTTAAGAGCTGATACACCCATCGCTGTTCAAGTCACAAGGAAGCACTAACTTAAAATGTTACCATTCATCCAGAGACCTACAAAATGACTATGTGAATTAAAGAAAATAAACATAACTAGGAACATTATATTTCTGTTTGCAATTTTCTGGTCACAGGCACTGCTTGGGGCAGCTGCCAGGAGAGAAGCCGGACCCGCTGCACACACAGTTTGAGAGCATGCAGTGAGCCTCGCATGTTAAAGAGCCATCCAAGACTCCTGTTGACGTTAGAACTACATCGCAGCACATACACAAGACTTCCGTCAGGGACAAAACATTTTAGGTTCACGGTGCATGCGCTGTTGAGTTGATCTGCACATGCGCGGTTGGGCTATGCCTGGGATTTCCTGTTCAGACCAGGGCACCAGACAGTCAGAAATCCTGGGCAGAGAGCCAACCTTCTCAAATTCTGCCTGGACAAAATTTCCAGACCAAGAGGAGGAAGGAAAAAGAAAAAAAAATGGGGGGTGAGGGGGGTGGGGGGGTGGAAAAGGTAGCAGTGGGAGAGCATGGTTGGAGAATACCAGGCTTATTTTAGCACTTCACATTACTGAAAATATCTGTTTATTTTTTCATGTAATTTATGTGAAGTTCAACGAACAAAAGCTGTAGTTAAAGACAATACACACACAAGTGCAAGTTACTTTTGTTTTGTCTGCAGGTACAGATCCCCTGACCCTCCCTCTACCTTCTCTGCCATTTTTCCCTCATCTGGAAGTTAAACCTAGCTGCACTAGTGCAACATTCCTCAGGGCAAGAGCTAGTAAATAAACTTTATTAATGTCCCTCAGCACCAATTTGAAAACGCTACGGGCTCTTGTACACCTGCAGGCTGATCCCTCTTCTACGGCTGCTTATGTAAAAAACTTCACTTAACCATTCTTTTGTACTAGAAAATTAATGACAATCATGTCTTGTATTTTTTAATCAAGTGATACTTAGAAACTACTGACAAAAAGACCACTTCTAAATTATTCTGACTGTTAACCTTCTCATTACACAAGCTTTATGAAGCTGGTCCCAGCAAGCTCTCTTTTAAATTATAACCCACACTACAGTTACTTGAGACAGGATTTCTGTTGAATTTTCCTGCTTAAGCTCTGTATTGCAAACTGCTAGAAACTGGTTCCAGGTAACTTATTAAACAACATAGCTGATATATGTGAAATGGCTTTCCCAACCATCTTAACCTTTTCCAACCTTCGCTGTCCTTGTCAATGGCCATACTTAGTTCCAGCTCTGGACTCTCAGTGTTCTTAGTGCTTTATCTCTGTTAGCAATAGTGCAGAGCCAGACAAATTGCAGTCATGTACCATTTCCTGACATTAAGCCGAAAGGGGAAAACAGTAAAGGGCAGTATTTCTGATGCATTTCTTCACTATTTTGAATACAAGCCATTAGCAGAGCAAGCAGAAAAATTAGGGTAAGTAACATCTAGTTAACCAACTCTGATTATTAACGTGGTRCTTCATTCCAGCAATCTCATTGCTTTATAAAAAATATAGTTCACTATTGGTTTACAATCAAGGTATGCAATAACCATGTTCAGGTCCAAATCTTGTAGGACATATAAAAGTCTTAGGACGCTGAGATTTAGTAAGCAGTGATCTCTCAGGCTCACAAGGAGAAAAGGCTCACGAGGAGAAAAGGATTTTGAAAGCAGTTTATCACTTCTTAGAATAAGAGTTCTTTTGAAAATTAGTACTAAAAATTTAATCCTATGATCGACGCAATTCAATTTTGAACAATTAATGTCTTTTACGCAATAGCTGCTGTTTTCAGGTTGAAGCCTGTGAATTTTAAATGCATGTTGATAACATGATTTATGATAGAACTATTTGTGAAAAGCAAAATACCCATTTTGCGAGTAGCAGCAGCAGCAGTCCACAGCAGCACTTTGGAGTCCACACCCACAAGTTGTGGAGGAGCACAGACCTGGTCGCGATCCCTCCCTTTGCTCGTACCCTTTCACCCCCCTATTCTTTCTGCTTTTAAATGGAGCTTAAAGTGACTCTTAATCCAAATATTACATGTAAATCTTAGTAGAGAACA
Source organism: Oceanodroma leucorhoa (assembly GCA_030449065.1). Classification (NCBI taxonomy): domain Eukaryota; kingdom Metazoa; phylum Chordata; class Aves; order Procellariiformes; genus Oceanodroma; species Oceanodroma leucorhoa. The sequence goes on along the minus strand of JASVER010000060.1, from coordinate 4,894,458 downwards.
TTTAAAAGTGATAATTACTAACCATTTCCCTAATAATTAGCTTATAAAAAGTGTATTTTAATGTGGATTGCCAAACTCTCCACTAATCATCTCACACCACTTCCCCACTGAAACAATTACTGAAGAACAGTTTAAAAATGCATAAACAAGAGCATTTAGCGCTCATTTACTTTAGACCAAATGTCAATAAAACCTCAAGATACTGTGAACTGGATGCATCCAGAAATTCAGTATGAAGCTACCACAAAGAAATCGCTGGGCCTGGACTCAAGTTGCCTGTTTAACTTTAAACTTAACTTGTTCCTTTCCCCACYGCTACCACTCCTTTTAGTTTTCCAAAACTTCCAACTCCAACAGCATCATAAAAGGAAGCTCAGCCTGCCAGAGCACACTGAAGCGCAGGAGCCTCAGCGTGCATTTCTGACCCGGTGAATAGCCAAGAACTTCTGTGTTTATGCTACTTAGTTGTTCATACCAAGTTTCAATAGAGCCATTTCAGCAGCAGCTTTCGTAGCTCTAACGCACCTGAAAAAATAGGTTGTGTTTCCTACGGCATTTACTTTGTCTTGTGAAGAGTCAGGAAGCCCTTTTGCAGAGGCSTTCCTTCGCACTTGCTGCCTTTCGCTTCGGTCTGACGCAGTGACTGCGCGGCACTGAAGGTGAAAGGATCTGAAAGCCAGCTCTATATACAGTATACACACAGCAATTTGTTACTGTGAAAAACCATCTGTTTCTCGGTATTACAATCCTCAGAGGGGAAATTATAGCTAGCGTTCAACATAAAACATCAATTTAAACCATCAACTATTCATAATTTCAATTCTTTATTGGAAACCAAGGACATAAATGTCAGGGAATAAAGCAATATTTCTTTTATTAACTGTTCCATTCATCTGGCTATTAAATAAAACCAGGACCTTAATAAATAGCATTAGCCTTTGTACTGACAGCCACCCCAACTAGCACCATAATTCTAAATAAAATGCATTATATTTCTAGTATCTTTTGGGTTTAAAATAAAAATCAGGATTAAAAGCATTTAAAAACATTATATAGAATATTTTTGCAGTGCTGTTGCTCCTGTATAGTTAGATGTTCTAAGAAACAATACTGATCAAATAAACCCCCATGTTATTTATAAGCAAGTTTGCAGTCAACCAACCACCTCCTGATAATATTCTACCAACATTAATATTACTAAAGGACAGAAAAGATTCCAGTACTGATGCTGCTTGCCTGTTGGCAAGTGGAATTATTCTTTTAATCCCCTGCTCCCAGATATGATGCCTGCTACAAAAAATAATAACAATAGTAATAATATTAAAGGAGTGGGTGGATGGAGAGCAGGAGAAAGGAAGAATGGCAGAGACAGGGAATGTGTTGTTCGTACAGCATGGCTACTAATGGCAAAAAAGTCTGTATTTATGTTGACAGTTATAGAGTATTTCTGCAGTTTGGTATTTAAGAATTACAGACAAAAATACTGAAGTCCAACTGAATGGTACAGCGAACGCAGAGATCTGTTTGTAATTCTTTTGTGTGACAAATCAAGGCAGATCTCCATTTTCTGTTAGCAAGGGCTTGATTGAGAACTGCAAAATTTAACTTTGTATAATTAGATAAGACTATTTGGGAGTTTCCCCACATCTTAGAGGGAGAGAAAAAGAAATACTCTGTAAGAGCTGAGAAGTCCTAAGAAGTCCATAGATTCACTATTAATGTTCTCATAATTGTCCATTATTCCTCCTTAAGAATAGCTCCCCTGCTCTTAGTACTACCAGCATGGGGTACTCAAGAACACCATTATAGGGGAAAGGAAGCACAACTGTAATCAAAACAATGATTACTATCACGTTCATTTAAATGCAGAGTGAGAAATGAATACAAAAATATTCACTTGAAAGTGAAAGGTAAGAAATTAACTTTTTCCCCATGGACATCAGAAACCTAACCTCAAAACCAGGAATTACTTGTCAATTTTTTACATCCCTTTGGAGCACACATTAGTTTCTCCTTCTGCATTTAAATGAATGTGATGGTAATCATTGTTTTGATTACAACTGTGTTTCCTTCCACCCAAAATGGTGTTCTTAAGGACCCCATGCTGGCAATTCTAAGAGCAGGAGAGCTGTTCTTAAGAAGTAGTAATGGACAATTATGCAAGTGTTAGCAGTGAATCCACAGACTCTATAGGGCTGCTCATCTACTTAATGCAACATTTCCGTACAAATTTCTTACAACTCCACAGACAATAAAAACCATCATGCCAACATCAAGAAAAAAACAGCATGATTAAAATACAGTTGCCGTTGTGGTTAACATAAAAACATCTTTCTCCTTCTTGTAAGGTTTATTTATGAAGATGGAACCAGGAGCGTAAAGTCAAAATCGGAGCATAACAATGACGGTTATATACAGTTTTCATGTCTCCTGATAAATGCCCAAATTCACCTCGGATGCTAACTTCAGTACCTGTTATATTGTCTTCAGTCATTTCTACCAACCCGAAGTTACCATGTAATCTCATCCTTGTTCTGTCTCCTGGCAAATGGCTACCMCCTCCTTCTGCTTTCGGTTTTAACTACCCCCTTCTATTTCTAACTCCTTGAAGTCTGTCCCAATTTACTGTGCCTGGGCACCAGGAAGCMGGAGCTAAGCCTTCCTTACATGTGGAAAGCTGCCTTCCAATGCCTGCCTCTCGTTTTTCACTGCTCCCAAGCTGACCATAGGAGGACTGAGTTCTGCTGAGGGTGGATTTTCAGCAATACCCTGGTTTGTGGCTGGTGGCCAGACTCCCTCTGATAGCCCGCTTTTTCCATCATCCTCATCTGCCTTCCAAAACAACTGCGTAGCACCAGTGGCAGAAGATGACCTGTTCAGCTACTTTCCCTACTGCGTTCCCAAACGGTCAGAAATTGGGCTATTGAGGGAAAGTAACAATTATGCTCAGGCTCATTAATCAATGTTAAGCATGTGCATCAGCAATAGGGTTAAACCAGAGTATTATAATCCAAGAAATCGCTATGGTACTATCACAGTGACAGCTATGCACTGCTTGAGAGCTGGGATTTTTCTCCAGATAACTACTCCTAGCTTTGAGATACTTGATACCGTTTATCAAATTTGTTATGAAGGTGCCTAACGGCACCTTTACTGTAAGCATTGAGCAGCAAATGGTATTTCAGGAATTGTCAGCATGTCTAGTTAACCAAGTTTAATAAGATACTTAATTTCCTTACAGTATCTATTGCTAGCATCCCCCAGAAAGTTATCAGTTCTGCCCTCCCACCCCTTGTCTTCATCAATTATGATCAACGAGCTTCTGAATAAATGCATATACATACATACTCCAACTAGGTCTCCAATACGTACAGTCAGTATGTATTTACATCAGTGAATTCAGTAAATTCAATCACAGTGTCAGTAGAACCACCACAGACTTGACTCTGCACATTTTTAAGGAGTAAAAACCAGGGCAATCAACTTCTGTCACACCTTGTTACTGSTGCTTTCAGGTTTCACAGCATGTACTTGAGCGTAATGCTGAACAGAGGGCACCCTGGGATTCTGCTCAAAGAGGAGGATGCCTTCTGCAAAACGCAGAATGAGACAGAGCCAGGGAGAAAAGGGGCCAAAAAAAGGGAAGGATTGTTTCAAACATCAAGGATTCAATACATTTACTGCAAGATTCAGATACCTGTAGGAGACAAATTGGCCAAAAGGCTCAGCTCATGACCAAAAGTAGAAAACAAATATAGGAGCTTTTAGAATGGGAAACTGCAAATGAAGAGAGTTAGGTACAGGAGAGGGTTTTGTGAAACATGCACAATTCMAGACAACAGAGCAACAAATTCACATAATTGGTAGATGAAGTGAGAGAGGGCACAAACCTAAGGGGAAAAGAGGTTAAGATGATCTTGGCAGAATCTTAAATAACTGCAGTTAAGGACACGGGTCCAAACCCCCCTGAAGAAGAGGAGTGTGAAAAGGGCCCAATGGCTAAAGCACAAACTCTTCACTGACTTCAAATGAAAGAAGAAAGCCTGAGGGATGAAAACTTTGGGTAAGACTGCCAAAGAGAAGTATAAACGTACAGCATAAACATTTAGAAATAAAATCAGAAATGTTCCAACACAGAATAGGAGAAAACTAGCAAGAAATCAAATAAGCAGCAAGAAATACATTTTCTAAATAAAGCAACAGTGGAATGACAACCAAAGGGACTGCTGGCTTTCCATATGGTGAAAAAAGAACATCAACAAGAGCACAAGGGATGTCTTTTTACATCGGCTTTTGCTAGAAGACCTGCTAGTAGATGGCTAACATGAGAAGAAAAGAGGGGAGGTTTTAAAACTTTATCTGGAATAGATTACAAAGATGTCAATTAAAGGGTTTAGGTATTTTCAAACTGGCTTGGCTTCATWAACTTTGTTGTTATGTATGCTAAAAAACTGACAAATAATCCAAGACATTAGCTGTTACCTTRAAAAGGACCTAAAAAGGCCAAAGGTACAGCACATTTTTCAAGTGGCAGAAAAAGGAGTAGAAGACAGGGAGGCTGGACACTCTATCAGCAATCAGGAAAAACTCTAAAACAAATAACCACCTGCTAGTAAGCAACTAGAAGAAAACTAGCTAGCTAGAAGATAGCTAGCTCGAAATTGTCACAAAAGCACCTTGTTAAAGCAACCTGATCGCCTTCTTTGAGATGCTAAGGAGCTTAAAGGACTGCGGAAAAAGCAGGAAATACCACAATTTGAATTGAGGAAGGCTTCAACGAAGTCTGGCTTAGCACACTCTTAAGCTAGCTAAGGAAACCTGGTCTAGATCCACCTATCTAGGCTAGGCATCAGATGGGCTGGGTAGCTCCATCCACCAGGTAGCATCCAGAGGGAAGTTATCAGTAGCTGCTTATTAAACCACATGGTGTTTAGAGAGAGGTTCCTCCAGTGTCTGACCTGGCTGTGGCCCTACTCAGCTGTCACCAATAACCTTGTGACAGATAGAGGATARATTTATTTAATCTGCAAAGAACAGGAACCTGGCATGAACAGAAACAATGACAGATGATAGGATTACAATTCAAAGTGAACTTTACAAACTGAAAAAATTAACTGGAAAAAAAGAAACCACAACCAAAAAAACCCCAAACCCCAAGATTCAACAGAAATATGTTTAATGTAAAAGACTACACTTGAGCAGGAACAACTGGGTACTCAGCCATTCTGGAAAAAAAAAAAAAAAATCTAGGGATAGCACTGGATCACAAGTTGAACATGACTCAACAGTGTCCTTCTGTTTCAGAGGAGGAAGATACTGTACTGAGAAGGGCAAACCCATATGTATAGCCAATAAGATGTGAAATAATTCTTCTGCTCTAGTGAGTGTTGGACAAAGTATTCCAGSTGAGGCCTTGCTGGCTTTGGGTACTGCATTTCAAAAATGCTGTYGCTCAATTTGAGAACATCCAAAGCAGTGGAAATGATCAGAGGGCCAGGAAGCATCATCTGCAGGGAAGACAAGACATGAGGGCAGTTGAGCCTGTTCAGGAATCATTTCTCTAATGAAACCAGCGTCCTCGCTAAGGCATAAGCACAAGCCAGGTGAGGAAGTGACAGCGGCAGTTCTGCAATGAAGAAGGAACTGGAAAACAAAGCATGGGGCACTTCAAGATAACTGCTGCTTAAAATGAATAAAAGAATTCCTGGTTGAGGAAAGAGAAGATGATGGGGAAGATGGTATTTCAAAATGTAAAACATTGCTACAAAGAGGCAGATGGTAATCTGTTCTCCATGTTGTGGACAGACTATAGAGAAATGAACTTAAAAGTGCAGCATCATTAAGGCTAAACATCAGGGCTATTCTGTAATGGAAAAGACCTAAAAGCACCGGAAACAACTGTCTGTGACCCTCCATCAACACAGGGAATTAAAAGGAGGTTAAACAAACATCTGTCAGATATAGCTGAGCTTGACTCGGGGCAGCCGATGGACCAGATAACCCCCTGAGCTTCTGTCCAGCGCAGCTTTTCTTTAAAAAATAAAGCACGAGGTAAGTCTCCGTTTAACAGGTATGGTTAATTCAAAGTGCTGATTCCCCCTCTGCTCCATACCTAAAGCCACGTTTTCTGTATACAGTTAACATCTCTAAGCAGATCATCCCATATTAACACTAAAACAAGCAGCCCAAAACTTGTAGAGGATAGACAATTTTTTAATGCACTTTGCTAATAAGCTTTGCAGAAAAGTCCAACTGAAGCATAAAGCTAACTTTCCTCTTTCCACAGAAACGGTAATGCTTAAATAACTAGAAGTATGGAGCCATGACCTGTTTTCTCTACTTGATTACTACTGACTCTCTATATTGGTGTTTCCAATTTCCACCACTAAAATGAAAGTTAATTCCTCAAGTGCAATATGAAGCTCATTTATTTTCTCCCAAATGCTCCTTTTTCAAGGGTATCACACTGCTTGGAGGAAGGCTCTATATCCTAAAATGCATCACCGTGATGATAGGCTTGCAATTTCTCATGCCTTGCTCAAACAGGAAYGACTTCTTTCTTTAATTGGAAGAAAAATGAATTTATTTGTTTCGAAAGCATTAATGTTTTGAATCTGGCAGGAAAAACTCCCTGAACCTATCTGCTCTCAGCTAAGCAACAGATAATTTGAACTTGAACCTGCAGTCAGGTACAGGGAAGATGCAGTGGAAGAATACGCACTTTTGGCAGGAAGCAAGATCATTACGGAGGGGGAAGCTTCACCCTTCTTTGATACTTTGTACCTTCTACATTTAATAAACCTGAATTAAAGTTGAAACAATTGCTTCAGTCATACAAGAAGAAAATCAAGACTAATAGCATAATTTATAGACAAGCACATTTTCTAGAATATTCCATCCAGGGTAAAAAGAAAGTTTGGTGGTTTTTTTGGGGGGGTGGGGGGGGGGGGACACCAAACACAAGGTCTATTTTAAAGGTGGCATTGTGTTGTTGTTTAGGGTTTTTTTTTAAAAAAAAATAGGCAAAAAAAAAAAAAATCTTACACACTACATAAAACATGGTTTTCTGCTCCAGCGTGGGTAGTACATTTCCTCGTAGAGTTTGTGGACATCCTAACAGCAAGAATCTCATTTTCCTTTGCTTCTAACCTAGACCTTTCCAGTAAGTGTTCATATCTCCTGGGACCAGCATTAGGAACAACAACATTTGCACAAAGGTCTCCTTTGGTCACTTTTGTTTTCATTAGCACAATCTGTCCTTAAGCTGCATAGTCAGAATTTACCTTGTGTCATGCTTTGGTAAATCTGGGTGCCAAGCTATAAACTCCTACTGTAGATAATTGTCACCATGTGGATGGAAAATTGAATAATTCTAGAGACAACTGAAGTGAAGCTTTTAGAGAAACAACGTGTTTAGTACTAAAATGCATTTCAACATGATTTTATTGCACAATCGAAAAGACTTTGAAAAGCTAAACAAGAAGCTGACTCATGCACCTGTATAATAGGCAGCAGAATCTCGTTTGATTTCTACATTTTGAGCCAAAGCATACGAAGCCATAAAAACAATGCAGTTCCTTGCAACAATCTCATAATGAATCTGGGACCATGTTTCTTTCTTATTTTGAAAAGCTGCTTTCACAACGAAGCATTTAGGATTCTGGCACAGAACTTGCTCCAAACGATAAAATTCTGAGCATGATTTAACATGAAAATCTGAGGACATCATGCCTTTTGGAGGCTTCATACATGAAGCTGTAATCTCCTACTAGCGTCTCACTTGTAGGAAAAAGAAACAGAGGCTGTGATATTTATTACTGCTCTAGTTAAGTTGCCGATCGTGTAGCATCTCTTCTTAAAAAGAGGAATGGTCACATTACTGGTCTGTGTATTAATTCTCTCCACTTCCCCTTCCTCTCTGCCCTGGTGCTGGTTACTGTCATGACTGACTGAGATAATAYATGATGGCATTTTTAGGAACACAAAAATATTTATAAAATCTGTCCTAATTACCGTCTCCCAGAACTACCTGCTTTCCTTCCTTTCTCTCAAGACCTCTTGCTAATTGGGTTTTCTGCATTTCCAAGACCCTATGTAGCACCTCCAGTGGTATTGCTAATGCTGCTGTGGAGAAAACTAATTTACCAGCTTTTTCCTTCTAAGAAAAAGACATTCAAGATGTTTTTAAATGCCAAAATATCAACAACTGCTTTGTGATCTTAAAATGAGCATGAGAGATATAAGTAGCTCATTGCTATTAAGCAGGAAAGAATACATACCTACAAACTAACCAGCAGGTTAAAAGACATGAATTTTAAGTTTTTGCTAACACACTAGCTTCAATCCACCAGAACAAAAAACTGTTTTACAAAATATTAATATATGCATTTTCCACGTGTGTAGAGAAACGCCTTACATGCCAGTGTAACACAACCACACTTTAACAAGAACATGTGTAACTGCACATAGCAACTCAAACGGGTTTGGACCATATAAAATGCAACATGCAAACACTCTTCTTCTAGGCAATGAATTAGTTGCAAGGAGAGACAGTGAAGACTCATTCACCTGGAAKATTCAAAGCAAGACTCTAGAAGGCAAAAACTCAAAAAAACCAACCCCAGAACAAACTACATATAATACAGTATTCCCTTCTAACAGACCTAGATCTAGATCTTATCCAACCCTAGCATCATCTATGCAACTGCTGTTCACAGAAAGCATTGAAAACTTGCATGACTACAAGGAATCAGCACTTCTGTTGTAGGTCTTTCACATAAACCAAACTCTAATAGCTCAGTAACTACTGCTGACATAATGAGTCTATCCCCAAAATCAGAAAAAAATGCTTCCTTTGAATTGCATACATTTTTGTGGAGCTCCTTCAAAGCAATTAAACCTACCCTAATTTAGGAATGACACATGATGGGATTGTAAAATGATGTTTCATTTGGTGCTTCAAAAGCAGAATATAGATACAATTTCTAAAAGGAGATAAGCTATTAATGAAATGAGTTGTGAGTGCTTTTAAAACTTTCATTCTCTCATTAATCAGTTACAAGAATAAGTTAAATCAGAAGCATGGTTACTGCTTCAGGGGAGGCCCCCACCCCAAAAAAAAAATTAATCCAGTATACGCGGTCCAGAGAAAAACCTCATGCGACAACTCCAGGCAACTCCTACAACCCCCCCTCCATCTCAGTCAGTCGTTTTATGAAAACAGTATTCATTTAACAGAAGAGCATACCTACTATTTCCGAACCACTCCAATTTCAAAATGAAAAGTAATGTATTAATCTTCTCACATGCATGTGGTAGCACCTGGGAGACACTTAGGAATCTTCCATGAACAAAAGTGCTCTATAAATATAAAATATGTAATTGACATCTCAATGACCCTATCATGATAAGCTATTGAGCAAAAGTCTGTTCTTTGGCTGCATACAAGCAGTTCCCCATCATCTTTTTCGGTACAGAAAGAATAAGTTTTCATCATCATTGAAAATAATGTACTTCTCAAGTATATCAATTCAGAAATCTGCTTGATGACCTTTAGATTTTGATTATAATAGCCTTTTTATAATTATATATACATTTATATTGGAGCATTTAAAACGCTATTGAAGATGAGGTGAACAGCAGTTAAGTAAGAATGAAATCAATATAGTTGTCTATGCAGGGAATCAGACTTAGCCTTTTTTTTCCCTTCTTTTTCTAACTTTTAGGGGTTTTTTTTGTTTTTAACACTATCACTAGATAAAGTTTCTGTTCTAAGCTATGTAATGCCACAACATTCCCTGAATGGCATATTTCAATATCAGATAACAGAAAAGTACTTTTTAAAACAAAACTGAAAAAGATACCAGAAAAATAATTAATCTCATTAAAAGATCTTAGAAATTAGGCCCCTTACAAACTGAAGCTAAAGAAGTGATGTTCGAACACAGGTTTCTTCAATAATAACAAAATAATATTCAAGTAATTATGATTTTGGTGTTCATTGCTGCATGTCAGTATGTTAAGTACTTCAACTGTAAATGCTATCAGGATCACCAAAAGGACATTTTCCACAAATGAAATACATTTTTAAGTGAGCCTCACTACTGCTGCTAGAAAAAATTTAGTTGGCACAAGGACTGGGATTATACAGAAATAGGAAAACTACAAATTTTAACTGACAAAGAAACATGATTTTAATAAAAAGAGGATTTGCTTGATAACTTGTCCTTTTATCAGTAGTAAAAGTGCTATAATTTTTAGATGTTGCTCAATCACTTTAAGATTTTAGAAAACTGTTTGAAAGTACTCTCTAATAAAAATATAACCAATAATAGAAGGATGTTGTAGCAACTAAAAGGCTATTAAAATTGTGCTTTCGTTAGTTCTGAGTTAAGGAACAATGGCAGGATTAGCAGGAAACTATTACGAAATTAATCTTATTAATGCCTTATAAATAATGAAGCTATACTTAAAAGGGTCCACAAGCTCCACCATGTCAGAACATGGATCTAATATATGACGCAAGACTAAAAAGGATATCTTCCCTACTAATTAAATAGCAAAAACTGAATCCTCCCAAAAATCAAGAACAAACAGGGAAGGGAAAAAAACAGCATGACTTGTAAAAACACAATAAAATTAACTGCGACGAACTCCACCCTCTTTATAATCAGTTTCAGAGGAAAGAGCAACACTTTATTCCTGTGGTGTTGCACACCATCACAACTTCTCCATAAACAAATATCTCTTCCATATGATTTTTTTGCTAGCTGGATGTGAAATCCTTCCCAAYAGAGCACCAGCGTGTGGCAGGCAGGGAGGACAGTCTCTCCAAAAGGGACCACCGCTTTTGGCCGCAGCCTTCAGCCAGCYCTGTTCAAAGCAACAACAGAGCCACAGCCACGTGGATAAAAATCCACTTTAGTTATTTAAGGTTCATTTTATGTACCACGGTCAAAACCAGTTAAAATCTGTTCATCTCTTACTTGCTAAAATAAGTCTACAAACAGTGATTACAGCAATCATTCAAACTCCAGATTAAATGAGCTGGGATAAAGTTGACAGACCAGTATCTAATCTTAACGCTGGTCCCAATATTGAGTGAGTCTTGGTGGTGTTATTCTGGCAGTTTGGCTTTGCCTGTGAAAAATCCACTTTCGGTCTGCAAAAACAAAAACCAAACACCTTTTCCTTTTTTAAAAAGTAAAGCAAGATTTGTTGTGGRCAGTAAAATACATGCCTCCTGCTCACAGTTAGGGAAAGCTACATTACTTACTACCGAAAATATCTTTTGCAATGTAAATGGTTTTCAGGATCCTGAAAAATAAGACTGATTTTAATGACAGTCATAATAAATCACAGCTACCCAAACTCACTTTCTGAATAAACCACAATCAGGGAAGAGAAAACAACTTAAAAGTTCCCTCCATCAAACTGCTTKATGAGCAAAAGCTGTATTACTAAGGCAGCTGAAATACCAACTGCAGCTTCTCTCCCTTTCCACCCACCACCCAGCCACTAGCAACAACTATCACTCCAGARCCTGCCACGCAGCGCCGCGGTCCTCCCAGAGACCTGACTATCACGCTCTTCACTTCCAAAATAAGAAGATTAAATCAAGCTGTCCTTGCATACAGACACAGCACACCTACAAAGCAGTGGATCTAYGCATCGGAGTCGATATTAGTCCCATATTTCTAAGTTCTGCTTGCTCACAGCTTATCGGTGTTCTGTAAACACCCCTGGGCTCCATCTCCCGCTGACTCACTGGCAGTTTTCACCCTTGCATTACTTTTCTGGAGCTATTCAGCCTCAGTACTGGTCCTCAGCTGGTGTTTCAGGCTGCTTAAACCAGGGCACTGGAAAGAGAAACAAGTCACCTTGTCTAACCTACGAACGCTGCTTTGTTTTAACAGTTTGAGGAGGAACTGCTTCACACCTTGCAGTCATCCRGCCCCCACGCAACGTCCCTCAGATCTAACTGTGTCTTCGACTGTTTAAAACGTCAAGTTAAAAATGGGAGGGAAAACAGTCCTGATCTGAATTGTCACCAAGCTACTGCCATGACCTCAGGCAGATCTTTTAACTTGCACATAAATAATTTTTTTCCAACTGGATACAACCATGATGGAGTTCAAAAGGATTTGGAGGGAAGGTAGCGTGAAGTACTGAATATAATCATCAGTATGCAAAAATGATTCAAGAGATGCTAAAATTGAAGAAAAATTATTCCTGTCCCCACTCAAATGTTATTTATCTACAGTACTCATTAATATCTGAGATACCACCTTCTTCTATTTTAAAAACATCTCTGTATTTTATGTATACTTTCTATTGTTTCTACAATATGCTGTATTTCTACTGACAATTTTCCTTTCGAATAAAAGCCATCCATTCTCAAACATCATTAAAACGAGGTCAAAAAGAAAACAGCAGAAAGAACCAGCACTTTAAAAGTTATTTCGCATTTTCAATCATGACTCTTTCAGCAGCCAGTCAGTATGAAATACTGCTACTCTATTTTACGAAGTGTGTGACATTCTTTGCTGTTCTCAGGACATCGCACAGTGGGGGAGCAGCGATACTCCGCTGCAGGAGTTCAATCACCGGTGTTCGAAGCTTTCAAACCAAATAAGCAAATGGCTTCCCTAACGGCAGCTGGCTGGGCAGCGTTGCAGTTGGGAAAAATCATCTTCTCAATAGGTCATCTCAGGACCTCCTAGATTCATGAAACTCAAAAGCCTAAAATATATATACACAAATACCTATATATTCTGGAAGTTTGACAATATTCTTCATATTCCTTGCCTTAAAATGCCAGTTACCAGTGAGAAAGATGAAGATATTGGTAAATGATATTAGTAGCAAAAGAGAAAGACTGTTGGACAAAATACAGTTACTTACTGCATTAAAAAGGACAGAAGAATGTGGAAATATTACTTCAGACTACTTACTCCATAATAAACCTTCCTGGTCATCTCTACAATACTTTTAATGATGTAATCCAAAAACCACTTTGCTAACAATGAAAATGCCAACAAATGTACCAGTGGCCATGGCCAGTTTGGGCTAACAAGTCAGCTTTACTGAAGCTAATCAACCGCAATCTTTTTTAAAAACAGATCTTTAACAGCACTGTTCTAAATTCGCTTGGAAGGAACTGGTGCTTTACAACAAGAAGTTACTCGGAGTCAAGCAAGGCAAAAACCTGAACTGCAGAATGCCACAGACCAGAAAAACATCCTGGTTGCCACGCTACTGGCCATTTGGGCATGGGCCAAATGCAAATATGAGGAGGTGTGAAGGGGGGGTGTGGTTTTTCTTGGGTATTTTTGTTTTTGTTTTTGTTTTTTTTTTTAATACACACACACACAGACACACACATATATGTAAAACTATTTCTTTATAAGGTATTGCTATTGTGCCAATCAAGAAAAGTGGAAACATTAATTTTGAAAAGTTTTGCAGGGTGGAACTTTTGCATTTCATGCCCACTCAGTTCATCAACTSTGACTAATGACAGAGTGGAAAATACTGTAGTTACAGTAGTTTCATTAATGGCAGCTAATGGAACTTACAATCAAAATACAAAATTTATTTTTGCTGTTGGAATTAAACCCAAGTATTACTCCTAAGGATGTTACCTAGGAATTCAAAATAAGCTACAACCATAAAAAAAAMGTCAGTGAATGTGTTTCAATGAACTACCAACATAACCAATCTTCTTGTCAAAACCACTAGCTACTAAAGGAACATGAAGCCACTGAATTAAAATACTTCCTACCCAATGATCTAGCCCTTAAGCTAACGTTTAGAGAAATACAGGGGAACATATTAATTCAGTTCTCCATATCAGATTATTAATAGGTGACAACCAGGAACTCATTATGGGAGTGAAAGAAGTCTACAAAGAGATAATCACATTTGTTGAATACTGGAGGAGAAAAGCTGCATCAGATTGGCCTGGCAGGATCTTACAAGCACAGATCATAGAAACAGCTCCTCTGTTAGAGCCGTCACCCCACTCGAGGTGTTTCAAGCACATCTAACAACCACAGATTCCATCCTCCACACGAGAAAAATGCCAGAGGTTACAGAAGGTTAKGCCTCTGCCACCTGCACTACAAGCACTGAAATCCGAAAAATACTTTGAAACACATGATTCTGTCATGTAGATTAAGTTAATCATTTCTTGTCCCAACTCCCTGCAACATTTGATTCTGGTTACGGAATGTTTGAGAAAACCCATTCGAGAGAAGCCAAAAAGAGAAATGAACGATTTAAATAAGAAACCAGTTATCAACAGCACAGCAAATGCAACAATCTGAAAAGTAGTAYGTGCAAAGTGATGAAAAAGAAGAAAATGTCAGGTTTCTGAACGAATTGTCAATTGTAGTACTGATTTAACTCCCCCTACAAGAATTTTCTTTTAAGTGCAGACACAGTTTTGATCAATCCTAAATACCATCTTTTGTTAAGCATAAGTAATACACCTTCCCCCCCCACCCCGCCCTTCAGTCTGTGTTAAACTGTATTAAAAACAAGCTGTAAAACTCCAGATCTACTATATTTATATTGTATCACTGCAATTACCTAATGAGAATTTTCCGAGATGATTTGTAACTCTCTTTACAACAGTAATTTAATGGAGTCAAAATAACAGAAGAAGAAGCAGAAAATAGAAGAACAGTGCAAAAATGGTAATTTTGCTATGGGAAGTTGGGACTTGCCATTTCAAATTAGTAGAAACTGTGAAGTGGGCATTACTGACAATGTGAGTATAGTAATTGGGGTTGATTTCTTGGCACTTTGCCGAATCCTCTGACTAGTGCCTTGCAAGCTAATTATAGCTCTCTTAACAGAGTGGGGACACACAGCAGTGATGCAGGGATACGATGAGCACACAGGCCTCCAGTGAARCAACCTTGGAGCGTTATGTGAGAGAGGCAAAAGAACTTTACTGCTCATCCCMTTAAGGGAAATCCATACGGAAATTCAGAGTTAAAAGTGCAATAGGACGGTCAAGAATACATAACTTGTTAGGCTTTTCTAAGGAAACAAAAAAGAATCTGTTCAACCAAGGGGTCATCGTTTCATCCATTAAAACAAGTCACCTGTATCCAAAATTCAACAAGATTCTTATCACTAACCTTTGATTTTAACTAGTAGTATTTAATTAATTTGGCAGAACTACATAACTCCTTCCTSAGCGGTAACTAGCTACCCTCTTGGGTTCCTTCTGTAATCATTTCCTTTGATTAACTTTACTGTATTTACTCAAATTAATACCTGTATTTCATACATGTTACAACAAATTAGAACAGAAGAATTAAAAAGCAGCCTGCCAACTTAAAAACTGAGCAAGTGGAACTTTTGAATTAAAGCAGAGTTATTAGCTGATTATTACATGGAGAACGTTCAGAAGAAAGAACATGCCCTTTCCATTTTCATTTTGTATTACTAGTGATTACATGATATATCTTAAATTATAATTTGAGGTAAAACTATGATTAAAAATAATTTAAATATTGCACAACAAGTTAATTGCTCTGGAATTTCTTCATCTTTGTTCCTGTTCTTTGATTCAAAGATTCTGCACGCAGGGTATCTGCTCCATGAGTCTCGCCCACGGTGTGGGGGCTAGGACTTCCTCAAGCACGTCGCTTCGTGGTCTTTACCAGGGACAGATGGTGATGGGAAACCATTAGGTACCACTTTTACATATCCCACATTTGTTGCAAAGCATTACTGCACGCAATGAGGCAGAGATAGGTGGCAGTTGTCCCTTCCCACAAAACGTTTCAGTATTAAAAAGGAAAAACCGAATAAAGGAAACAACCAACCCTTCCCCAGCCATCCAAAATTGGGTAAAGGACAAGAAAGGAGAGGTGGAAGCTAATAGTGTCTGCTTTGTCACTGTCACAAACCAAGAGTGACCGCCTTAATCACAAGTCCTTGTGTTTTGAGGATTAGACTCTCTTTCCAAAAAATTATAATTCAGGAAACAAGCCATTCACCTTAAAGCTATAATCTCTCTGCACTGCGCCGGAACTCTCAGACTGCACTGCGAGTGGAAAAGCTTTCAGAATAGAAACTAATTCTCTTCTGTAGATCGGTGTTAAATCATTCATGCAGGATATGGACGACTCTTGTTTAATTCCACAGTATCACTTGAGCAAATGGATCCTGACCTGAATCCCCCTTGTTACAGACAAGCATTCAGATCATCAACCCAGTCCTCATCTCAGATCATTTCCTCCACCGCTGGATGAGCTGTCTGGGAGCAACCATTCCCAGTCAAAACTTTATCAAAACATCTTCCCATGGAAAGTCTAGTTTGATCAACTGGCACTTCAAGACAATTCTTTTCTGAGAAACATTCCCAAATACCTCTACTTGGGGAATATTGCACTTCCAGCTTTGAGGCCAGTAACAGGCTTACACATGATAAGATGGAGCTAACCCAGAATAAGGCAGTTGGTGAAATTTAAGAGTCCTGTTTGGACCTGCTCACTTCAGTCAATGAGAAGAGCAAGAACTTCAGGCAACTTTTTTTAGTTGGGGTCAAATTAGGGGAGAGGAGAAGCTGTGAGGTTGTCTGATTTTTTTCTATGCAAGCCAAAGAATCAGTCTCCTCAGATGAAAAAAAGACKGCATAGAAGACAGCGACTATGCCCTTGCTGCAAGGGGAGAAATCATTACAGCACAGGAACGCTACTTACTTTTGTTAAATTTTTATTGGGAGTTTTATCCTGCAAGATCCGAGTCTTGAGAAACGTGTTACACAAGCACATGCAAATAATCCCGCGTAAGGATTACTGATTGGTTTTGCCAGTCTTTAAATAAATAACTAACTTTTAAGCACAAAGAGAAATAAAATTGGATCAATGTAAAAACTACCCATAACCAAGGGGATAAGAATACACAGGCAGTGCAGGAYGAGACCATCTCCTTTAGCACCACTGCAGTTGGATCTGCTTAAACCAGCACAGAGATTCTACCCAGAGGTTTGTTTTTCCAGTTTTTCCTCTACTGTACATTTCTACTTTGCTATTTTACATGGATTTAAGAGAACCAGCCAGAAAAAGTACAAGCTAGTGTACATAAATGAGCTTCTTGTATAAATAAGCCACTAAAATTACCCAGACTACCAACATGATAAAAACAACACTAAGACTTTAACCATCTCCATGGAAAAAAACCACCACCACCAATCTTGCCAACAAAAAAAATGCCTGAGCCATTAAATCTCTGGTAAGAATTAACAGATAGACCCATAAGAGACTCATGAAGATACTAATCTGATCAGTCATAATCACGACACCAAAAGATACAGGTTGAGGAAAGAGATGGCAAAATGAAGAGACGTCGATGCAGCGTGTGCAGGGCAGGAGGAAGCGCCCCACTTCCCTGAAAACCAGATCATTTGTGTCCATTTGGTACTCGGAACACTCCTCAATCTTCCTCAGGATTCCTAAGAGAGAAGGTATTATCTTGTCCTGCGAGCTACGGAAAATTACACGTCCTTGTACGTGAAATCTCTGCCTCTTATAATCTTGCTGTTTTATACAGCATTCAACACCATGACTTGATCGATAATGTACCGAGCTCCAATCTTTTTCGGGTTAAGGGTTAATTACCACTAAGAGATATCTTGATGGTCAGCAAATAAAAATGAAACTTTTATCCTACAGGCACTTACAGTATATATTTTCAATTACAGTGCTACTTGTAGACAGGGACTTAGAAAGTTAGGTTTGCCACCTCCTGCTCCTAAGCAACAAAAAAAAGAGCAAAACAAAAGGCCTATCAACAGAAGTTGGATTAAGAGCTACTACCTGTTTTTCAAAGTGCCAGACGCCAGAACTAAATATGTGAAATTTTAGTTTATAATAATTCTAATATTACAGTAAACGCTTTCAAAATAATGCAAAACTACTTTGSTGCCAGTTCTTGCAGCCATCCCCCCTGCCACAGAAGTGTCCTGGATGCAAACTCTTCTGTGCAGCGAGTTCACTATTGGTKACGCTGCCATCTCGTTCTCCCTGCTCAATAATCACGCTGCTTAGCTTCAGCTCCTGGTAAACATTTCTCTTTCACAGCCGAGAGGGAAGTTTTTTCTGGGAATTCCTGCAGCCTCTGGTTAGGTTTCCTATATTGGCAGGTCCAACCTAAGGGCCAGAATAAACACACAGTGTTCCCAAAGTGTTAAGCAGTCCCAGGAGAAGAATCTGTCCTGAAAGTCCAAACAAGACTTTCATGATACAGATTCAGTGATTCCTTCCTCCAAAAGAA
Source organism: Oceanodroma leucorhoa (assembly GCA_030449065.1). Classification (NCBI taxonomy): domain Eukaryota; kingdom Metazoa; phylum Chordata; class Aves; order Procellariiformes; genus Oceanodroma; species Oceanodroma leucorhoa. The sequence goes on along the minus strand of JASVER010000060.1, from coordinate 4,876,164 downwards.
GGTGCCAAAGGATATGGTAGAAAGCATTTTACTAGCATTCCTAAGAATACATTTGAAACAAATTAAGGTACGTGGCTAAGAAACTAACATCCAGTTTTAATGTAAAAACTTAACAGCAAATACAAAGCAAACAACAAAAGAACAAATTTTGTGCAACAAAATACAAAAGTTATACAACTAGGAAGTTTCCTCAAAGAAATTAAGATGCTTTTCACAATCAAAAGGATTTCCACACCTAATATTTTTGGCAAAGTCCAAATTCTATAARTTATCAATCCCTGCAATTTTGTTTTGAAGAAAGTAACTGATTTTGTGTGAAGAACAATCTCTGATTTTTAATGTTCTCATCAACTTACCGTGAACTACCTCCTAATTAGCTCATGCATGAGAAATACAACAGAAAGGTGCAGCTGAAATTTTAAAAGCATGAAGATTTACTGATGGCAAGGACACAGATTTCCGCCAATCTGTTCTATCCAAAAAGTGTTTATCTACAAAGCATTTTACAAATACTAAAGCAATACATTYGCTACTTCTCCTTCACACAGACTTACTATGTCACATTGTATACAAAAATCTGGCATCTACCCACAACTTCAGCAGAATACATAACACTCTRTAAGAGCTATTGAGAAAAGTCAAGTTACTTATACTGAAAAATGTATGGGTTTGTTACCTGAATAATTCACAAAAATGCTATTTTACACACTCCAGCAATACAAAAGGGGAAATAGTAGAAAAATATACCCTTTTCCCTGAAAATTTAAGTGAAAGTTTTAGATCCCAACTTTGACCCTTCCCAGTCTTTCCTTACAGGTCAASAGTCAGTGTTATACTGCACCTCGTTTAATTTGCCATTTCTTTCACCTCTCATCTCTCTTTCTGCTCTTAAATACTAAAGAAGTACTTAAAAGCATCCTATGGCACATCTACCATCGCTGTACAAGCAGAACATATCTATCCTGATTAAAACAACTACTATATTTAAGAATTCTGGGGAACTATTTAAGATATTTTTAGAGTATTGATAAGTGAATAATCTTTGGATTAAAGAATTCCAATTAAGGAGCAATTGTTTTCCTTTCTGGGAATTTGCTGGTACCAGTCTAGGAACTCCACCCAGCAGCTTTGGGAGTTGTCTTTTCTTACTTAGTCATCCAGCTTTGGAAAGCCTCCAACCAAAGATCCCAACCTGCAAGACCCTGTTTTTATAAAGATAAATGCCATGATTTTCATCCGCTAAGCATCTTTTTTTTATGCACCCACTGATATTAAGGTTAATATTTCCTTTTTATCTAATAAAAGTCACTACAATTCTCAGAAACAGCTCTTTCTCATAGATTTAAATACCTTTCTCTTATTTTGGCTCCAGAATGTTGAGCTTATAAAGTGAATGTACTGAAGACCAAACACCAAAGTTCTTTCTACTCAATCTTTTATTAAACAACCACCATTCTGCTGTTGGCAGCACCACTTCTGATTGTGTATCACTGTAAAAAATCCATACTACAAACACAGGGTTTGTTCCTAAATAAGAAATTGGGGGAAAGGGGGAGCACCAGCGTAGTAGCCACAAATATATCTACTTGCCATTTGGAAACCAAGTTTCACTGACATTTAGAAACCAATCTTTTAGCTTTTAGAAACTGTCAACACAAGAGAAAACGTGCAAGTTTTACTAATAGACACTTCAATACCATTGTGTCCAAGGGTCTTAAGTAATTGAATTAAAACCTAGGATGTTTCAAGCACAACATATTTACTAGTTATCCTTTTATTATCTTCTATAGTCAACAAATGTAGCTGTTGAATGTTCTGGACCTTAATTAATTCCAACATTAAATTCTGATTCCTGTCACAAATTTTAAAAGATCAGATTGAAGAATATCAAAGCATGGAACACACTAGGTTTTATATAATATATAAATTATAATGTATCTGACAACAGAGAAATCTTTCCATAAGACTGAGTTATTGGAATACTAATTGCCAATTTTCCTACTCTGAGAGCAAGAAAAAGTCAGTACATTGGTAAAATTAAATTATTAGTTTCAATAAAAATACTTTATTTCTTAACAGCACAGATTTGGCAATAAGATTTTATATAACACCATTTACACCTGATTGTGTTTCACTTCCAATTTTTTTAATCCTGCAAGGTAAAAAGCAAATACTTATGAAAGGGGCATGCAACTAGTGCCAAAGTTTCAATTATAGACTTTCCTATCTGGCAGCAACAAGTCAGGACTTGTGAGCCATTTTCTCTTCCTTCAAATGCTAAAGGAAGAAAGAAACCTAGAAATGCTATTAGTATCTGTTTATTCTTAAATGCTGCAGATGATGCCATATCTAAGCATTTAGCATTTACATGTATTGACAGGGGGAAAAAACTCACTTTTTCACCCTCTTTTATAGAGCTGAAAATAATACAAACAACAGAAGAACTATTATTGATAACAGTCAACTTGTAAGTGTTAAAATTTTATTTTATATTTTTCCAAGTTCCTCTCCCCTCCACATTGTACAGGGACACATGTACAGGCATAAAGTAGCGATGCATTTAAAAAGGCTACGTTCTAAAAAGATTGTGTAATTTAAAGGAGTAAGTGCAGAAAACAGATAACGATGCCCCTGAATCCCCAAAATACCAGCTTCCTCTCTTAACTGTATTCTGAAGCATGCARGTATTTTAAAAAAAAGAAACGGAATGTGTTTAAGAACTTGATATGTGATCATCATCATAATAATAGGGACTTTTGGAAAAGTTATCAAAGTTTTTCATCCCAGGTCTGTGACAAGACAATCCCTTTTTTAAGGTCGCAAAAATGAATGTATGATCAGATAAGYAAAAGATAACAAAACACTCATACCCACCAAAAGCTACTTTTGTTTCTGAACAGCAGTTCAACAACATGCACTTTGCCAACTAATCTATCTGCCCAAAATTATTCTACTATTTCAAAAGCTCACATGCAAAAACATGTTGCATCTCTTTCATCTTTTATCAAAAAAAGAAAAAAAAAGAAGGAATGCAGAAATCTTTTTTCCTTGCTYCAAAATTACACTGATTTGGAAAACAGAACAGCAATATTTAATTTTGGACCAGCAACAGGTTTTAAGAGTCAAATACCCTATAAAACGTACCATCTACACTTACCTATTTTACCCAGTTATTGCTCATGTAAAAAATTCCTTATCAGATGCTATTTTCTAAGACTTATTTTATATGTATTCACACATCTAAAAATGTGCTAACACTATTGTTGAGACACAGAATTTACTGGAAAAGCAYGTCCACTGGAGGCATATTGTAGCACACTTGCTCTGAGGCACCATTACCAATTTCATCTATAAGTAGAACTATTTTTGTATGTGTGTACATATACATAAATATATACACACAAATATACACACATACGCAGAGCATCTGACTGCCTTTTCGCTAGCTCACAGTTAAAAAATTTCAACAGAAATTTAAGCAAACAATATGAATTCACAGATTACTTTCTTTAATAAGTAATCTTGAAGGCTGGGGGGCGTTTTGAGCAAATTATCGCTTATGGGAGATCAGCAAGTAGACTCCTCCACAAAAGACAGTGGTGAGCAACTTTAGGGTAGAAGCCCATAGAGATGCAGCTGAGCATCCAACAGCACTTAGCTTGCACACTCAGCTCRTCACACCTCAGTGCTGACAAAGAACAAAGACAGCTCTAACACTAGTGAGCTGCAGCTTTAAGTCTAAAGATACTCATTTTTTGGCAAAGACTATTACTGTTCAGTAGAGCTTGTCTTTATGTGCCACCATCCAGAGGGGAAGAAGCCCTCAAAGCATTAAGCTTCCTAATCTCCTGAGCAGAGGGAATTGCTATTAAAAATGCTATTTAGACAGACAGGCTTCTATGAAAGTCTGCTACAGAGGCTCATCAAACTCATTAAAACTAGCTTTAAGTCCCAGGCTTGGGAGTGTAATCCCTTTAAGAAACGTGCAGACTAGGCTAAGAGAATAAAGACATGGTAGTTACTGAACTGAAAGATGTATGAGCGCTGTTCACCCTGCCGTCAGCAAGGGTAAAGATCACACCATAGTGCCGATCTTCTCAGGTATCACCATTAACATGCTGTTGCACACCGGCTCCTTCCAACACTGAATTTAAACACGACAGCGGAATAATCTCTTTGGAAGCTACCCACAGACTTTGCGTCTTTTAGTTCAATAGCAGAAAGGATGTTGACCTGCAGCAGCGTCAACCCTTCAGCCTCTACCCGGTGTGGAAACACCTCCCCTTGTTGTCTGTACTACGGCAAGGTGTAAGTTCTCTCCCAGCTGGCATAGTATAAAATTAGTGACCGTCCTTAATGGAATAACAGAAGACGACTCCAGTGTGCACCTCCCACTGGTGGAAGCACCGTTCGGATAGGTAAGGCGAGCACTCATGCTATGCCATTGCGCAGCCTCGTAAAAAACCTCCACCAGGAGCTATAAAATGCTGTGCCATGGTCGTGCATTTGGACAGCCCCGATAACTGACCTTCAGCTTCCATGCATGTATGTAAAGCAACTGGTAGAGCTGATTTCCAGGTTTCTTCCTGCCTACAAAGCTGTTGTGGCCCATAGGACGACTGAAAAAAACCCCACCAAGTGCTAAGGCTGCGAGGAGGCAATTGCAATGTCACAGGCATCTCATTTACAACGATATAAAAGCAAAAGCTGTAACTAGAAAAGGCTGCAAGATGCAAGAATTGTAGAAAGAGGTCCTCTGCGCAGGACAACCCTCAGCAGTAGTCTGCCTTGCAGGATTCTGCTCGGGAAGTCATGGCATAGGGATGTTTTCAATCACCGGGTCCTGAACAGAGGGCAGGACTACAAACTGCGGTGCAAGCTATATCGTCTCAGCTGACCATCAACTGAAGGACCGCAGAAAAAAGCTACGGCACTGAATTGTAGCCTTCTGATACTAGTTTTTTAGGTAAATTTAATAGCATGTCTCTTCAAAATGCCACCAGGAGGCTGGATACAAAGATTCCCAATACAGTGACTTGACAAAATGTAAAAACATGAAATTAGAAGGTTCCCTATGAGGTCAAAGCAGTAAAACCGATTCTGATTAAGTTGCATTACCAGATAGAAGCAGGATCTCAATAATTTACAGGCAGAGACAGGGTAAGTGTCCATTAGCATTAGTGTCTATGGATGTACACTTTCTTTTTTTTCCACATTTTTAAGGCCTCTGAGACCACGTCTGGGTCTTCGTCTTTCCCTCTTCCTGGCTCTCAAGAACCACTGAAGTAAAACCCTTCCCTTCATGCAGAAGAGGAGCCTTCCTCTTTAGCATCCCCTACGCCCCCAAAGGTAGGTAAGGAAGAAGGCAAGATTATTTGATATGAATCTGGACACAGTAAATGGTCCCTAATGGTATCTAGAACACAAAACTCAGGATAATTTTAAAAAGTTATGTAGTCAGATATGATCCAAATTACAGAAGAACACATCAGAGATGGATGTTCTCCAGATCTGTCAGTGGCTCTTAAGTTTAAGAACAAAGGAGGCTGGGTTGGTTTTTTTTAAATATAGTTGCCTTYCAGCATCAGCAATCTTGAAAAGGGCAAACTTGAAGCCAAACAAAAATGTAATACGAAGTACTAACAGAAGAAAAAAAATAAGCTAGATCAATCATTATAGAAAACTGGTCTCATGATATTAAYGGTGCCTAAACCTCCATCAATGTGTTCTTGCCCTTTCTTCCTTCAGAAACCAGTGCAGAGTGGCTCAACTCATTTGTGCCTCTTCCACTAATGAGCAGTGCACATCCCACTTCAATACCTCTTTTCTCCCAGAAATGATTACCTCAAGAGTTAGAACTAATTTGACAAAGATCTATTCTGCGCGATCATCCCCAGCTTCTGGAGTTTCAAAGAAACCATTGCAACGCATTTACTGACAGGTTGGAACTAGCTGTCCAAGCAGTCTCCACCAAAAACAGATGAGTAAGAATATTCGGGTAGAGGTTCGGATTTTTTTTTTTTTTTTAAATAACTGCTTTATATTCAAGGTACCTGCATTTTTCACATGTACGTTTTTGAAAGGAGTCATGCAAAGTTACTCCTCTTGCTCCCCCAAACTCCAGAGATTGAGGTATTTTTCAAACTAAGAGTACACCGAAGAAAAAAATAATCACAAAACAAAACTAGCACTGAGGTTGCAAGACCGCAGTGATGGTTTTTCTTTACCRTGGTTTTTCTTTTCCCCAGTTTTGGGGTGGACAGAACATCCCTGCACTGGTTCTAGCTCCCAGTCCCATGAGATGAAGGTGCCATCCCCTTTGGGATGAACCGGGATTATCTCTGTGTCTTTTACTTTTCCCCAGTGCTTTTATGTGATCGAGGAAGSCGAGGGTAACAAGCTGCCAGCCACTTCGGCTGACTAGCACCAGCCACCCAAGAGGTGGTTGCACGATTTTGTATATATAAAGCTTGTAAAGCACTTTAGGAAGCTGCAGGATGAAAAGGACTATATAAATGTAAGATATTATTATTATTAAACCAGTGATCTGACAAGAAGAGACAGCCTTTCAAATCTGTACAACAGCTTGAGCTGAAGAGATCAGGGAGTCCAATTTGAAAAAATAATAATTTGAAACGAATTTGAGGATTAGAAGTGGCAGCTCTTTTGTGGATTCTCCATGGCAGGTAAATTTAGTAGGCTACTTTAATTTTGCATCATTTTAACTCCTAGCAATGTCCTGTGCATTGAATCTGACAGAGAGACAGACTGTTTGAAGCTGTCGTGGCTACATTTTAGTCTCCCAATTTTACAATCAGTGTTTGAATCTGCTGCTACAACTCTGGGTACAGAGATCAGAGGCTTATCAAAGAGGCATCCATTTCAAAGACAAGCAGCGGCTTTGACTTCATTCCTTCAATGCTTAAAATTCCTGAAAAAGCAGATGAGCATACCACAAAACAGGTCTGAAGGAAATCTCTCTATCGGTTATAAACCTATTTCAGTATTAATTTTTTAAGGATCTATTTTGGTCTCATGTAAAATGAGTGTGTTTAGCAGAGATAATCCTCTCAACAGGTGAGATTAATATATGCCTTTTCCTGTAACTGAAAGTATATTTTAAACTGGCTTATTGCTTTATCAAGCATTAATTGAAGAACTACTTCAACCAGTTACCTGATTTTTTTGAACTAAAAATGTCTTCCCTTTCCTAACAAAGCAGTACTTCATTTCTTTATTGCTGCCCTTATTTTAACTGCATGGATGAACCAAGTACACCATAGGCAATAATATGTGTGTTTGCAGTAAGATGGCATGGTTTAAAGGTATATCACGCTCAGGGAGTGCTGCACAGYTGCAGTGTGCTGTTGTCCATATTCTACTCTTAACTTTAAGCCGAGTTTCAGCATTCACGATTGGTATTACTGATGCCAGCAGCATCCCCTCCTGTCAGGTCTGCAGTCAGGCTGGTGATGGACCCTGCTCACGTGGGACCCCGGCTGCTCTGCACGGTGAGATGTCCCCGCAGAGGGCACAGCATGACGAGAGGAGCAGAACAGCAAGGAGAGAAATGGTGCCAAAACAGAATTCACTTTTACTGTTGACAATTCTTCCTTTTAAGCTAGAAATGTGTTTTGTCTGTATCCCTATACGGAATGTCCTATCTCTGATATGGAAGAGAAATGCATTTCAAGAATCGGAGCATTTTTCTCCCTTCCCTTCCTCCAGAGGCAGCACCAGAACTGCCCAYACACACGGCTTGTCATCGAGACCTTTGCCCACTCACAGGAACCAACCCCTCAGCTGCTTCTTGCTAGAAAGCAAGAGCGGATTGCTGCAAAGTGCCAGAGGGACGTGCACATCTGATCCCAGCCCCTCTAGCTGAGCAGCACCTAGCCCAAGAAAGCTCTCGCACAGGGAGCAATGGATAGCATTTCAAGACAGTCAARCGATAGGTATTCTGATGGTCACTGCAGTTATTTAGGGTAACCTGGATCCCACCAAGGTGCAGGGGATTGCAGCCCCAAGCCCACCTCCAGCTTCTTGTTTGCACCGCCAACCTAGTGCTTCTTATTCGCCCGCTCCAGTTCTTCAGCTGCTCATCAGCAGGAGTTAGAGGCAAAGGGGATAATCAGCAACAGGTTATTTTGCCTGATTAAGCCTTCAGCGATCTGGCATTCCGAACTTGCGATACAGCTCGGTCCCTGAAGCGGTGCTCAGCCAGCTAGCTTGAAAGGAAGCCGCACGCTTCTGACAGCCAAGGGTAGCAGCCAGGGAACACATGAAGCTGCATTTGAAACCCATGGTCATACCAGCAGACTTAGCAAAGCTACGCTGCAGGTGTAGACATGCCCTAAAGTGCACTGAAAGTGCGTAAGAGTTCAGCCCTTCAGTGCTCAAATCACTTCCGACAAACAGGACTGAGAAGTCTTAACACAGTTGGGCACTTTTAAAAAGCACTCCCAGCACTATCTCGCACTAAATGAAAGCTTCGGTTTAAAAATGAGCGTTTAAAACTCCAGAATGTTTAYAAGTCCCTCTTCTCACAGAAGAGCTCATTTATCAGCATTCAGGCTACACACAAGAATTTCTTTTGCGATGTCCTGCCCATTCARAGGTCCCTGATGCCTCCCCCAGCCCCCACTCAGACAAACTGTAATTTGCTGCAGAAACCGGCACACGTGCAACTCCCGGTAAGCACCTACGGTCAGCAAAGCACATGCACAGACCTGATGTCCAACCCAGTGGACCAGTCAGCCCCGTCTTTACTGCTGAACACTGGCCTAGTGCTGCAGCTTCCAAAAAAACTTCCTTTTTAAAAAGTCAGTTAAAAAAAAAAAAATGCAGAAATATAGCCATAAATAAGCATTAGTGCTTCAAAAGTTGTGAAACCACAATTTTACRGTTTTAAACCTAGACAAGGTGGAATCATGAATGGTAGCAATGTATTTCAGATGAAAGCTTTCAAGCAGATGAGAAATAGTTACAGGAGTTGGAACCTGAGCAACTACAGTTGCATTAAATGATTCCATCTGCAAGTCCATTACAAATTGTTAATGGTTTTGTATGGCTTTTATATTTATTGGGTGGGTTTATTCCTATGTGAGTCATATATATTTATTACCAGGGTCCAGATAATGGTTATTAATAAAAATTTCCTTTATTTGCATACTGTCTTGATGCTGGCCTAAATATTTACAACTTGCCTATAAAACAAAAAAAATCACAAAAAATTATAGATAGCACCAGGGATGCATCACAACTTTACTTTTTGTACTTTATCACTTTTCTGGTGTTTTATTTTTGTTTTTTCAAAAATTGGAAAAAAACAACCTGGTAAACCCATTTCTTTTTTCAAGTCTAAAAAGCACTAATTCTTTCAAAGCTTTAAAGCATAATTTGTGTTGAGGAAGTAAGAGGAGATCCAAAGCTAAAGCAAGCTAGTTTTTATAATTAAGAAAATACATGTATTTCTACACATAATTATGAACAGTAACAAAAGCTCAGTATTAAAATAGGTCCACTGAATCCCTGGAATTGTGCCTGCCAACTAAAACACCTACTATGAATTTAGTAATGGGTTATGCAAACATAAATTACAAGGCCAGACATTTTAAAAGGAAAAAAGTTGATTTATTGTCACATTGGAGACACGGCAGGATAGAAGCACAATTTCATTTTTCCATATATTCATCAACACTGCAGATGTGTTAATGCAAAAAGAATTCTAAAATAAAAATGACTCTCAACTGCTCTAATTCTCCTATGTCATTTAATTTACTTAAAAATGGTTACCAGGAAGCTTTTTTTTGTTTGTTTGTTTTAAGCAAGCAAACATACTGAAAGTTTCTGGAAGCAAACAGTTTTCGAGAGCATTTTACAAAAACGTTTCTCCCCTTAAAAGTTTACCTCAAGACTTCATCCAAAATTGACCATAAAAAAGCGGTCCTGCAGAAAGTTGGGGTATTTGTGGTGTGTTTTTTTTTTTAACAGAAAAGCTTACAACTATAATCTGTAACCTCGTCACTTTGTTTGTGAGCATTTTCACTCAACATATTAATCGTTTCTGCTCTTGTTTCAAGCAGATCCAACTTTTCATTTATCCCCTGTCAGAGCAATGAAAAGAATATCTCGTAACTGGCAACTGTTATTAAAAGAGTTGTTCATGATAACATAATAATTTTAATGAGAACAACATGTTCCTTTAATTACACCTGAATGACTTTGAGGTGGTCCAGTGGATGGACTGCAGYAGGTTTACAGCAGATTTGTTCACAAAGTAAAAAGGAAAAGTACTAATTTAAGATGTTTAATTATTTCTTCTTTTGGTAAACACACATAGGAAGGAAGAGCAGGTATCTTGCTTGTCTGTTATTTTTGTAAGTTGAATCTTGAAAATACGTCAAACTATTGTTCAAATGGCTCAAAGCAAATTTAGGAACTGAACTTCAGGCTTGCTTTGAGAGTGCTCAGTCTTATCTTTGTGTGATCTATATATAAATTCCCAGTTTTACACTTACCTTTATAAGTAACRTAACACAGAACGTAAGAATGGCTGTTAATTGTTGGTACTACAGTGAGAAAAATCTCAGCTATTTCAGCTAAATAAATGGAAATACTTTCCCTTAAAAAACAGTCAATGATGCATTAATTATATCGYTATTAGTCTTAATGCACACTTATTTAAAGTACAGCCGTTCTTCAGGAGRAAGGATAACAAATGCCCTGTGAGATCAAGTTTTTTCCTTCAAGTTCTGACCTTGAAAAAGTTTTTCTCTTTCAGACCTCCACTCCCTAACCTTCCCCCTACCCCGGTCGCTCTGGCCAGCTTCCAAATGGGTCAGCGCTGAAAAGTTCAAGCAAAGGCAAGTACAACTTGAGAAAAACAAACTATTTGCTTTGCATTGTTTCATTCTTCGTGGCAGGAGAAATTCATAGTAGCATCGAATGTTTAACAAGAGAGATTAATCTGTAAATATTTGCTTACAAGTACGTCCCTTTGTAAACCGCAGTAATACCAAAAATATCCCCTATTCTCCTTTTCCGCAATGGAAAATACAGCACCCTTAACATGACTGAAATCTAATACCTGCAACTGATGTTGCTAGAAGAAAAATGCATTCTTCAACGGTCAAGCATGTTTAACCAGAAAAATGCTTAAATAAAATAAATCTAAATTACTAAGAGCAACTGACTTCAGAGTAATTAATTTCTTCAACTACTCTAACATGTTCAGTTGAATCAGATGTGTCCCCCTCTTGAATATTTTTKGAACTCTTGAATAAAGTAATCACCCATATATTTTTAGCTTTATAAAAAGACTTTTGAGGTAAATGTGTTGTAGAAAATTTATTTAAGGATATTTTTAAAGAAAAATGGAGACAGAGATGGTAATTCAGTGTCCTAGATCATGTGGTTTCATAAAAATGCTTCAAATTAAACTTCTCTGCCTAGTAACATTTAATGGACAATCATTACTTCTGCAGGTCAAGGGAATTATCCTCCTAGATTTCAGACCTTTACAAATGCTGTCGTACAGCCACAGAGTTATCTGTGAAATCCTACATACCAATAATCCCCCAAATATGGCCTCATTTTGTAACAGGACCTTCTCAAGTCCTGTTATCTCCTAATAAATTCTACAGGTTCTGCAACCCAACAGCCCGCTGTCCACCTACAGCCTTTGCTGCCATCTTTTCCCCGCTGCGAAAAGCAAAACTGCTTTGCCTTTGGAAAACAAACCAGAGCCAAAGTTYTACTGGACCGAGGATGCCAGTTCGATCAACAAACTGACCCAGTGTGTAGCGGCGGTGGAGGGAATATTCACAACTATATTGCAACACGGGAAAATTAGGCACGCACACCAGATAAAGGCTTACGTGTTAAAAAGGTTTGTTCCTGGCTTGGATTTGCTGTTCCTCAATGCACTGAGCTCTACCCAGAATCACTGCGAGGATCAAGTAATGTGTGCACAGCAAATAGCAGGGGAGATGCCATCTGCCAGACATACTGGCTTAGCTTTTTGTGGGTGATAAAGACAATTTAAAAAAAAAAAAATTAATAATGTCTAGTAATTATAATGGTGAGAATGGTCAAATTGCAGAAAAATGGAGGTCAGTTTTATGAGAATCCTAGAAGAATAGAACCGTGAGTTATAATTCTTTTATTGTTCCTTCACTTCCAATAAAGTGAAAAGGCAGCAAGAGATCATAATATAGAAAAGCATGTCAGAAACACTGATGTTTTTCCTATTAACAATTAGACTATGCTAAAGTCAATTATGTATTAAATAATGACAACAAAATTATTGAGAAGTCATGAATAAGGGACCTCCGGGATAAGGTTTGATCTGATTTAACCTAACTGACTCCACAAGACAAGTTTTTAGATTACATTTTAAGACATGGAGCTATATTATATTATTTTTCTGCACAAAGTGACATAATAATAATATACTACTTCATTTAGCTTTTGAAATAACAAGCCCATGTAGTACAAATTACCATAAACATCATTTACCTTGCAAACAGAACCTCTTCAGAAAATGGTAATATTCAATAAAAACATTGAAAGGGAGGACATGGCACCTAAATATCATTATCCTAAAGGAGAGGTATTCATCTTCATTCCAAAYCTGCAAGATAAGTCATACTTCTCTGTTCTTGTAATTTTGGTTTTTATGGAAGGAAATGGTGATGTTTTAATTCAATAAGGAGAGTATCCTATGTATTTAGCATTCTGCTAAGGTTTTAAATATATGAATATTCTTAAAGATACAAAACAATTTTATAATAGTATTAAACGAACATTGATAATTGCATCGAAGTCATACATATTAATAGAAAAGATTCTTTTCAAACAAACTGCCTAACAGCAAATTCATTTCTTATTAGCAAAAATGTCTTAAAATCTCCTTTTCAAAGTCATGGGAAGAGAGAAGGAAGGGAGAATTTAAGCGGCATTTCTCTTCCTCATCTTTCTCCTGAAATAATTTTTAAGTAATATCAGGAAATACACAGAAAGGTGGTATTTTTTTTTATTCCCTATGATGCACTGAGACATTTACTATTTACAAATTGATTAACTGCATTTAGTTGTATTATGCCAGCTAATTTTTACATAAATATGTCATGTACATTCTTCCATAGTCAGGACCCAAAATTAACAGGAATCCCGTATGTTCCTGGCGAAGGGGAGGAAGGAACATCCACACACAATGTACTCGCAGGCACACTGGGAAAGTGAATTAAAATTTAAAAAAAAAAAAAAAAAAAAAAAAGAGTAGGACAACCCAGCTCTAGATGGCAGCAAATCAGTATTCACCCCTATGTACACAGACACTGAGAGCATCAACTATTTTCACACAGACTGTATATTTTCAGTAGTTTTTCTAGGCATGTTATTATTTTCACTTTGTTACACAGGCTAGACCAAAGTTGACTGTTCAAAGTTGTTAGGAATCAACCACAATTCACTACCAACAATTAGAAAAATATTCCTCTCCTTTCAAGAACTAATTCCACCAGCAGAATTAATTTTCTTTTTTTTAAGCTTGATTTGATTATCTTTTGCTGTAGAGACTGGATAATTCAATAGAATGATCCAGAAACTCTAGAGASTAAGAATTTAAGAATTTTAAATTTAAAAAAATTGAGCCCTTGCATAACAACCGTGTTCATTTCCTTTACTTAGTTATGACTGGCAATTATAACGTGTTTTGGTCTTTTTTTCCCCTAAAAAAACCACATGGATCTTAAAAATGTGCATCACCCTAATATCTAATGTCACAAATAAAACCATTACTTTTGTAACAAAAAATTCYACAGACTCCTCTTTCYTTCTCTTTTGCAGCAGTGCCACTGCAGAAACGTAACCGAGCAGGACAGGGCCGATGGCAACAGCCCAGGTGGCACCGAAGCCAGCCAGGTTTTACACGGGCAGGTGAATGTCACCCGTCAGGTATCAGCGCAGACTTGGTGACGTAAGATGACAGACCCAGCCAAGGGCGCTGACGGCGGCTGCACGACTTCTGGGAGCGCCCACACGCGGACCCACGGCACGGTGCGGGCACACGCAGAGCTCGTGCCTATTGATAACGGCGCTCGGGGTCAGCAGGCAGCCACGGCCATTCAGTGTGAAGACAGGCTTTTCATGCACTCGTTTATTTTGTCTTCTGGCACSTTCCAATATTCCATTTTCCAGGGCATCTTAAAGCTATTTATTTGAGAACATACTTATGCTGTCTATGTCTATGTTTAAAGGTTCTCCCATGTCCTTCCACACCCCTGCCGATCCAAGCTTTAATCTGCGTTACAAAATACAGATGTCAATTTGAGCATTTAAAGGTACTCTTGGCTTTCTAAATCTCACCRACAGAGTGAGTACCTTCGCAACCTATAAACAGTAAAGGGCAACAACAGCGAGGAATCATCAGTTCAATTTACCACCAGGAAAAAAAACAGCGACCAAAGTAACAAGCTCAGCGGGTAAGCTCCTGTATCCAAATATATGCTTTAYGCAGGCGTGTCACATCTGCCTGATTTTTTAGAGCTCATGCTCTCACATTAGAAAACTAGTATCTTATTTTATTTCCCAAGAGCAGCTGGCCCRGGCCTCTCAGGCTGGTCTTTTGTCTTGTGCTCAGTTTAATGACCCGTGTTTCAGGTGAGCCTGGTAATAAACGACATAGCTCAGCTATTAGCTAGTTTACATAGCTAAATCATAAAGGAAAGCAATGGAGAGTTATAGGTTAAACAGGCCCTCTCCATGAGTATTTAACAATTACATATTACTTATTTCCAAAGTCTAGGCTTACTCAGTTATCTGTTTTCTGGTATTTTTCACTATTGTTGTTGACTGGCTTAAAAGTATGCACCACTGGAAGCATTAGATAAGCTTTTCAATGTTTAAAACAGAAATAGGTAAGTAAAAGTAGTTACTCAACTAGGAGTCTGGGTAGAAACGAAGGCAAAGTTATCAACATTAGGAAGTATCTTCACTTCGTGCCGAAAATTATTAACCTGTGCAACTGAAATGATTTTGAGGCTAAAAAAAGAAAATTCCCAAGGATGGTCATTCAAATATCTGCTTATTCACACCAGAATCGGCACATGAGGACATGATGAATTAGACCAAGAATTTCAGAGAGGTTAAAATACCCAAAAAGTACTACAGTTAGTCACAATAGTTCAGGAATTATCAGTATAAGAAAATAATAATCTGATGCAGGGTGGCAATTCACATGATATATTTTGAGGTGTCTTCCAAGTAACAGTCACATAAAATTGATGTTTCAAGTAATCTTCTGACCAGTCTCAGCCTTCTGCAGTAGCTGCTCAGGATGAAACAAATTGAGACTGAAAATATCCCAAAACATCTATGAGCAGCAGGTCTGATATGACCTCTTAAAAGGTGCAAGGAAGTAAAAAGTATTTTTGGAATAACAGGAATTAAGAACCCTTTCCAAAAGTTTCTGTATGTTACCACCACCACTGAATTTTCTGTTCTCACAAGGTTCCCAAACATGAGATACTTCTTCCCAGAGTCATCTCCCAGTATGCCAAGTCAGAAATAGTATTTTAACATTTTTAAATACCGAAAGCCCTAAAATCATTCCTATAAACATGAAAATAATATATTTCTTTTGCAGCAATTTGATAATTTGCAGGGACGGCAGAAATGACCCAAATAGATCTGTCACATTTTTTAAAGGAAAAAGAAGCAGAAGTATAAATATCCCCAATTTCATTAGTAATTTTTTCAAATCTTGTTCTGCTACAAGGAGACTGCTTGCAAGCAGACATTATGGAAAGTCTAGAGGACATCCCAGACAGCAATGGATAGGAAAGTCAAGGCAATCGACACTTGTCTCCTGATTTATGGTGGGACTGGCTACAGCAGAGGAAAAGAGATGCTGGAACAGGCTAAACCACTGCTGCACTGACAGGGATGCATGCAGAATGAAAAAGAAAATGGAAAGTAGACTTCTGAAACAAATTGTTAGATTTAACAATTCCATCTTTGTGGTTTTGGTTTTTTTAATACCAAGAAAGATGTTACTTCATCGTGGAAATTTAAATTGAGCTGTGCGCTGGGTTATTTATTTATCTGAAGAACGGTTCTGCTTGCTAGCTGGTCTTCTACAACAGAACTCTTTTTTGTTATTAAAAAGAGCATATTTGATGTTTTAGTAACATAAATGTATCAGTTTGGAAATGCCAGTGGCTCACTGTGCGTTTCCTGTCCACCTCAAGGATGTTTTCACCATACTGGGTAAGTTTTCACACAAAGTTGCAGTTTTGGAAAAAATCAGGTTGACTAGTTAATAATCCTGCCTTCTAATTTTYAACTGTCTTCTCAAAGCTGAGACAGTTTTGGAAGCACTCACGGGCTTCTCTTCCTTTTGGGGAGTGCAGAAAACAGCTGAAGATGAACACAGCAGTGCACAAGCTTAAACTTTTGTGTAAAGAGGAATACCAGTGAAGTTTTCCCTCACTCCGTTTTTGCCTCTTACACACCCATGTGCACCACACCAAGCACCTTGGACAGGAGAGGAGAGGGTGGCCCTACCAGACCATGTACACCTGAGCTACTTCCTCCATGACCCTGGGAGCAATCACTGCACGTCGAGTCTGTTACAGCTGGCTATTCTTACAGTTTGGATACTTTCTTTTAATTCTTTGATCCCATTTGCATTTTTTAATTCTGTCAGAGAAAGTAGAAGAGGAGTTAGATTGTGTTGCTGTTCAGAAACAAAGCTGCAGAAAGAACACCACAGCAGAGATGACAGAGAAAGAAAGAATATTAAAAAAAAGTGCAAGCTTATAAAGGAATGTGGTTTCATAGGAGTCCCAGGACACAAGACAAGGATGTAGAATCTAGCACAGACCCAAATTTCTCCAAACAGTGGGGATGTTCAGAGCCATTGTTTTGAACCTAGTCCCTGAATGAATGAAACACCTCTATTCTCTTCCAAAATATTATATGGAAGGCTACAGAATTTATTTCATAAAAGTATATTTAAAACCTTACCACAAATGATTTAACAGTGGGGGCCATTCACTTCCCTATCTTGCTTACTGGAAAGAACTAATTGCATATCATTTTCCCACTGTATCTCTTGAAGTAACTATACAGAGTATATAATTTTCCTCTGCACATCAACTCCCACTGAGTTACCAAGGCCYTCTAACAGCACACTTAAAAATGCAGTGTTCGGGGTTTTTTTTTTTCCTCCACAGTAACCTTCTGCTCCATAAAAATAAAATTGGCCAAAAGAAATCATCCTGAAACACATCTGCAAACATGCTGTCAGCTAGGGGCTGGCAGCTTTAGGCACATACTGAAGGATCTGTCATTCTCCTTATAGGAAAAAAAGGAAGGAAGCAGGAAAGCCAAGTAAGTCTTGTAGAATGAACTCAAGCTTCTAGAAAACACTTTGAAAATGTGGCCTCAGAAGTCCATTTATTTTCTGGATTTTGTACTGTTTCCTATACCCTTCATACTCTCGCTTCTCTCTTTCTTCCTCTTCTTCCCAATAGTTTGCTCTCTCCTGCAAAGGGAATCAACTCATTCCTCACCCCCTCAGAGCTACTGCATTCACTCTCCATATTCTTTTGATCCTTTTTAAAGTTCTGTTCCTTCAAAGCTGCAGCTCCCAAATTTTCTCTTTTTCAAACAAAGAGAACCGATTTCTGCCCCACAAAGCCTCCTCAGGGCGCCTTCCCCGTAAGTCACTCCTGCTCTGACGTTCCCTCTCCCCTCTCTGGGTCAGGCTCCTCCAGCATCTCTCCCCCTGTACCAATCGGAGGCAAAGCAGCATCTGCTACTTGAGAAGCAGGAATAAAGGTTAGGAAAGCTGCCTGCTGCTTCTCTCCCAGGAARATACTTGGAAGGAACCGATACTTGTGTATCAGTTATCTGGAACAGGCTTTGAAACCCTAGAACCTTGTGTATCAGTTATCTGGAACAGGCTTTGAAACCCTAGAAC
>JASVER010000060.1:4805835-4858010 GCA_030449065.1 Oceanodroma leucorhoa | reverse complement strand
ACACACTGCACATGCTAACATGAGCATGGAAGAGTTCAAATATTCCCAGCTTCGTACATGCAATGTTCACCCGTCCGAGGCTTGCCTAGCATCCGTCCTGACACCTTTTACACACCACTTGCTGCGTGCCATGCACATCCTCCGAGTGGAGTTTTCTAAAGAGCTCAGCACTGACCTTGTTGCATTTCCAGTGAAAGCAACAGCAAAACTTAATTTGATTTTTGATGGAAAAACGAGCATCTGTGAAGTTATGCCCTTGATATAGATTTATTTAGGCAGTGAAACGTCACTTTCTACATCCAAGTGCTAAGAGAGTTTGGATTAGTGAAGAAGAAATTTTTACTGCAATTCTCCAGGTTTTACATTATTAGAAAATTTAGAGCAAGCCTATTTGAAGGCTAATGTTCATACTGTCTCTAAAAATGTCAATTCATATTTCATTATTTACAGAACGCAAAAACCACCTGGAGAGAAAGCCATCAAAGATAGGCAGTCTTAGTTAAGATGGTGGACTTAGCGACACATACGAGAAAATAATGGAAACAAACCATTAAGAGAAAAAAAACCCAAACACTTAAGTGGGCCTAATACCATATACTCCTGCAAGAAACTCAACAGACTGGAATAGCTTTCCTCCTTACCTCTGGAGTGTTTTTCTTGAACTCGCGACTTTGCTCAATAAGTTTTTTCCTAGACTGCTCACTTTCATCTTGCCGGTTAGCCAATATTGTTGCCGTGGCATCGAGCTCTCTCTGTCAAGAAAAACAAAACAAAACACAGGAACTATCGTTAGAGCTCAGTTTCTCACAGAAATAAAAACAAAAGCTCATATGTACATCATGCAATTTGGAATATTGAGACGGCTGGACTACAGTGCAGTACAGCACAAAGCACCAAGCTTCCAGAAATTGGACCTCCTAAATAAAATCAAATTAAGTTCTACAAACTTTTTGATTCCATCTTGCAACCAAAATATCACCGTTTTTCTCAAAAGCATTCATTTCTCAAAGCATTGTGGCTTTACCACAACATTACACAGGATAGCAGCAGTGGCATGCAATACACACCTCCTAACAATTTCCCAAATCCAGTGAAGATTACAGATCTTGGACATGTTCAAGCCAGGTTTATTTTCACCTGCCTGCTTTCTAAAGATACTGRGTTTTCCCTTTTTGAATTACTCTATGAAAAAGAATTATGATTAACTCAAATATTGGTTAACCTTATACTTCAGCCTAGACTGGTTACGCTTCAGTCACTCTTAATTTCAAATGACATACTGTATAAAATTCTATACTGCCACTGCAATGCTCTTTTTCCATTGAAGTCTTTCCTTATTTGAAGACAAAATTATCTTTTCCTACTATTGGAATCTATTCCTCTAAAATTATTAGCAGATATCCCTGTTTCCTCCCCCAAACATATTTGTTTTAATCATCTGATAAATGCCAGATTAKCTCCAACAACTTCTACTAGGCTGAAGTACAGGCTCAGCCTACAGACCGTTGCCCAGCTTCGTCCAAGTGCATTATCCCCATCCCAGCTTCTTTACTCAGAGCTGTGCTTCCAAATGTCACCATAATAGATTGAACGGGTCACTTACCAGCGCATAAAGCAACAACACTCAATCTTCCCTGTCAGTTTATTCCTTTTCTGSAGTATTTCCACATAACACGCAAAAAATAACAGCTAAACCCTCCACTCAGCTATGTACATCATTCTCCAAGTCACTTGAAGTTATAACCAAAAATTCATAAGAGGAATTGGGCACCATTTTCCTCCCTTATTCATTTGAAAGGAGAAAAACCTGGCTATGAGAAAGAGGTCACGAAAAGCGACGACAACGTGCTAGAGCAAGACACAAAGCAGGTCTCATCTGTGGCTATCTTCATCACGTCACTCTGCCAACATGCCTCCGACCTGCGTGCAAAAAACCCAGTATTCGCCACCAGAAAACCCGCCACACCACTGGCATTTGTTCATAACTCAACAAACTGTAACAGACCAAAAAAAACAAGCCTGGGACCTCCCGTTGGGTCTAATTCCAGATCCCCGGTAGTTGGTCAAGTCACTGACCAGGTCATCTCTTGATACCACCACAGACAAAAACCAGGGTAAAAGTAAAGCTGATTTGGTTACTACTAGATGGTTAGCATAAAAACTTTACCATGCATTGGGTCATATATACTTCCCAGTGGAACTGGGCACCCAGTATGGGGAAACAAAGTGGGAAAACAAAAGATTTGCCTCTCCCTATTTTTGCAGAGGTATGAGAAACAGCAACAGACAGCAGGTACCTATGGGACACCTGCTAAAACCCCTGCTCTGCAAGTTTAAAAAAAAGAATGTACAGGACTAGCAGATAAAAAGTAAAAGGTAATTCAGCTCCTAAATTTTTTTCTAGATACTCTGTGGAAAAGCTTCATTACAAATTCTTAGTTCCACTTTTGTATGGGTAAATCCTGTAACTCTGAATGACTGGATGAACGTGTGTTTTACATGACTCCACAGTTTGACCTCTGGAGGAAAAAAGAAAGCCTTCTGCAGTTACCAACTCAAAAGGATCRATACTTTTTTCCCCCTTTAGGTTTATTACCACAAAATTAAGAGAATTTTTTTTTTCCTAATAAATATATGGACCATAGTTATCTTAATCCTTGGAAATAAGCTAAATATGACAAATGGATTTGAAGCTAGGCAGCATGCTGGAGCCAGTGACCTAAATATTGCCACAGTAATGCTTAAAAAAACCCTCTATTTCTGACTTTGAGGAAAAAAACAGGGCAATATGTCCACCAGATCTTGGTTTGGAATTCTGTAACATATGTGAAATCTATTGCAGAAAAGTGGGAAATACTTAACAGTTGGATAAACCACATTTGAAATTCATCCCAGCTAAGTTTATGCAAGAAAAAAGAGCAACAGAAACCAATGTGGTTAAGCAGTACTATAAAGAGCAATATAACGGCTAAGCAGAAGGCTTTTAAAAAATATAAACAATCTGGTACGGCCAGCAACTTGGAAAACTATATTTAAAAAGGAAGCACACATTTAAAGCAAAGCAAAGAAAACACAAATCATGAAGCAGGGGGGAATTTCAGCAGACCAAAGAATCAAATGCTTTATTTTACAACAGAGGAGTGCTAGCAAGCAACTTTACAAATGGAAAAGTAGACTTTTAAAGACCTATACTTCCAAGTTTAGAGACAAGAAAGAAAAAGAACTGATTAAAAAATAAATCGTACTTCATACTTYGTGCTATTATGAAGAGAAGAGTCAGGTGGCAAATGAAGAACCACCTTCTTGCCCTCACTGCTTGATTGATACCAGCGCCCCAGCGCACTTACYGCGGGCACCTTCCCATTACTTTCAGAATTCCTTCTGGGACAGGTATGATAATTTCTCACCGCAAAACATTTCCTTATGTGACATCTCAGGTGCAGACATCACCAAGGAGAAATGCCGTCATGCAGCTACACTGAACTGTTTGACACTGTGGGCTGAAGCCCAGAAGCTCAAAATCTTGCCTAGCATTTACAAATAACATATACAGTAAGATGGAATTCCAGAGGAGAAACAGTAGATATCTAGCTCTGTATACAAGATCTGATACAAAATGAGATATTAAATCTCCAAGTTAACAAGCCCCAAAACAAAACTATTCGGAAAATCACTATTTTTTACTTCCTTACTTGATCTCAATCATGTACACTACAAGTTTCATTTATTTAAATATACTAATAGATATAGGATTATAACCCACAAACATTAATGGAAGATTTTTCATACTTTTGTGACTTGGTCTCATGAGATACCCCAATTTTTGTATAAATTCAATGTGGCCAATGCATTATTTCTSCAAGCAAGCACATATTAAGGGGTAAGTAGCATTAACTTTGAGATTTCAAACCTGAGTACTGTGTAACACTCAAAGGCATACATGCTTCCCAAGCCTTGCAACCACTCTCTAAGTAGGTATTAAGTAAAAGGAGATGTAATACCTTACAGACAGAAGCATACCGGAGTGTCCTCTAGAGTGCAACAAAGATAGGAGACCATGTCTCAGTATCATTCTCCACACCTTTGAAATCAAAAAGGTTCCAATGAAAAGCAAACAGAAACCAGGGCTCAAAGGTGTCGCAGTGGTGACCTGACTACAGAAAGGATTCAAAGCCTGGAAGCTTTAGTTCCACTGATTCAACACTGGCTAATAAACTTTCWGGCCAAAAATAGCCACCATTCAATCGTCCCTGCAAAAAGTGAGTCGCTACTTGGAGCACATTCTGAGAGAGAACAAGCAARACCATTATCCTCCCCCTTGCCCCAAAGTCCCATCGATTTAGGGCAGACACAGTTCACACTGCTTAAGCCATAGATAACTWAAGAACTCTCTCCAGGGTTTCTACTTTGACCCATTTCAACAAATTTATTGGGGGTGGRAGGGAGGCAGTGGGAAGAGAGGAGACAAGAAAGTCTTCTGCGCTTAAGCGCAGGAGTCATTAAAAGCAATCCWCAGAAAACAAACATTAAAAGGTTTCCTTCATGCAGTATAAAAAAAAAAAAAAAATCTAAAACTAGGAGGGTCAATCTGCTATCCACTGTAACAACCATCAACTTGAAGTGAATTTGTCTTYCGTTAATGCAACTATTTCCAGCCTCTTCTAGGCTCCCCAGGAGCCGTCCCTCTTCGTTCCGCCTCTGTCACCCCCGTGCCACAGCCCATGATGACATGGCTGCGCAGGGAGCCACAACAGGAAAGCAAGCCTGCTAAAAACCAGTTATCCCACCTTTCCCYGCCTAACTTTGGTTCCATCGAACCAGTTCCCTGTCCAGGCCCCCCCTGCAGCTACAAGGTGTTGTACCACTACAAAAGGGAGGTGGGAAACCACAGCCAGAGGGAGGGGGGCTGGCGGAATCCCCCCTTTCAGCACCAACCTGCAATTAGGTTGACCCCAAGTAATTACGGAACTCCAGCCTCGCTGCAGGCAGGTTTCAAGGTTGTTTTCTTTTACGGCTGACATGTCTTTCCCTACAAGATGCATACCTTGATAATCACCTAGCCAGCAGGTCTGCACCACTGACAACCCACCRGTGCAGCACACCAAGTCCTCCCTCCCTTTTTGTAACACGAAGCTTCAAACCAGCCCTTCTGCCGCCCGAGCCCTGCGAGCGGCTGGCTGCCATCTCTCACAGTCGAGTCCAAAAACCACTCACTTGGGAAAACAATTCTAGAAAGRAATTGGGCTTTTCTGCATATTTATGAAGTCTCTGTTACCCCATCCAAAAGGGGGAAGAAAATGAGACCACGTAAGCAGAGAGAACCCCATGGTGCCAAGGCTGCTCACTCCTGCCCTGCTCTGCTTATGTGAGTGAAACTGGACTAAAAMGAAGAATTTGTGTGAAAAGCAAGGCCAGGGGAAAGAGCAGCACCCTCTGCTTTATGGACGCTGCGGAAAGAAACAGGGGATAAGCAGAAAGGATGCACAGGAGATGTGAGTTTGGGAGCGCGATGGCGGGAAAGGTGTACGTGACTCTGCGGTAGGTCTCTATCGCCAGGAGGGAAGAGAGGCAAGGGCACGGTCAGACTCCCCACCGCTGCTCTGGGAAGGTGCCGCAGCGGCTGTGCAGGGCCCCAGCCCCTCCCGGCGGCAGGGACGGCCCCGAGCGAAGCTGCCCAACACAGGGTGTTGAGGACAGACACCCCGCTTCTCCATAGCTGTGCTTTCTTTTCAGTGGAATAAATAACACAAACCAGCATTTGTCTATGCTCTGGCCGACTCCGTTCGTACGTCCAGCTCTCACCAATGCCCTCCCCTGCCCTAACGCTCACCGCGGCTGATCACGCATCCCGGACACCCATTTCTAACAGCTATGGCCGCTGCCCGGCACGGGTGTTTCAGGACCCAGGAAACCAACTCGTTTCAGCATCCCAATCCCCCAAAAGTCACTCTAACGTAATCTATCATAACTAGAATTCAACCTCTGCTTAGAACTGGTATTTCTATAAAAAGCTGTAATAATCATCTGCAAGTGCTGCGATATACCTGTATCCCAAAATTTCGTTATTCTCCCATTTTAAAATGCTTAATCCCTTCCGTGTTTACCACAAAGCTCTTACACTGGAGCAAGAAACATATATCACAACTTTAAGAACAGACCGTTTTTTTTTCTGGTAGACTTCTAGTCAGGGACGCAATGCGAGGCTATGCCTTCAAAAGCCTTAAGCTAGGCTGCAGCTGTTACCAGCACATTTTCACCATAAACCTCATTTTACTTATTACAAGGATAGACASAAATCACAACTGCATGTAGATCAGGAATCTTCTACCAGTAAATGTAGCAGTAACCCGTTTCCCCTGAAATCTTGTTTCTGTGTATTTAAGGTATTTCCCTCTATCATCATTTCAATCAGTTACCCAGTCTACATGATAATCTGCTACTGAAAGGAGTTTTCAGTAGTCTCATTTTTGTTTTCATCCTCTCTCAGGATTGCATTTGTCAAATCTATCAAAGCTCTCAATGTAGCTTTTTGCAATTTTTAATTTCCTATTAAAGGAAAATTTCTCAGTGCAATGATGACACCAATGTAGAAGTGTCTGGCACAACCCTGCATACGCACAGCCTACTTGTCTTGGGGAAATTTTATATTTCCCTAACTGATATATTAGGCAATCTACCCTTCAATCTTAAAAACCCCATAGTTTTCACCTGTTCAGAAGCCTACGTACTGATTACGTATTTCAGAAAATTTCAGAAATGATGAACTGTTTTGCGAGCTTGATGTGTTTCTCTGGAAAAACAAACAGACACGCTCACTTGATAAAGCTCTAGATTATGACCAGGGAAGTAACCACAAAGCTGGCATTGGGAATTCTTGTTAATGTCTATTTTGACTGTAAAAAGCAAGCACCAATTCCAATCTGAAAGCGCGCAGAAAGGTAAAACGTATTGTAAGAATGCAACAACGGAAGAAGTTTCTTTTCTGTAAAATGAGTTCGTGTCTGCCTCGCTGTAAAGCCCCTTTTTAACACAAGCAAAATAAAGATCAGYGAAGAACCACTGTTCCCGTGCCTCACAAATCAGCAGTGAATGACAAAGCAAAGACCAGAATACCTGCTTTTTACACTCCAGGGGGGATGGGGGGAATCAAAACCCATAAGCATTAAACAAAACATGTTTCTTAAGAAACATTTTGCCATTTGGCAAACTGATGCAACTACCTTTCACACACAGAATTAGTTAGGAAATTTCAATAAACACATTTTATTTCCGCGTACTCAAGTAATTTGACTCCAAGGAGGTTTTTAAACAAGCTTTAACTGGAACAAATTTCGTGCTCTGTGCAATGCTTTTGGACAGCAAGTCAACGTGTGTGGTGGCCACCCCATTAAGCAAAGAGAGAACAAAAAAGGGGGTGCCAATGTGGCTATCAATGAGATACCTTAACTAACCGGCTCTTAAAAAAACAAAACAAAAGGAAAACGTAAAAAAGAAAAGTGTGTTGTGGCTTTGTCTGTTCACAGTAACACCAGCCACTACCACAAACGTAGGGAAAGCCTATCAAAAAATCTTGCAAGAGGGGAATGCTAGTACTGGCTTTTCAAACGGAGCTACTATCAGCATAAACCAGCCGCATAAATATCTACACCAGCAACAAATGCACTACGAGGGGAAAAGACTGCCGTGCCACAGCYAACTCAATATTATGCCTGTCTTTTCTTCTACACCTTGAATTCAAAACTTTTTAGAAAACACAAAGAACGGGAGACTGTCCAGAGCTATGAAGACCTTACTGCCAAAGATCTGTAGGATATATTTGACAAGCTTTTCCTCTCACTCAGGAAAATAATGAAACATTGCCTATTTGTTCCAAAAGGTAGTTTTCATCTTCCAGCACTATTTATTCCCTCTTTCCACCCTCCTCAAAACCACACGCATCCAGGGCTGAAGAATGCCTCCATGAGCCCCGGGTCCGACGCGCAGCACCCGGGCTGGGTCTGCACCGCTGCTGACAGCGGCACCGCTCACGATGCGCGTGACTTCTCTCCAGAAACGAGGTTCAGGTTTCACTCATAGCGTCCTCAACCCTAACCCCAAAGCTTCTCTCCTCCTCCTCATGTTCCTCAGCTTCCACACCAGACTGTTAGTCATCTCTGTCTTCGTTCCCACCAGGTCTACTTTCACCTCGTCGCTACCACCCAGCAGTAAGCATTTGCCTCAAGCGTTGGGAAGCTGAAAACCAGCTGGAAGGTGTCWCCCAGACCCCAGCAGCACTCGCTGCTCTCTGCGTCTCTACGCCTGCTCCTCCCCAAGCCTTTTTAAAAGGTGCTCTCACGCAGATGCTCTACTACCCGCACCGCAGTCCCTACAGCATTACAAAACTACCACCTTCCATTACCTCACCCAAAGACCTTGCAGTTTGGTTTCAATACCTGGCAAAACAAAAAAAAAACCAAAACAAAATACCTCACCCAAAGACCTTGCAGTTTGGTTTCAATACCTGGCAAAACAAAAAAAACAAAAACAAAAAACAAACAAACAAACAAACAAAAAAAAAAAACAAAAAACAAAAAAAACCCCACCCCACCACCAACCCTTTCAGCAAATCTGCTCCATCAGTTACTTAACACTCTGCTAGGTTTTGCGTTTCAGTTCATTACACTTTCAAAGGACATAAGTTTCCTAAAAAGTAAATGCAAGTGTTTGCTGGGGAAAGGGCTCCCTTATTTCTGCACGTCCACAACCAGCCTGCTGCAGCTCCCATCCCGGTGGGGTACTGCTTACAACTTCACTGACTTCCCACACATTAATTTTCACACTCTTCCACTTAAAAACAAAAGTTCAAACTAGTTGCTTCCATAGCTACAACAGAAAAGGCCAAAAAGTAATGAATTAATGTAAACGTYGCTGCAGCGAGGCTGCCCAGAGGTAGGATGTCGGGCAGATCGCAGGCGTACAGCGCAAAGCGGCCAGCGCTGCTCGACTCGGAGCCAGCTGCTCACCCATCGTCCCCCGGCCACGCACCAAGTCACACCCCAACCTGCATCACAACGGTGTAAACTCCTGCTCCCCTGCCCTACGCAGCTGATGGCTTTCTACATGATAAAATTCAGTTAGCTAATCACGTACACACTGGTTAATTACTTCGAAAGAAACAAAAAAATGCCTCAGCCTAATATTTGTGACTTTCATAGCAGCTACAGGGTGGTGGGGAAGCAAACTACATCTTCTTCTGCCAAATAAAATAAACTATGGGAAACCAAAGGAAACCCACTGTTGCTTGCAAAGACTTTGCCTAGGCAAGACACAAAGTAAAATACATCTGCTTGACCTTCTGTCTTGTTAGCTGATGAAAAGCTGACCAAGACCCAACGCCAGCAGCCATACTCACCTCGTTCTCACCACGCTACAGCAGACAAATTACCCCTTCCGTTAAGTGCCAACGGAGAACGCGAKAACCACACGCTCAGGACCACAGCACAGTGGGTCCCGCTCGGGCCACGCTGCCCTTCCGCTCCCCTCCGCTTTTGTCCCTGCCCCGGTCCCCTCCTCAGCCCTCCCCACACGCACGCCAGCGCCGGGGGCTACAGAAGCTGTATAGGGGGAGGACAGCGAGGGAAAAAACAAGTTTAATCACATTTCCAATACCAGCAAATCATTAGGTTTTAGCTAGGAGGTGCACAGCAACCATGCCCCATAAAACATATTTTTGGCAGACAATTTTTAAAAGAGCTTTGGCCCTTAAAAAAAAACCACAAAACAACAACAACAAAAAACCCCCCAAAAAACCCAAAAACAATTAACCGATGAGTAATTACAAACTACTTAATGCACTATTCTTATCATTTGTTTCAAGCCACTAATGCAGCAGCCACTGTGTTCAGGTGGAAAGGGATTACGCTGCCATTTTGTAATAAAACACCGTCACTAACTTCAGCTAATGTCTTACTTCCAAGTAAGATCAGATTCATGAGTTACATTAAATAATTCTTTTGACCACAGATCAAAGTAAAATGTAGTCTTAAAAGAGTGGTTTAAATAACAAAAAGCTCAAGCCTTTAACTAAGCTCTGTTACATCATTTAAAGTATTTAGTTACCCCCCTTTTCAGCCTAAGCTTTGCTAGTAAATGAAGCATGACCATGCTTTAAGCAAGACACATACTGTAACACAGACCAGGATTTATAACTTGCTATGCAGGTTGCCACCAATAAATTAATAATAGATATACACACACAGTCTTGTTTCAGTGTGAGTTCTGGGAACTTACTGTTTAAAAAAAAATAAACTCAAGCTTTTTTGTTTTGTTTTTATTCTAAATGAAAACAAAGTCATTGCTCACATTTTATTTAACTTCACCCAAATCCTAACTACACTAAGTGTCATTTAGAACAAAAATTCACAATTATTTTTCCTTTGACGACGTGTTATTAATTTTATTTTTAGATTTTTTTTTTTTAACATGGCTAACCATTACAGACAGACCAACTATCTGCCCTGAAGTCCGTCACAACCACCACTCAATAATCCTTCAGTCTCCAAATGCAATCACCAATCTGACAGCTAGTTAAGATGTTTCCTAACATTTGGACATAAAATATTTACCAACAAACATATAAATACACACTGAAAAAGCAACCTAAAAATACTTCTAAAACCACATTCCAACAAAGCAATTCCTTGAGGGATGGGAAAAAATTACCATGGACTTGAACTAACACAACACCTCATGTTTCGCTCCCTTCTCATGTTTTTGGGCATTGCAGAAGTGGTATAATAAATGAATAAACTATCCTACCATATGTATGACAAAYATGGTTTGGAAAGATGGGGCTAGTCTTAACTTGGAATTTCTTTTCACTAGGTTAAAAGCCTTAACAAACAGGCATGTGCACCAGGGAAAACCTACAAAATACACCTTGAAAATGTCGTCCAGTGRCTGCCCTCTAGCAGGCTTAATTTCAGCTGCCCCTTTCACTGCCGACCAAGGGACACGCTGAAATGCCGACGCGTCCCCTCGCCGACGGTCCTTCTTCCCCCGCCGAAGAGCCGCGTACCSGGCCCACGGCGCAGCCGCAGCGCCCGAGGGGCGTCGGGCACAGGACAGGGACCGCAGCGCTGTGCAAAGGAAGCTGGATGGGGAACTTGTATTAAGAAATAAGCAGTAACAAAAACAAGATCAGAAGAAACTTACTGGCAAATGAAATCGTTGCTTGATAAACAATTTAAGCAGGAAGAGTATTTGGCAGAGTGTTTTCAGAGAACGGTCCTTGACTCCCGACTAACATGTTTCCTCCCTTGGTCTGAGTTTGTTGACTTTCTGGGCATGCTGTAAGGTTTATGCATTTTCCCATGATGGGAAAAATATAGCTTTTTTGTGAAGTTGCCTGTAAATGCAATTGGTGGATGTTTTCTAAAAAAATTACAGATATAAATAGGAAACAAGAAAGCAACATTTTCTTTATTTAGGTTTTTGCTACTACTGAAGTCACATTTAGGCCTCTCAGTATTCTTTCAGATCTAAATCCCAAATAATGATTCAGCTTGGCATGACAACACACAACAGYGAAATGTATGTCTGGCATTTAATACCGATAGCAAGCATTACGTATTCTGGACCATTAAACTTGAAGCCTTTCAGAGAACTTTTATGGTTTTTAATATTTTATCCGGACGATTACAGTTCAGCATAAGTATCACACTTTACACCGAACTGAAATCAAGAGGCAGGGGCGGTGCAGTGCAGAATGCCTTTTCTAGCTAGGTATTTCCCAACAACATATTGCAGTACTTAAGCTCATTTTCTGTGACATGAAAAGGAAAATAGCAGAATTGACTCATGAAGTAAAATTAGCTGATGTACAGTCACAAGGAGGCTGGCTTGGAGGTGACAGCACGCATAACAGCATATAACAAAAAATAACATGCTTAATGTTAATAACGTTGCAAGTTAGTTTAGAACCAGAAGTACTACTCTCGGTACAGTATTTTTAACATGGATCATCCATTTTTAAAATCAGCATTTCTAGTAACATACCCTAAACCGTATATCAGGAATTATTAAAGGCCTTCTAGAAATCATGCATTAACAAAGGCATACATAAAATATTTTTTAAATACTGCAGATCTGGCATTTAGAATCAGTAAAAGGCATGCCTACCAGGATGAGCACTGAACTACGGACAGCCAATGTCTACTTGCTCCATAAACACAACGAAGATAGACAGTACAGCTAAAATACTTTTTTAACCGTAAAAAACTTCTTTGGTGATAATTTATAGAATTCCCCCACTATTCATTGTGACAAATCACACTAAAATGAAAACAACAGATTTAGCTGCAGTGGCACTGTCAACCTTGCTATGATACACTGTCACTAAAAAGTCCTTAATTTTGGCTATCAAATACAATTTCAATTTCTTGCACTTTAGAGCAGTAAAAACAATTCTGTGAAGATTCTGTTTACAGTCCCTCAGTAAAGAATGCAGCTGTCTCAATCAATGCTGGTTGTCTGTTAATTAGTTCAGTTTTACAAGCTGATGGAACAGATTACTTCATCCCTGCCCACACACAGAAACTCACTCTACAAATACAGTTATCTACAATACAGTAATTTTTGCTTCCCGGGAATCTGGGGACGTAGATGATGTACTAGGGACGTAAGCGATCTCTTTACCAAGAAATCATTTAGGTTTGTATCTTTTCAGGGTATTCTGTCATACAGTGATTTTCAGTCCATAGATACACACACACMTCTCTCTCTCTCCCCTATACGAAARCTGAAATAAACAGCAACACTTTCTGATGCAGTGGGACTACCTCCCCTCTTTTTTGYTGTGGCTGAAACCAAGTCCAGAGTTATCCCAAGTCCTTTAGGAACAAAAGTCAGGTCCTTGTGAATAATTTCCTGTCTATATAATGTATTTAAACAGTATCACATTTTTGAACTAAAAATAGCATTCAAATTTGTGACGTATAGCTTCAAGCTAAAGGTTTTTAGTCAACAGTTTGAAGTTGCTACCACCATTCCCCATCCCCACGTGCTTTTCAGACAAACTACAAATAAATAGCTGGATTAYCTCTGAGCTACTCACTCTCAGATTCACTGCCTCTCCATCCTTTATCTAGACACTCTTTCAGAAAAGCCAAATTTTAGCTTTCATATATGCAGATGAGAGCATTGGGCACCCTCATCCAAATGCCAGAAAGCACTTCTGCTGAGAAAACTGATGAAATACTATAAAGYCCTAGGCCTGACAATATGAAAGTTTGATCCAAAAATGCCTCTTTTGAGATGACACAACACGCTACACATTGTATCAAACAATGAAAGTTTCACTTTGAGACTGGTTTTCTTTCTCTCTCAGTTTAGATCCCACATAACTGCGGGGGGGAAGGAAGAGTTCTAGCTAAAGAACATCTACATGTTTAAAAGAAAATGGATTTCTGGTATGAACTGAATATGTAACTACTAAGCTTACTGCAGAAAAAGCAAGTGGACAAATATGAAGCCCCACAAAACCACTGTTTTTTGGCAGTGTATCTGGCTGATAAGTACAAAGCATAATCTAAATACAACAGTAATTCTTATACACAAAGACATCTATAGACATCTGCTTCAACAGCAGCAGCACAGAGAGCCTAAAACCTCTTAATGCTTTTCAGAGTTCARTATTTCAGTACACAAAAAATTATGAGAGTTTAATTTTTGCATTATGAAGACAGTCATCCAAAGCAGATCACTGAAAACACCTTGCAAAAAATTCTCTGGGTCCACAGAAACGGCACTGGGGGAGAAAAACTTTGAAATGCAGCGGTCGCCTCATGTTAGAGGTGTTAACCTGAACAGTAAGGGAACCAAGAACAGCAACCATTCAGCTGAAGCCTGATTATTTTTTCAGTTAGTGTTTTTCAGTTAACTTTAGCGAAATCGTATTTCTACAATCCTATAAACAAAGGTCAAACTCTGCTTAAACCCACCATAGGTTTATTCTGCTTTCCTGCCTCTCCACTTCTTTCACATCACCCAGGAAAAAGACATTTAGAATATGATCCTGGCTTTCCAAATCTCTTATGCAGGCCAGGATAAAAATGGTTGGGGGGAAGGAGAACTATTTGGTTTTGTTGGTTTTGGTTTTTTTTTGTTTTGTTTTGTTTTGTTTAAAAACAAAAAAGTTTTATCCTGGTATTGCTTTAGGATTTTTTGTTGTCTGTCCCATTCTGCAAGCTCCCTTACCCACCCAGTCTTGAGGACAAGTGGTTGGCTTCACCATTTAAACAACACGCAAGCCACCTTTGCTAAACGTGCTGCATCAGATGCTACATTTACTAACGCGGACTTTACTATTATTGCTACAACACCCGGACGCTTCCTCGGCTTTCACGTGCCAGGGCACAGACAGTTACAACCCTGGGAAGTYTCACCAAAGTTCCTCCTTGAACCGGTGCCATTCACTTGCCTGCCTGGCGTTGCAACACCCGAGCTGCGTCTCCCCGCCGCGGGGACGAGGCCGAGCCGCGGAGCGGAGTGAGAACGCCGCACCGCTGCCACGCGCCGCCGGGCTTCGGGCTCCAGTACCGTCAGCCCAGGCACCCGCTGTAACATTAGGTTCCTATCAGAAGAGAATAATTTGGAAAGGGATTGCTAGATGCTTTTYGATGTACCACTGCAAATTAAGCGTTATCTGTAAGCCTCCAGAATTGTGTCCCATAATGTCTCTGGTAATATTAGTTAGAYGACTATAAATCAATCTTGAAATTGTGTGCTTGGTGCGCAGTAATATACAGGATTCTTCAGYTGCAGACWAAAAAAAAATCTCAAAAGGACTTGCCATCCTTTCCTCGATCTCTATCGGTACTCGGTGGGACACATGCTTTAGAGTTTAACTTGCGTAGGTTTGCTGTGGGATGAACGCTAAAACGATGAGAAATGTTTGGGAAAAAGCAATGCATGTTACGTCATTTACTTTTTCAGGGCACCACCATTAAAGAAGTTACAAGGCAAAACAACCACCTACACACACTTTCTTATTTTTGTGTAGAAACTCACTTGATTTGTTTCTGTATCTCTCATGCTTTGTATTTTATACATTTCTAGACAGATGGATTATGCCCTATAAAATTGGCTAGGATAGAAGGGGAGAGGGACCTACACTATGATGTTAGGAATTACGCTTTGAAAGAAACACAATTTCTCCTGTGTTTCTCCCCAAACAATAATAGGGATAGCAAAAATAACCAACAATTGAACTAGAAATAAACCCAGAACACAGACTCCTCCTTGTCCATCTATTCGCGGGGACTGCAGCAGTCCTGCACTGCCTTGCCCTGTTCCCTTCATTACCACGTGTAGAAGCTATTTAGCGAAACGATGCAGAATGCCTTTTCTTCTTTTGATATTCCTGCAGCATACCCTAATCTGTGCTTTAATCCGGCCCTTTGTGGGTAAGGAATAAGCCTACTTCTGCATTTTAATACTGACTATACACATCAGTCCAAGTTCAGCTTGAAAAACCTCTATACAAAGTGCCCTAAATATTCGGTCAAAAAAGAATGACAAAATTACACATTACTTTCATCATTATATGCTCTCCTTTACCATATGTCTAAGGTAAGCAGAATGCTATCTACATAATGGATTCAGCCCTGGAGTAAGTCTGGACTGCCGAGGCTGGTGAACCTGAGGTAACACTCCATCACTTATTTACTGCATCTCTAAAGCATTTCAGATTCTAAACTGAATATATATTTCACACAGTACCAAAACTTTTAAATATCCACAGGAAGATTTCATTTTTATAGGCAATAAACATTAAATCTAAAGGACTGGAACATAAAAAGTGTTTTAATACCATATAAATCACCTTTCCCTAGACAGAATAAATCTCCGAAGGTTTTAAGGACTGCAATATAAATTTTTATGGCAAATTATCTACATAGAAATTACTTGCATGAGATGCACTTTCACTTCTCTTTCTCATTTGCATAGTGCTGACAATCTTTTCAATCACAACGTTCAATCCAATTTGAAAAGTCCAGAACACAATGCACAGAAATGCAAGGCTAAATGCTGGGTGGTTCCTCCTTCTCTTTATCAAGATCCTTCTGACCGCCGCTCCCTCTATCAAACACAGAAGTTCGCTTTGCAGAGGTAACAACATTAATATATAAAAATTAAGGCTCAGATGAATAGCTACATCCTCTTTCAAAAGAATTTGTTGGCTTTTCTAAGACAGAAGCCCTGCTACTAGCCCTGACAACTAAGAGAAGCTCATTTCATGCTGTGAGCTTCATGCTCTAAAGCAAAGAGTAACAACAGTCTTAGTTGGGAGGGTTTGAATTGAGGAGCAACAGCCCAAATTGTTCTTTGGGATGCTCAGAAGGGACATTTTCATTGTAAAGGTGGTACAGCACTGAGAAGTCATGACGGGGGAATCTCCATCCATGGAGATTCCCAATGCTCTGCTAGGACAAAGCCACAGCAGAGCTGTCCTAGTATGGGTGACAGTCCCTTTTCAAGCAGGACATCAGACCAGAGATGCTGGAGATCCTTCTCATCCTCCTCTACCATGCCATGATCTTTCCTTTGGATGTCTCCMAAGGAGACTGATTACAACAAGATGACACCCTCAAACAAATTTCTAAAAGGCTACGACTCCGAACTAAACAGTTAATAACCGCAGAAGGTGAGAGGCCGATTATTATCCGTGGTGTAACAATAAGTGATCACTCCTGAGAGCTTCTGTCCCGGCCTGTCAGCATAAATACTTCCTCATAACTAAAGCAGAAACATGCACGAGATGTGTAATTCCCGAGTCTCCGAAACGCACACATCCTCAAAGGATAGGCACTGTAGAGGTGTGGTGTACTGTTGTTACCAAAAATACTTTGGTTTATTCACCATTTCATTACAGCGAAAATGTGCTGACAACGATTCTCATAGAAAAGGCCAGAATTAGTTCTTGGAAAACCTCCTGCTGCCATGGAGTCAGGTCTGAGGCGTGCTCAGTACTTCACCGAATCCTCCCCTTAAGCCAAATGAGAGTAAATACAAAGTTAAAGCACCTGCAGAACAGCAAAGTCTGCCTCACCCCCCGCCCCCCCCCCTAAAAAAAAAAGTAGGAAGTTTGCAAAAAGAGCTAAGAATAGCACTGCATTATTTCCAATGTATACTTCCCTTAGAAAGTATTTTCAGGACTTCTGTACTACCAAATTAAGATAACATAGCAGAGGAAGAAACGCAAGTTGGTTCCCAGACGGCTTCCTATGCTTCAAAGGTATTTACTTAATAAGTACCATGTATGGATAAAATGAGATCATCAACCTAGTCATAAGATGGTTCTCCAAATTTTTAATGAAATCTTGCACTGTATGATTTAAAGAGTGATCATTTGTGCACGCTGACTACAGAAAGCATATGCAGCAAGCTGGATTGCCAGAACGCCCCAAGACGTTGGAGGGTTTAAGATTACTATTCGAGAAGGGGAGGGAAAAGTCCATTGAAATAYATGAAACTCGGTGACTTGCAAAAGAAAAAATTACAGGGTCATTTCCAAGACACAGAGTTTTGGCCAATGAAATGAGGTATTTGCTTTCTATCTGATGAAGGAGTGAAGTGACATAAAGCTTTCTTCCATAYGATTTCACAAGCTTTTATTACTTTCCTGAATTATCTTTGAATCTAGAGGATGGAATATTATTTTCTTTTGAAATACCAGGTTGTTGCTAGTCTTCCCACTTGTTCAATCCACAAAACCTATTAACATTTTCAGTAATTAATGCTAATACTTGAGAAAAAAAGCCATTGTGTTAAGAAATGCTTTAACAAGATCAAGAAAGAAAACAAGTGCTTCTCAGACTGTACATAATTTATTTTGCTACATGATTTTTTTTTTCCCACAGAAAACCAAGTAGGGACTACATATCACTGCGTTCCAGCACTCATTTTCAGTCTCCTGTTTTCCCTCTTTCCCCACAAGTCATGCTGTGCAAGTTTTACAAAAACATTTACTTGCTTCACCACAAAAAACTACACACTTTCATAGACAATCTCCTCTCTGAACTTCCCTTTTGGGGGAAAAAAAGCTGGGGGGGGAGTTTTGGGGCTTTTCTCTGCCCACAGCCTTAAGCAGTCTGGTGGAAGGGAGCTGTCTGGGATTTTTCTCTTCAGTACTTTGAATCTAGGTTTGTTTTTAATGAGTTGGGCCCCTGCAAAAGATGAGTTTCAAATACTCCAAGATCACGTATACTGCTGTGGAGACCCACGGCGACGGAGCTCTGCAAGGGGGCTATCAGGACTGGCTCACCTGGCTCTCCATACGGTGTAAGAGCACAYAGATGAGTTCAACGCGCGGGAGCAAGAACCAGGGTTTCCCTTTAAGTCAGGCTGATGAACTTCATAAAACTGGAACCAAGACATACCAAACTGGAAAGTTTGAGTCAAGTTGCGGCTGTTTTCCCAAAGAGATCATGAAAGAATATTCAGCCCTAAATTCAGAGCAGCCCAACTATGCATTTTATAGGATATTTATCTATGAATCAGCAGATCACAGACTTGAAGGCCAGACATTCTTCCCACTCCAGCCTTTAGTCATTCAATCAAGAGAGCCAAGAACGAACTCCCTGAAGGAGTTTTCACACATACTTTTCAGGAAAAAAAGCAAGGGTTAAAAAAAAGAAAAAAAAGAAAGAAAGAAAGAAATAGAAATAGAGAAACAGCAACCCTGAAGCTAGCAAATAAAGAAATTCAAACAGGAAGAAGCAGGGACCTGAAATGCCAAGGCAAACCACGCTTGCTGCTTTGGGGTGGGGTGGAGGACATCTTCAAAATAAGTACCTTTTAAGTAGTTTGAGCTTACAGTCAACCCCCCTGGCCTAATGCATCTAATCAAAAGGTAAGTAAATTCCTTAGAAAATGAATTATTGTAAAGAAGAAATGAAAGATGAAGAAAGGTTTGTCACATGGGTCAAAAGGGGCCCTTCAAACCCGCAGAGTTAGGAAGAATGGCTGAGCACAACCTGCACTTGACAGTCATGACTCCATTCCACCAGCCCCTCTCTTCACGTAAACCCACACTATGTTCCTTCAACGTAGCAAACCTACCTAATTCAGGAAAAAGAAAATAAAATCCACAGACCATTGTACATCCTGCTATAATTTGGTGACAGAAGGTGGCATAGAGTGCTCAGCACTTTGGGAAATAAATTGTTACTGTTCACTAAATTATGGTTTTGCCATTATAAGTTATAGTCATTTGAACTTAAATATTACTGAAAAATAATGCAAACCTGTGTCTGCCCACAGGCACCAACCAGTAGTTGGGAGTTGGCTCCTGAGTTTGCCCGAAGACAGGCTGCACTATGCATGTGCCAAGTGCACGGGGATGGATGTGGGGTTAGAGGGACCAGGGCTTGGGCTTGGTTTGCTCCACACGGTTTTGTGCAAAGGCTACGTTTAAGTGCCCCCAGCAAGTACCATTACTGGAGCGTGGGCCCCAGATTGGGCAATATGGGCACAGAAGATTATGACAGAACTTTAACATTGGCATCTTCTTCAATTACTTACCCTAAAATAATGTGGTTCTTTGTGGAAAACTGTAATCCAAAGCCTAAACCACAAGGYCTTTCTGGATGGTACTAACAAGACCATAGCATCTGCTGTCAAGTTTAATGAGTTCCCCCAAAGCTACACACAAACCTCAGATAAATCTGTAAAACAAAATCTTTTCCTTCTGGGTATAGGTCAGTTCTAGAGTTAATTGACTTCTTCAGACTTTGCCCCTAAGGGATGCCTCAGCTACAAAGCAGAAGAAATGGAGATATATGGCATATATRCGAATGTGTTGTCAGAGGACTCTGCTACTCAGAACTTCAAACATGTTGCCCCACGGAAAAGATTAAATTTTTACTTCAAACCCTTCCCCCACCCCCAAAAAAGAAAGGTTTGCACTAACATCAAGATCCAGACAGGACACCCAGTTACTTCTGGGCAACTCGTCTGGCTTGGGTAGGTTTGCTCAACCGTATGATCAAACTACGTTATTCCCCTTCAAATATATGCAGCAACTTTTCCTCAAGCAGATGTTCTCCTCCATGCATCAGCCAGAAGGTAATGTCCTCTGGTTCTGAAGAACAATCCAAACGCTTCACCACCTACATACCAGGAACCTCCCAGACTTCACGTAACATCACAGACCCAGCAAAAATATCCTGCCATCTTCCTGGCACAGGTATGTATTTTTGATATAACATCAGGATTAAAAGTTCTTGGTAAGACTCAGGGCGTACTGTTCAGTGTTTTTAAAATACATATTACCATCTACATAAAACCATATTTCTGTAAGAGTAACAATATACTCTGCCCTTGGAAACCTTCCACCACTGGGCTGCGGCTGACTGCTTAGGCAGGGCTCTTACGATGAAAATCCTAGGCCCGGCTCAACCCTAGATGGCACTGCTTATCGCTCGTTGGCATGCTCCTCGCTCGGCTACAGGAACCATGCCAACGAACGTACTCCTCACATCACAGATTATACCTTCGAAGGTGTACGTTGAACCCTCAGCCACCCTGCGCGAGAGCAGAGGACCTACAAGGCTGCCGTGCCCCTCTACAGCCACCCTGGGCAGAAGGGCAGAGCCGCAGCCGCCCTTCCAGGGACACCATCTCGTTCACACGTCCCAGGGCTGCCACCACCTTCCACGTGAGTACGGGTGTGACCAGGGGACAACCATTCTTCAGCCCACCAGATCCGAGTATACAGATCTGCTCCTCAGGAGCAGGTAGATAACAGTGGTTAGACACAAATATTCATGGGAATGCCTTGCTCTACAAAGCCAGTGAATAAATTCCCGAACTGTTTTCTTAAATAATTTACTGAAAAAGATACCASCACAGAAAAAAACACCCTAGAAACCTATGATATTAGAGATACCACAAACACCCCGCTGTTCTGTTCAGCAGAAGGTGCCCGACTGTATTTTTTAACATTATTTCTCAAACTAGAATTACATCTCTAAATCACTGACAAAGAATTAAACAAGATTTGATAACGGCTATTTTCAGAATACCCCATGACTGGCCGGTGCTTTTCAGGTAACATAGTCAGAGCCTCAATGTTAACACACACCGCCCCCCCCTTTTTTTTTCTTTTCTTTTTTTTTTTTAATAGTTGTTCACTTTCCTGCAGAAGCAAAGGATTTTACGATTTCAGGACAGACTCTAGGGTTCTCATTATTTTCTTCCGAAAACTGTGAAGTAGGAACAAACGAACCCCCTCCTGTTGCTGCCCCGAAAGGATCTGAGTCCTGCTGACAGCGCAGTGCTCTGCCCTCCAATTTTAACAGGTCCCCTTGTATTTCTGGGTGTCCATCAGCAGTGCAATAAACACCACGGCAGGGCACCATCTGAGAGAGAGGGGATTTGTTGTTCCCCATCACATGCAAAAATTAAGAAAAGGAACTTATCACCACGCTTTTTATAACCTGTGATGTTGTTAAACTGTCACAGATTATTATAATTTCAGATAGATTTGATAATAGTTTTGACATAAAAACACAAGTACTTTTTTGTTTTCAGGAGATTTGAAATGACAAATCAACTCACTGTCAGCTCACAATCTTGCCTACCTACTCTGATTTATTTACTTATTTCTACTGTCAGTGAGCCAAAAACTGGGGAAAAATACCTGTAAAGGTGACCCAGTAAATAGGAGGGACGGGCATCTTGCTGGACAGCAAGCCAGGAATGCTCTCTTCACATGTTCTCCACCCATTCTTCCCTCTGCACTTCAACATTACCCATTATCAAGGGTTTTCTGTTGCCAGCAAAAGAAACTAGTAAAGAAAACGTGTTCATTACTACTCAGTTTCCAAACCAGGTTTAGCATACCGAGATGTTGACCAGGGACTAGTTTCAGATGCCAAATTTGAGAGACAATTCAAAGTTTCATTTTGCACAAAGTAACCAGTCCTTTTAAAGATATCACATCTCAGACATGCCAAAGTGGGCATCAAATAGTTAAAACAATAATCAAATTTGGCAGGGAAGTATTATCAAGGTTGATAACTGACGTGATGATGTTTAAGAATTCAAGTTTGAGAATTATGGTAAAGTTTTAAGACACTGATCTCAGTCTTCTCCGTAAGAACATAAAATGGATCGAGTTAAAGTCCTTTCAGAGTGCAAGGGTGCATTCACAACCAAGTCAATATTCCTCTTCGTCAGAAAAACTAATTAAAAGATGAATTGGCACTACTGAACTCTGGGGAGAGGTTTAATAACCCAACTTAAAATATTTGGTTAAAGGAAATATTTTGTTTACAGGAATATCCCAGGGTTTCTTGTTATCTTTCTTTTTTTTAAATCTGTAAGAGTCTCAAACCTACATTAAAACATAATATGACCTCCTTTCATAATTAACAGTGGAGTGACTAAGTTAGGATTTACTTAGTACAAAGCAGACACTATTTTTTAAACACTGTTTACAAGAAAGATTTACCTTGGTATATGGTTACCCAAGTGACCCATACCCCTCCAATACTACTTAGTAACCGATGCCCAAATATAAATGGAAAGTATGAAAGAACAGAGAGTATCTCCTGCTACTTGTATCTGAATCAAGGAGTACAGTAAAGTCAAGCAGCAAAGGACAAGTTTTCAATTTGAATAGAAGGAGCACAGATAAAAAAAGGTGTCTTTAAAACAAAAGAAAGAAAAAAATACGGCACTAGATACACATCACCTTGCAGGAAATCCTGCCAGATAGCATCTGCTATATAAAACTGGGATTTTTCACTGCAATGACATAATTTGCATAGGTTGTCTTAAAAAGAGAATCTTTGAAGAAAAATAATGTTACTCTACCTGGCCCAGTGCACTGCACATTCCAGGGCAAAGAAAAAAAGAACAGGATTGCTATGACAATTAAAAAAAAAAATGAGGGGTTTTTTTATACCTAATGTTCGTATTCCAGTGTAAGAATGTATTCAGTTTAAGCTACAAAAGATAAAGAGAAGTTGGGAAACCTGTTTACATTTTTGTCTTTGCACAACCTTGTGCATTAGCAGGCCAGCAATAGTAACGAAAGTAACTCGTCACAAACAGCTCAAGCCTGCCAGCAACTAAAATTAATGGGAAGGCAAGGATTTTCTTTTGATGTTGGAAAGACTCCAGTAAAAACTGGTTTGTACATGGGAACATGGTGTCAGACTAGAAGAGAATCAGCTTGTCTGACTTGTGGTTTTCTTGACAACATTCATCTTCTCTTGGCCTGATAGAGAGCAATTAGTGCTTGTCAGTTGAATCATGTGTTATTAAGATCATTCAGGCATTTTTTAATTATGATTACCTAAACAGACAGCAAAAGAAATTCTCAAGCAACTTTAACAATC
Source organism: Oceanodroma leucorhoa (assembly GCA_030449065.1). NCBI lineage: Eukaryota > Metazoa > Chordata > Aves > Procellariiformes > Oceanodroma > Oceanodroma leucorhoa. The sequence continues at coordinate 4,834,623 of JASVER010000060.1, read as the reverse complement.
CACTTCCTTTTCAGATGCTTCCAAGTCTTTTCTCCTTTAATGTTTTAAAACTAAGGTGTAGTATTTTACCAGCAAAAACCTTAGTACCTTTTCCATTTTAAACACATTCAAAAAAAAAAAAAAAAAGTACTGTAGCCTAAAATCTATGCACTATCACTTTATCAGATGCTGTCTGAGTAATGATTTTTTTTTTTGCAGTTAAAAAGTAGATCAGCCTTCTATAAACCCAGTAAGCTGCTCCATATGCCAAGACTTGTTTTAAAACATCTAAAACAATGCCTAATAGGTTTCTAATGATACAGCACACATACTTCTCTCTTTCACCATTGCAGATTTAGAATCAGGATATGAACAGTGTCAGGAATGACATCATCCTTGGGTGTTGTTTAAAACTCCTCCCCAAATAAAATGGTTCCTTATCACTGACTTGGACAGTTTTTCCCACTGAAAARAAAGCTAAAAGCAAGACAAGACTCGACATAAAGTTTCTAGTTATTTAAATTCCAGATATCAGAGTAATTGGATTTTATAGACCTTGCACAGATGAGATCAGGATAGATTTTAGTTTTATGTTTGGGCTTAGAATACCACTTTTAGAGCAACACTATTGTTTCTTCCCTTTGGCATTTCTCCCTTCTCTTTATCAGGGGATTTTTCAAGTTTCTATATTAACATTTCCTTTTTTTCCTGTTTGCTATAAACCTTGGCCCGCAAAACTTGCAGGCTCTTCTTGCTATACCATCTGCTCCTGTACAAGGCCAGCCAAAGGCCTGCACGGCATCTACCAGGAATTGGGAAATCGAGGTCCCGGTCAGTGAAAACACCGACAGCCCTGGGAGSCTACGAACCGCTCGCCCTCAGCGCGTCGGTGAGCCGCGCGTTTGCAGTGCAGATGCAAAAGAAGCTGTTTTAAAAGGAATACACATTTCAAAACAAACAGAGTAAATATTTAGCATGCACATTGATTTTAATAGGCCTCAAAACCTTGCTCCTAAAATGAATGATATTCAAGTATCTATTACCAATTCCCAGGAGTACATCTAATGAAGGATCCTTGAGGATCTTTCTTTTTGGAAAGATTCTTAACGTTTGTTTGCAGCAACAGCAGGAAAACAGAACAGTCATAAGATGACTTTGCCTACCATCAATACCTTATTTAATACCCTATTTAAGGGGGTAAAGGCTCATACAGGGAATAGCGAGTATTTTAGCAGGAAAACAGACGATAACGGCCAATTTCCTGGAGTGGAACAGATGCAAATTAATGGCACACTTTCTAATAAACACCTAAAAGCTTATTAAAATGGCAGCCGGACAGGTGAAGGATGAAGGGACTACTTTGCGCAAGCAGATACACAATAAAGCAAAAAAGGAGTTCTTAGGATTGCTTTAATTTAAATGTGGTTCTCTTATGGGCTCTGGTTCCAGTATATTATGTGTCTCATTCTTCCATTGGGGAGAATCTTACAGACTAGTTCTGGAGTACTGTGAAGAAGAAAGGAAATTACTCATTTTTGGCTGAGCTCTGAGCAGAACATTATTTGCAGGTTTATGAACTATTATGGAAATATACAGGCGAAAAAGGTAATGCTGACCAAAACAGTTAAATCTCTATGCACTATTGCCGATTCCTGAGAAAGCAGACAGAAGACTAAAGCAACATCCAAGACTCTACCATCTTCTTAGGAAATAGTTTGCTGTTTGCTGGCCAAGTTTACCAGAAATCACCATTCTGCTTCCTAAATTAAAAATCTGAGTGAATCCTTTTGCTGCAACAGCTCATCATTATCCAAAGCAACTACCATCATCAACATCAGATTGGATATATTCAAGGCATAATTCAATAGGCCTGAAAAACATCTTAGAAATCTAGAAGAACCAGGAGTTCTTTTATCCTGGATTCAGCATCCCCTAGTAACAGGCTATTCTAAAGGAGTCTGATGTTCCCATTTCATTACTCAGTCTGTGCCTACCTTTAATAACTTTTCTTACTCATGGGTGATACGGTATTTTTATACAAGGTTTGTCTTTTGTATAGTCTTGAAATATTCATATGTTTAAAAAAAACAGATCAYAGGAAAAGGAATTTCTTGCAAGATGGTTCTTTATGGTTTAAATAATTTAGGCCTATGATAAATACTGCTAGAAACGCTGCACACATGAAAGTTACAATTTTTTTTTTTTTTTTTTAAGAAAGAAACTACTCTTGGAATCATGCCTTCTACTAAAGTTGTCAAAAACATGTATTCAGAATACTTGAGTCATTTAGATTCTTATTTCTAGACACCAAGGATACTAGTAGATATGAACAGCAAGCCAACAATTTAGCTACTGAGGTAGTTCCTGGATCAGAATGATTTCTGATTTTTGGTTCAGATTCTTCTGCTTTCTACAAGAGGGCTAAAGGATAAAGAAACATGCTACATCGATTAAATACCATGCTTGGCAGACAAACATACTTTAAAATACAGATGAGGCTCTTACTTAGTGCTGCCATACCTATTTTGAGTCAAAGCCTCAAGCTTACTGAAATGCTATCCAGTAACACCACGATTTAAGCAGGCTGGTTTTTAATACAGTGGTGGATTTTGATTACAGGAATAAAATTCCCCCCACCGCTATTTTTTAAATAATCACTACCTTTGGCTACCAGTAAAATACTTGAGCAAACCAGTTCTTGCTGAAACAAATGACATTGCTSAAAAATTCTCCATTTACAAGATATAAACAGCTGTGTCTAATGTTACCCTCCCCCTCAATGGCAAACACAACTCACCTTCTGTTAACTTAAAACAGCCATACCAAATATTTCAACTCCCTGCCCTGGACAATTCCCATTGTTCAGTAAATTGCCTAATATCTGCTGCCACCCCTCCATTAGGTTTTTCCAATTTTTTCTTACAGAAATTACCAAAARGATGTCAAGTATAAAACAACTGTAAATCCTACAGTCTGTAATTCTGCCACTTTCCTGTTCATTAGCCACTTCTAGTTAGTTGCTTAGTATATTATTAATTCTTGTTTCTAATACTCCTCCTGCAGACAAGCCACCGATGTTGATATAATCCACAAACACCAGTCACATCAGTTTGCACTGCTGCCTTGAATGCTACTGCAAAAAACTCCAGCATGCCACTTCGATTAGCTTACAACATTCAGGCGATGACTCAAGGGCAGCCACCTTGCTGCTCATTTCGGAGAGTAGAACGCAAGCCCCATTAGCAGGTTTCTYACCAGTTTATTAGACTTGCTCTCAGGGTATGCGAATACAGAAGAACCAGCAGCTCCCCCACTCCCCGAGTATCAACAGAGGCTAACGCTCACTTTTCATTATTTTAAGTACACGAAAGATAATCCCYAATTTTAACAAAATGCTGCAAAGTCTGTAAAACCACACCCACGTCAGAATACTTACAATAAAGAGCACTCTAAGAACAACGAACTTAACTCGATACCACGTGCTGATTTATTTGGAACAAAATAGGACCTTAGAGTATAGCTAAATATTTTCATTTTGCAAGTGAAACAAATCACCATGAAGCCTCAAGCACTATTTCTATGATTGTCATTAGATTCATTTTGCAGCAACGTGTTCTTAAGGTGGAAACCAACCCCAAAAAAGTGAGGTAAGCAGAGATAACGGAAAAAGATAAGAGACATTTTTCTCCTGTTAGCTTACGCACTCCAACCATACATGAACTACTGCACATGCACAGTTCCCTTCCTTAAAACTCTTCTGTACCACAACAGTGAAGAGAACTGCATTTAAGAAAATGTAATTACAAGACCACAAAGAACAAAAGAACTGACTAGAAGGCAAAACTCTTAAACGCAGTAATGTCTGTCTTCGTTGTGTGAGACGAAGTTTTCTGTTTATTTCTTAGGTCAGTACAGACATTTGAGCAGAACTGAATGTAAAGTAAAAGCTTCACTGATAGAGCCATAAATGCCACCAGCACGCATGGTCCCTTGCATAAACATGCAAAGGCATCTGATAATTACATGTTTATTAAAAAATATATTAAAACGACTCAAAATTGTGAGCAGCCATTTGTTACATATTTTATTTWAAAAGTGTTTTGTAAAAGTCCAGGCAGATTCTTCTCATTAGTCATTATGTTTCATTAAAAAGCAAAATTATTCTAGCAGTTCTCAAGAATTTTGCTGATTTTAAAGTATAGTTTCATAGAAAAAAAGAAATTTATACAAGCGAACTTCTGAGAAAGTACTGAAATAGATTTTGGKTTTTTTTTCTTTCCTTCCCCTTTGTAGAGCACAGAAAGAAGGAGAATTTGTGTATTGTGTTTGTCTGAAAATTTGAAACCAAATTTGCAAAAGGTATTCCTGTTCAAATTCACCTGTTAACCAGCTACAGCAAAAGATGTATGAATACATATAGAAGCACCGTCCCAATTTGAAAACTACTGCTTTAAAAATAATTTGCTTACATATGTAATTTATTTGCAGTGCCATCAAGAGCAGCTACAGTTCAGGCAGGCATGCATACCTCGTTTTGCAGCCTTCTGGTAGGTATAATTTAGCAGTTTGAAAGGAGTCCTCTAACTAATTTCAAAATGTTAAGCACAACCTCTTGAAATCTAAAGAAAACAGTGAAGCAAAGTTAATCAACATAAGTATTTCTTTCACAGCTGAAAATCATCCAACTCTAAATCATCCCCACAAGAAAACTCTACTGTATTTTACAGAAAAAGTAGAAATTCAAGCAGTCTAGAACAAATGGATGGTCTTACTCTATAAAATGAATGACACTCTAAACATACCCACTAGCTAAAAATACAGTAAGTCGTCTGAAAATACATGCCAGGCGTCTTCACAGTACCCTGCCCTCCACCCTAATCCTTCCCCTCCTCCCACATTACTGTAAAAATTTAAGCAGTTTTTAGGGGCTGAGAGTCTCACTGACTTCATTAGGATCCACAGATGTTCTTAAAATCTGTTAAAAAAAGAAAATCAAGTAATTAAATATCTGAGTCTGTGTTTTCTTTAATAAAAAATGCTTCTACCGAAACCTGAATTAATTCTAAGGATGACTAAAAGCCCTAAAAATTAAGACCATGAAGCCTGTCACTTTACTGTATTTATATTAAAGACTGAATCACCAAAATTAAAAGATTATTGAGTTTACRAGAAGAAGCCATTACTTACTCTCACCTAAGTAGTATCAACTAATAAAACCAAGCCTGCTGCTGTCAAAGAACAACCATCCATTGATTGGAAGCATCTCTGTATTCACTACAAGATGTTATCATTTGAAAACATTTATTCCTACATTACAAAACACAGAACTTAACTCACTCATCACTTGGTAAAACCATCTAAATCTTTTACAAAAGGGCTCTATAATAAAAAAATCTAAGCATGCAGCCAGATGAGCAGTAAGAAGAGGCATGAAGGGTTAGCAATTTTATTCCCTGGTATGGGAGAATTCATGAACAGTTGGGCAGATATGCAACAGTTAGATCAGTTCTACAATTTATTTTTATAAAGAAAAAAGAAATAGCAAAGCAGAGGAAGACTGGACAAAAATGTTCCAGGGATTTGCTTCAGAAACAGCAAAGAGCGAGACTAAAGTATAAAGTTTGGCAGGGAGAACAGGCCAGGTGGCAGAACATGCAATGCAGTGGACACACGGGCATTAAAGGACCTCAGCAGCAAAAACAATTTTCTAGCAGACAGAGGGACAGCAGGAAAAACAACTGTGATTTCCAACCATAGGAATAATAGGTGAATAATACACTACTGTGCTCTGAACAGGGTGAGCTTAAAATTAATGCACAGTTCCCATAAAAATTACAGATTTTCAGAAGAACAGATTACTTTTATGTAAACAAGTGACTAATATAAAAGTCTAAATTGACCTGCATCACCATTACTCATTTCCAGTGGAGGAAACTGTATTTTCCTTACTCAAGGGGGAAAAAAAAAAAAAAAAAAAAAAAAAAAGAAAGAAAAAGACACTTCTTAAGTTACTCTTTTCCTTTTCCCTGAGGAAAAAAAGGAAAGGGCACCTCTTGTTCTAAGTAAGTAGTATTAGAAAATAGATAAGCACTAGAGTAAAGTGAATTACAGTTTGACTGGATAAGCAAAGAACACCTTTAAAAAGACTGCACAGCACCAGAATACTATAAACAAGTAGTAAGAAAGGAATAGCTGATTTCTGCAAAACAGGCAGTTGTTCTCACTAGCAGACTTTTTTTTTTTCCTTCAGTTCCTAGGTATGGTTCAAATCACACAAACTCCCAGATTATTCAATACTTCTTTCAAAAGTGGTTTGCTGTAAGAATCATTAATCTTAATTAACGCTATTCCTGTATTACGAGAAAAACAACAGCAAGATGCTTCAAAATTAGGCAGCTGGAAATGGAAAAATTGGGTGGGAGAACAGGGCAGATACCTGTTGAACGTGATGCAAATCTGATCAGCCTTTTTCAGTTTAAAAACAGACGATGGTTTTTCAGCAGCTGTAGCACTGCGTGGCATTTGCAGCTATATGCCATTTAGAAACCGCCATATGATTGTGAAGGTATCCAAGAAGCCTCTCTTCTACTTAATGCTAATCGATTTGCAGGCATTAGCGCAGCGATAGTGTCCATGTCTGTGCAGCTCGAACACATCATTATACACGATACAAAAATTTTATGGATCAAAGAAGAGGCAAGCCGAGCCCTCCTTTCCTAAGCTGGCTCTCTGCACTTTATAAATGTCTTTTTGTGGTCAAGTTGAGGGTAAAAGCTCCACCATGTGGGAGAAGCTTAGCACTAGCCCAGGTGAACGCAGTGTTTACTCGTGGTGGATCCACAAAGCACCATCCTCGCGGGTACCACGCAACAGCACAACCACCAAGACGTGCAAACCACCATGAGACCTGGAGAAGGCCCCTGTGGCTCAAAAGCCATAAACACCCGGTGCCATTTGTTAATTTAAAACACGGTGTTACTGCAATGTGTACCCACACATCAGTAATACCTGTCAATTACGAAAAGGAGGTAGCTCAGAGTACCTCCTATGCTTTTGTTTTGTGAGAGAGTAACTTTTTCCAGGACCATGAATAATACTTGGTGCTGTATGACTGAAAACAGTGAATAATCACAAAAAAAGGAACTGTTCCATGTTACAGTGAAGAGACAGCCTGCCAAAACAAACATATTATGGCTGCAAAGGAAAGTAATGTGTCTGTAATTTTAAACTCTGTCCACTTTAGTAGTTCAACAAGTTTTTATCTCACCCAAACAACCAAASCAGTAACATACAGGACAAAAACTGCATGAGCCGACCTGTAACGTGTGTGTGGTGGTGGGGAGCAGCAGACAATTCAAATAAAATKATGCCCATGAAATTTCATTATAAATTTACCTTCAAAGCCCAATACAGTTATGCTAGACAAGCAGGATACTATATCTAAACAACTAAAAAATAATTTAAAAAATTTAATAGGAATACTACCAAGTCTTTTATTCTCACAAGTAGTCAATGAACTCATCAGTAAGCCCCACAAAAAAGGAAAAGAAAATATGTTGACTAAGAAAAATATTAGAAATACTATTAGAAAACACTGACAACATTTCAGGATTGCATTTACACCAAGAAGAAGCATTAAGTATTCTTCAGCATCAGAGCCAACAATTTTAAAAGTGTATTTCAGAAGAAAATAATTGGGGAAAATATCTCCATTTCAGAATTTAAACATATTCACTACAAGTTTTTTAAAAACAAGAGCCTAATCAGCATACAGGGATTAGGGTTTCAGCAGTGACTACTGATTTTGCAGGTGCTTTTTAGTAGCCCCATTTGAAGAGCCACTCTATTTATCTAGTTGATTAAACACGTGTGGGGAAAAGAGGCAGCGCTGCCTGTCGGGTGCATTTGAGCAGGCGTGCATTTCCAACACACAACCACTGCTGCCCAGATTCGGACAATTCACAACTGGCACGAGCCGAAGGCTGACCACCCTTCACCCTCACTATTTCAGTACACACGAAGTATCATCAGGTAGGAGTCCACCACGGTGTGTACCGAAAGTAATGAGACAGCAAAATACGGAAAGGTAATTCCCAAACAGACAAATCTCCGCTCTGCTGGTGACATCTCACACAGATACAGAGGTGCATTTGATCTCTATTTTATTTTTAACAATATGGATCACAAAGAAGACCTGGTAGCCTGCATTCTGAAGGAGACAATCAGGAGGAAGGTATCTGTGACCCCCCACCTCCTCCTGCTGCCCCCAGCTCCAAGCCTGGGGACAAACGGCAGGTCACCCCTCGCTCCGCAGCTGCACCAGGGCCAAGAAGCAGCCGCAGCACCAGGGGAGCCCCTTCCTGGCACCTTGTGCCACCACCATACCAGCTGCCTGGCCGTGCCACTACTTCTACCAGGGAGCACTCCCAAGCCACAATAGGCAGGTAGAGATCCATCACCCTGCCCAGCATGGGATACAACCCTGAGACCTGCTTGGCCTGATCCAGACGCYGTCATCTGGGCAGCACAGGGTGGCCACACGTACAGCTTCTCGCTCCTCCACCACACCCTGGGTTTTCCACGCTGCTGATCTGACCCAGCTACTAACAAGCCACAAAGAGTCGGTCAAACGTGGTCAAGAGGCTGGCAGCTGAAAAGTCCTGCTCTGCATGCGGAGCTTGCGGGGACACCGAGGTTACTGGGCAGATCAAGACAGGTTCGAAACGTYTGGAGAAGCGTAGGAGAGTTTTCAACACTGACATGACAAGCTGGCTGGGCACCACGAACAACGCTCGCCAGGGAATCGCATGACACGGGAGAGCTCGGGGTGCCAAGGAGAGACGTCCCAGCCACCCACCGCAGACAACCATCTCCAGAGCCTCCATCGGTGCCCCAGCTGCCGGACACCCCGGTACGGCGAGCAGCAGCATACCAGCGGCCAGCTGCTCTGTGGCAGTCCCTGGCGAGATACCCATGTACAAAACCACCCCAAACAAGCCCTCCCTTTTAAAATCTCATCCCTAGAGCCTGATCCAGGCTGCTAAGTAGGTTGGTTTTCAAGTATTTAACATCCAGTCGGATATTCAGCTGTCTGGGTGGGAAGGCGGGGGGGAGGGATAAAAATCAGCCTCTTGTCATCGCTAYCGAGAGCCGACTCTTATACCCACACATAGCCAGTTGGCATTAGCCAACCGTATCTCCATTAATCTGAATTTATGCTAATTCTGTCACTCATCATTACCAGTCAGTCACTCCTAAACCAGCTCTCGGGGAAACACCCCAATTAAGCTCTATCCTTACTAAGGAAGGATGAATATAAATTTTAAGAACTATTTTTTCTTAAATAAGGTTGAAATAGAGCTGGCAGAAAAGGACTGTTCAAATAAACATATCACAGGAGCACCTGTTTGTTCAAAGACAAGCATCTTTTCAAAACTAACTTAAACATTTTAAATGCCCATAAGCCAAGGCTAGTTCTACCAAGCACAYTGCTCCCAACCGATCCGTTAAAAGACATGCCTACTCAGTGTCAGACCACCTCAGCTGACTCCACCAGGATCAACGTTAATTTTGAGTTGGACTGGACTCTGAAGTCAGCTAATGGCACTGCATCATCCACGTATGATTTACGTGACTGTTTTCAAAGTACAAATGATCCTTCAACTAAGGCTTTTACGAAGTCATGCTCAATTTTAGATTCATGTTTCCCTTTAATCTACACATAGCTCCAGTGAGTTCGTTCTCAAGGCATGAGCACCCCACTGCAYTCACTGTAAAACACTGCTTTCCACAACATCCCACCTGCCCTTAATGCTTTTATTTGACCAGCAAGGAACAGTTATGTACCACTTTACTCTTGGTGTGTTTACAAACATGGATAGTCACCATYCCTTTTCTCATCAAGAAAGGTGGAACTATACTACTCCAAAGCAACCATCCAGTGGACCAGGCCTCTCGTGCCCAACGAAGAGACTTCTGCTGCCTCATTCCAGAGCTGGTGGTGATGGATCTGGCTGGCAGCTTCATCATAAGGGTACCCTTACGAAACTTTCCTTCCTGTTTAGTAAAATATGAACTTCTCTGYATTAAAAATATGAATTGTATTAAGAATATTAACTGAAGCATTAATGAAACTTATGGGGAAAAAAGTCTGCAAAACATAAACCATTTACACACACAAAAACTAAGTGACTATTTGGATAAAATGCTAATGCCTCCGTGCAAATGGAAGAGAAAGCATTCAGAGATGCATAAATCTATTTTATGTCTCATCTCTGGAATTATCATTATGTCAGTATCTGCAGTGGAACTGAAACAAACTCAGGAGACATACGATGTATTGAAGTCACCAGCAGTACTTCCTATAGCAGTGAAATATTCATTACAGGTTTGACATCTAAATACTGACTTGCACTGATCATGCTTAACTTGTCGGATGTCTGATGATCCCAGAACAAGGCAATATATCCATAACCATTCATTTCAGTGGTCCATAAGCTTTGGATTCAAAATACCAAGTACTAGGGCATATTTTATTTATACGCTCAATGGCTATAGAGCATAATCTTGTCATTGTTCAAACTGCTTAATCTGTCTCAGCATTTCAAATTAAGTTGAAAAGAACCACTAGTGCTTTTAACTGTCCTTAAATTACATTAATTGCGTTGTTAAGCACTTTAACAACCTTATGAAGGAAGCTAAGTAAATCACCGCTCAAAAGTACGTCTATATAACCACCTCCAAACTTCCATGCACAGAACAGACCTGTCGATATCCCCGAACTGCAGAACAMGGATCTCCCATACATGATCAGATCAAAAGCAAATCAAAGCAGAGGCTACTTTTACCATTTGCCCAGGCAATGAGCTATGTCAACATCAGCTACTGTAACATCAATATATCATATGCATGGAGAAACGCGGAGGGCACTGAAGTTAATGCTGTCATGATTCTATTTACACCCTGTCCTGCTAGCGGGCAACTGATGTCATACGCCTGTATACAACAGMAACAAATTCACAACCCAGAATTTTCTGCTGGCAAGAGATCAACAGGCTGTAATGAGTACTGAAAACAAACTTTAGCCAGAGCTCACTGATCTCTGCTTGAACTATTACACTAGGCTAAAACTTCAYGGCTGCAAAGATGTCATTGCCAGCATCAGCAACAATCTGAAGCAAAACCAGTGTCAGTGACCACAATCTGTGGATTTTTAGATCTACAAACTCACTTTATGGGATCTGCTTTCTACATCCTACGTAACTGAAGAATATATACAGGTGTGGTGGTCAAACAGCTTGACAGAAATATTCTTGTGCGTTATAAATGAGCATGCCTGTACCAACACGCAGAACATTTGAACTTGCACGAAACAGCAGCCTTTTGCTGACAAATTCTTACAGCAACAGGCAGAAGTTGAACCAAATACAGTTCAGATTGTTTTAAGAATAGCAATTATATATCCAGAGGTACTTGATATACCGAGAAGAAACAATGGAATGAAATAAAGAAATTCAAATGTTTCAAGCCATCTGTATATATCTGTACTGAGTATCAAACCATCTGTATTATATTCTTAGATCAGCTAAAGCAAACCACTGGCACCAGTGCCAAGTTTGGCAGCAGAGACGATTTGGACCGCCACCAATGAGAATGAGCTACCATGCCTTTTAGAATAAATCTTGTAGCAAACACCAAAAGGGTTGATCAACACAGATTATCACAGCTACAACAAGCCAACTAGTTTAAAAAACAGTATTTGCCATCCCACMGTATTTGATTTTATACTTGTATGATACGCTCTATGCCTAAAAAAGAAATGAAACTTCTCACCATCCCTGTCCCACAGGGAAATGGCTAAAATGACTCAAACAGGTTTTGTACAACGGCACGAAGCACCTGCACATGGTGCCACCAAGCCTGGTGCCTCACGTCAGCTGATGCCCAAGTTCACAGCCACATTCAAACACACCAAAACCCCGTAGCAGGCAGGTGACATGGGCAACGGCACCACAAACTGAATCCTTGGTAGCGTTTTCTGAGGCACACGTACATCCTCGGAAGGTCKCCCACTTCAGTGGGGGATAAGGCTTGGCTTCCTTCATTTGAAACACCTAACAGGCCAGCAGTACCAAGCGACCCGCACTCATTTACTTCGTCTTCTCCAACTCCAGCCTCTACCATTCTACAGCACCCTGTTTCTCCCGGGAAATTCCATCTATCCTTTGAAGTCTAGCCTAAATTTCAAAGGCAAAAATACCAAAATATCCTTAAGGATAAAGGTGCTGATGTAAAGAACATTGACTAACGCCAGTAATTTTATTTTCATATTTTAAAAGGGCCCAAAAATAACTATTCACCACCTTTTCCTCTGCTCGAGATTTTGAGAACAACCCGCCTACCAAAAAGTCTAATTCTCTTAGCGCTAAGAATTTTGCATGGGTGGAACTCTTTAGCTAAAAGCGATGATAAATAACACCTCCTCAATCCTGCAATCTCCAGAAACAGTTTACAAGAATTAATATACTAAGTTGATTTGCAATGTTAAACTAGAATTTCYCAACCCTCTGATGTCCACCTGAAGCATGCCAGGGGAGACATCAAGATCAAGGTAGTACAACACAAAGTTCAACTGTCTCAGTTATGTTCTGYCCTCTGCACCTTCACTGTCGTGAGAATACATAACTCCTTGATAAGTTTCTTGCATGCAGAATTATCAACTSTAACATATTTCCACAACCAAACATACCGATAGCTCATCCATAACACCCTACAGACAGCTTCACAGGACCCTCTGCTTTACTAGGAAGTACAAGATCAGCCCTAAGAAGGTACAAACCTCTGAAGCCAGATTTTTTTTTCCCCCCAGTATTCACACAGTACTTAGGTGTTAAATCAGCACCACTAAGCAGCATTTTTTCAACCTTTTGTACAGTTTACATACAAACTATGCTAATTGATAAAAAACAGTGTCTAGAAGTTCAAGAACTTGCCTGCATGTTCTTCTCAACTATAAACCTGCCATACAAAGAAAAGCCCCCACATACCTCCCATCAATGAAATGGGTAGAACATTTTTTTTTTTAAACTTATGCATGTACTTAATGCAGAGCACCTTCTGAAGTCTCAAATCAAAGGTATCGAAGAACAGCAGAATAATCTCCTTTCCCCAATAAAACATATTTGCACTTTAAACTATGCATATTGTTTAACTCTGTTAGGAATCCTATTATGAGAAACTTATTTTATGAGTCTGCCAAAAAGGATGGTTACCAGAAGCATAATCACAGTAAGCAATAAAGGCTGACATGGAGTATATTTCTAAGCAATTATAGCAGGTGTTTTAAAGGCATAAAGCTATGGAGTTATAAATCCATTTACAGTCACAGACACGGAAAAAGTAAAAGGCTACCAGACGGTTCAGGCTACCAGCTCCCTCACAGCAGCTGAATATTGTTCCTCTTCCCCTGCAGACTGCAGCAGCTACAGGACCAACTCCACTATGAATTTCAGCAAGTCGAAAGAATACAGTATTAAGCACTGAGGTACAACGATCATTAAAAAATTAATGAAGAGCTTTCAAATGAGGATGCAGTGTGTGTGTGTGTGTGTATATATATATATGTGTGCTACAAAGCTCAGAAAAATATTATCACTTAAGGATTGCTAGATCTGTTTTAAAATACTTTTTCTTTTCAATTTAATTAAGCAGCGTTGCATGTAATACCTTAGATTGTATGAAGACAYTTTAAAAAAGACAGTCTAATATGGGGGGGTGTCTATGAAAGTAAAGTACTGTGGATGTGACAAATCCTGTTCAGACCTTACAAAAACTTATACATGAAACCTATCTACAACACAGAACTGATGGAGGAAATTCAGGGAGAGCTGACTTGCCAATATAACACGTAACTTTACAGAACAATTGCCGGTTATCAAAATTGCATAAGCCAAGAGACAACACTGACTATAAATATGACTACCAGCTATTCCACACAACCCAAAAACGTCCTGCCAAGCCCTCCTTCATGTTCTCTCTCACAYAGACAAAGGCCTCAAAGCCATGGGACATCTGCCAGGGAAACAAATGAAGTTAAAAAACCAGAAGAACATGAACATGTACTAACCTAAACTTGCGTGTTCTTTCTTCCCAATTCCTCCCCCAACACCTCCCCCTACAAAGAAGACGTCTCAGTTTACTGTACTCTTTTCCTTCTCCCAACCAGTCTTAACTCTTGGACCAATGTTTTAAAGTTTCCCTACCTTTGAAAAAATAATGTTCAGTTCTTAAATGTTTTGCCAGATCTGGACCACACCCTGCCCTCTCCCAAAAATCTTGGTTGTTTGTCTCCTATTGCACATAATCAATTATAGCACTTTCAGGTTTGTATTTTGCATGGTGGGAGCTGATCCAGAAGGGAGATTGTGCTTGTGTGAGCTTGTGTGTTTACACAAACATACACACACACATACACACACCTTTATAAAATTGTTTTGTTTCTATAGAACTTTAGGGGATTTTCCTCAAACTGAGTTTTTCACTTGTAAGCAGATAGCACTCGATAGAAAAAAGTAGCTGAAAATTTTCCACTTACCAGGTCATGCTAATCACTTAAAACRTGAAAGGAAAAAGCAAAATCTCTGTCATTCTATCACCACAAGAACTGAGTATCAATCATAAGCAATAACTACAGAAAAATGCACAGACACCCAGCAGAYATCTTCAGCTCCACTGTACATTTCACTCTCCCCGTTCTTGTTCCCGGATTCGGTGTCAGACACCAACTCTGATGTTTGACAAAAAAGGGATACGGCAGATTGCCCACCAGCCGCATCATGTGCTGCCAAGTGAGAAATACAAGCTTGGAAACAGTCTCGAGATTCCAGCCAGGACAGCAAGGCTCGAAGCATCACACAAGTGACATAACTAAGCACGGTGGGGAGAGGCTGGAGGGGACGTGGGAAGTTACCGCGTGAAATAACTCTGCAGGGCATGCAAAGGAGCTGTTTACGGTACCGAGCAAGACAACTTAATCATTTAGGATTACCACGAAGTAACTGCAGTTTTCTTCCTTCTGATTTTTCTTTTTTAACTAAGTCTAACTGCAAAATCCCCTTAACTACTTGAATCTGAATTTTYCGACAAATTTTTTTACTTTCCTCCAAATGTTCTGTACCTGTGTTTTCTTTATTAGCTACTGCAAAGCAACACAGCAATCAGCTTTCAGAGCATTCAGCAGAACAAGGATCACTCTGGGTCTAGTTCACAACTTAGGACTCCTGAAACACTTAAAAAGAAAGTTTACATCCTATAAAAGACAAGAATCATCTTGTTAATTTGTTCAGCAGCTAGCACAACAACAGTGTGAACGCCACATGTAGACAAATACTCAATTTGTCTTCAGACAGTTTAGAAGACAGACATTTTATCAGCGTATCTGTTAACACTTTCCTTCAGAAAACATGTTTCGCCTGCCAGCAAACAAACAACAAAATAATGTGTCATATCTGTAAAATGAGGGAGAGAAATAATCAGGATTAGCTTCACAGTGCTGTAATAAAATAACAATAATCAAATGCTGGAACATGTAGCTAATGGTTCAGCCCTGTGCTCGCAATCTTGCATTTGCTTTTGTTACTTTGCAATACCTACGCACACGGTCACATCACACGGAGATTCTCTCCAGTGCTGCTATTTAACATCAACTAAAGAAATTTGATGGTTATGAACTCAGCTTGCAGTGGAATAGCTGGTGGAAAACAAGGCACCTTACACAGGCTGTGCTACAGCTAGATGATCCAAAAAGGCAAGTCAGCTACAAGCGGGGAAAGGAAACCGGAGCGCAAAGCAGAGATGGTGCGACTTGTTCAAACCCCTCTCACGTCAAGGAGCACCACTGCAACTGACTTACCCACTAATTTAAATCACAAGAAAAAACTGCAAACTTCTGTTATCTTTCTGTTTAACTTTACATGGCAACTGCTAGGTAGGTTCTCTTGTTTCAAATTCAAGAGCATAGGAGAAGAAACTTTAACCAGCAAACACTATATGGGAGCACTTTTGAGTGAGGCTTCCAAGATCCTGAAAACATTTTTAGTAAGTTCCATAAATTGTAGTTCTAATTAGGGATTAAATTTGGAGACTAAACACCTCTYTATTTGAGGGCAGGGAGGCTTAAATCTTTTTGTATTAATGCTGAGCTATATCATCTGATATTTTTGCTATGACCAACCTATAAAACCTGTCAGCTTCACTCAGTTTACACAGGGCTCTAATTATGTTTAACTAGAATCTGAATGATCTAATTACTTAACATCTTACAGCACAAACTACTGAGGACATCTGGTTGAGCAACTGGCAAAGGAGTCAGAGAAATAAAATGACTGTTCAGTACGCTGCTCAGGACCCCTGCAAACAGCTCTCCCACCAGACAGGCTCGTTCTTCCATCCCACCTGAAATCTCTGCCAACTGAAAGCAGCCCTGCAGGAACAAATCATCCACCGGTTCAAAGAGAGTAGTCAGGTGAAGAAAAACTCTGTGAGTGCCACAAGTAGGATGACGGGACTTTGAAGAAGTTTTTCGTTTTGCTTTGTTCTTCATCAGGTGAAAACCCAGATCATTCTCTTGCATCTCTGGGGCTCCTTCTGCCACCGTTCTTCAGAAATTGAGAGACGGAGGATCGCCGCGAGTGCTAAAACTGATGTCAGCTCGGCTACATCAGTGCCAGCAGGAAGCTCCCACACCTGCAAGCCTTGAAAGGTTTTAAAGTTTTTAACCATAGTGTAAAGTGATAGTGTAAAGGAGCAGATTTTAGCAAAACCAGGGAAAACTCCACTGGGGCACCATGAAGTCATTCATACTGAGAGCACCAAGGTTAAACTGGAAATAAGCAGCAACATGAGCTGAAGGGTCTTTTTTGGCCATGAAGCACTTCGCTTAAATGGTTTCCATAATGTCAGTCTTGGTCAGAGTCTTTCCCTTGGCCTGGCCATCTGCCAGGGTGATACCGTACCACATACCTGAGGACTGTTCAAAGAAAAGGGTGCCCGAAACACAGGAAACTGCTATCGTGACCCATATTGTGCAGACATGTTCCCACTTTGATCTCTTCTCCTTGAAACCACAGTGCACTGTACCCAACAGATTAACCTGACATGGTCAAAGAAGAAATAAAACCTAAAAGTTCTGCTTAAAAACCCAGTTAAAGCTGCCGTTTTCTGTCTTTACTTTTCCTTAACGAACAGATGGAAACCAGCAATAACCATCTGTGTAAAGCAGCAATAACTGTAAAGCACAATAATTCCACAAAAATGCACTAACAAGGTCAGTTAAGTGTTTCTCTAATTGTCTATCGCCCATGACCTTTTTCAAAGATTTCAGATGAAAAACAAAACCAAAATAACTTATGAAAGATCCTTTGGCACCTTCAACAGTAGCACAGTTCAATTCTGTATCCTGGGGAAATTCCAGTTTGGGAACAACGTTCTGCCTTCCCAGATTTTCCCCCCTCTCAGGCGGATGTGCTCCTCACTCCTCCTGACCTGCTAGGTAGAACACTCAGCTTCCATGCTCCACGACAAAATTGATTATCCCTGAACAAGCAGTAAAACTAAACCATTCCCGTATGTGCAATACAGCAAATGTTTTGGAATCCTTCAAGATCAAAGCTACTCTATTAATAAACTTACATTTTTATATTCCTTGCAGCTGAAAAATCCAATTAAAACATTATAGTGACCTTTTACCAGAGAACTAACTACCGTCACAGTGAGGATAAAGTATCAGAAGACACCCTAAGCAGGGTTCCAGCAAAAAATGGGATAGATACTGAAAGATATACTGAGGATATACTGGAAGTTGTTTTACTTCAGTCACTGGGGTGGTAAAGGATGGCCTAATTCAATAGGAAGATCTGAGAGGCTTTTATTAGGTCTCCAAACTAGTGCAACTGACAGTTAAACAAACAAAGTGTCAGGCCTTAAGTCAGCATTTAGAAAGTAAATTTATAATGAAGAGCTGACAATCAAGAAACTGTACAAAGAAGCTGCTGCCAACCGTCAACTTTTTTTAAAAAAAAMCTAGCTATAGAATGAAAATTTCTTACCACTGAAATTAAGTTCACAATTTGTTGGTAAAATGATTATAGCAAACAAATAGGGCGTAAAAACACTATGATCTATGACTGCATTTTGCCATGACATATCTAGAAGCGAACAAGATAAAGAGCAATGGCTGCCCAAAAACAATAGAAGTAGGTGTGTGTTTTCAAACCAGGCATGCCTGCTAGCTTACCAGCTTCYATTTAATCTACCTGGACGAAACCAAAGTTCACTCATAAAATGAAAAATAATACATATATCCAACATGTCCCGGTATCAGRAGCTCCCACATTTGCTTATGTGCTCCAGAAGAAAGCCCCTAACACTGAACACCTGCCTACCATCACCTTCCACCAGCAAGGATCCTGAAGGGTACCAGAAGTTGCAAACCCGTGAGACTGGAGCCGTCACCACCTCCGGCACAGCCGGCAGCAGCCGGGCACGGAAAGCACCTTTGACAGCACTGGGAGAGACGGCACTGAATGACCGAGTGGAGCCTGCYGCAGCCCCAGACTAACTTTTTTAGCCCTTGCAGTAGAGTTAATTTTCAAAAAGATGGCGTGTACAACAGCTCTGGGGCATAGTGACCACTTTCTAAGGTCCTGAAAACAATCTGAACGACTAAGTTGTTCTTCTAATCCTAGTTAAAAGTAGGTTTTCACAGTTCCAATTTTAGACTTCAAGTGCTATTTACAGGACAGAAAATCCCAGATAGTGACATTAATCAAGTTTTACTTAGCTTGGCACATTAAAGAACTAACTATTCGCAGGATATGCCAGGACATCTCAGATGCTAACGGATTTTAATTTATTATCTAAAACAAGCTGATCACAGCACAGTGTGCGTGCTGTTTTAATCATTCATGCTGTATTTAACATACCACCCCAAGAAAAAAACCCACACAGTTCTAGTTTCACAAGTTGCTGGCATGGAGCACAGCAAAGGACTCAAAGACAGAAACGAGTATCAGAAGTTGCACAGAAGAAAGCAGCTTTACAATACAACGTTCCAATCATGGGACTGACCAAAGCTCTGCCTGCAGACACATAAAAAGCCCGAAACTAGCTCCTCCTCGCAAGCATGGAAACAGCAAACAATGTTTTATACATAAAACYGAGAGCATGGCTTTGTAAGACAATTTAATTTGATTCAAATCCTGATCTAAAACAGAGAAATAATCCYCAGTCCTGCAGGGGTTAAGGACCGCCAGTAACACAGACTCCCAGGATCAAGACTCACACTAGAAAAGCTTTCTTCGTTAGGAAAGTATGCAAAATGAATTCTTATAGACAGATTCTTCCCTCCTTACTGTCTGCTTCACCTCGCACCTAATGCTTCTTGCACCCTGTGAAGCAAGAGCGCAGCAGCCCCCCGAGTTTATCCCTACAAAGCAGCAAGTATCGACTCACTTTTGAAAGGAATGAAAAAAAAGATATTCTGAGTTCAAGCAGTAATTATGAGTTTAAGTTTGCTTGAGAAAACAGGCAGGGTGTTGTGAACAGCAGTGGAGAGATGAGCTGAAGACACAATATTAGCAAGCTGCCCTTTTCCAACATCCAAAGAATTTTGATAGCAAGACTCCATGCCAAAGAAAACGTGCAGAAACCTATAAGCAAAAGAAAACTAGAGCTCCTGAAAGAGACAGGACAGAGCTGGAAGAAGGGAAGGGAGGAGTAACCGGTGTATTCAAAACTTTTTAATTTTTTATTTTTTAAATAAATGAAACACTTCTTGCACTCACATAAAAGAAACAGAGGTTACAATTGTGTAAGCAACTCTGCACAGAGGTCTCTCCACAGAAAATCAATTGCAAGACTACTGGCTCCTTGTTTTTAAATGTTTAATATTATCCCATCTCCACAATTAATATTAGAAAAGCAACTATGCTCATACCAGACATACCAAACCAAAGTTGAGTACTATCAATATTAACATGCACACACAAAAGTTGCAACAGAAAAACAGTAGTTTGCTGACAAAATTAACATAATCATATTTCAGATGATAGACAAAGGGTACGTTTTATTTATGCCTGAAAATGAAGCAAACATCTTTAAGTGATAACATGATACAAATTTACTTTGACATACACATGCAATAAAATGTGTAAATACCCAATAAAAACAAAATGAAAAATAATTACAGACAAAACACAAGTATAAATTTTATTGAGCTATTCTGACAACATCTGCACTTCACGTCAATGAAGCAACAAGAAAAAGAATTAAGTTGATTAGAAACATGAGATAAAGGAAGAGACCGAGAAGCCACTGGACTAGTACGGAGAGATTCATCTCAATTCACAACTTAACCATGGGCCGGGTTAGAAAAGGCAGCTCCTTCCCACCCAAGCTCAGTCAGAAGACGACGACTACGCATGTGTTAAAAATTAAGCGCATGCGATAACGCTTACTGGGTCAGGGCCTTTGTGTTGTGCTAAATGGGGATAAAGCTTATTCACCTTTGCAAAGTTCACTAAGCTGAGCACACGAGACCTACTCGCAGCGGCGGTGAGCAGGAGCTCAGCAACGGAGCGCAGCACCTCTCCAGCCTCATAGCTATTCAGGAAGCAACCGCATGCAAAATGAGTAGGCGATCAATATTTCTATGGCACAAGTAGACATCTAAATCATAACCTCTAACCCCGCTGACAGTCTTAGCAGGCTATCAATATTTAGACTACAAAACCTGAACAATTTGGATAAAAGATAGAAGTTGCTGTAAGAAAAAGTTTCAAGCTGCCCCATCGTATGTCTTCGGTGAATACAGAATTTCACCCTTCAGATAYGAGTCTAACACCTTACACACAAACTGCTCTGAACATATCCCTCTCTTTCACCGTTCGGGGGGCTCGCATGCCGCCATTCRCAGCCCTTACAACCACCGGAGCGTGGCTTGGATAAAAGCCCTGCTAGCGACCGAAGATCCTCCTTCCCCCGAGCTGGCAGAGGCCAGCCTGTCTTTCTGAAACAGGGAGCTGTTGCAAACCTACGGCTGCAGCTAGCTGAGGACTGCAGTTTTAAATGACGCAACCACAAACTGTTGAATATTCAAATTCAACATTCATATCACTGGGTGCCTATAATGTAAATTTTAAGCAGCCTTTAATGTACAGAGAAATCTGAAGGGAAACCTGGTAAATTGCATATCTTGCCTTCCAACAGTATACCAAAGAACATGGAGGTATGTTTTAAAGTAAGAGTGTGTCTGTGTATGAATCACTCCCGATTATAACTTTATAAGCATTCACAGGAAACATTTTCTCCCAGTGAGCTGGTACCAATCATCAACAATATTCATTTAGGACACCCAACCGCTCAGTTCTTTTTTCACATTCATTTCWGTAGACATTGCTTCCAGCGACAAGCCTGAAAAGTACCTACAAATCAACAGTGGTACATCCTCCGTTTAACCCACTCGAAAGCTAACAAAGGTGCAGAAAATGTAACAACAACACAGACTTATTTATCCACAACACAGAATTAAGTAGTAGCAAAAAGGAATAGTAAGTGCTCACTCACARTCTTGTATCTCAAAGTGCTCTCAAAGCGGGGTCAGAAGCATTATCAATGTTTTGCAGAGGGAGAAGTAAACCAGCAGCGGCCGAGTGAGGTGCCCAGAGGCCGGAGCAGACCCACAGCAGGGCCGAGAGCAGGCATCCACCGACTGCTAACAGCAAGGCTGAAACTCCCAACTTATGTCAAAGTCACTACTACCCAGTACCTATCGCTCAAACTGGATCCGAACCAATTAAAGGCTTTGTACATCAGTACCAGTCTCCCTAAGCGTTATTGCCCAAACTAAGTATTCACAGCGTATAGATTTTTGATGGGCTGACACATACCAGCTGAAGCTTACCATTCTGGTTAGAGAAATCTTTTGTTTTCCCTAAAATAATGGACCAGCAACACCATGCAACCTCAAATACCTAGCTGAGATACCAGAGAGAGCAGAAGGAGTAAGTCTTAACCCATCAAACTTCTACGCATTTCATCATCTGCAGCACTACCTTCTAGCTTTGCAGTTTAGTTTCTATTGGAATAAGCCAGGGCATTTCCATGCAAAACATACAACCTTTCTGCATCTAAGATCTATCTAGTCTGAGTCTTCATTAAAAAAAAAAAAAAAAAGTCAAAAGCTATTAAATTGCCCTTCCCCCCCCTCCTTTTTTTTTAAATGTAAGAAGAATGAGAATGCTTCTACTATTCATAATACCTTAAAATATCATCCAAGTGGTTAAAAAGCTATTTAGGTCTAACAGGAACATATGCCCTATTTGTCACAGGGCAACGTTAAAAATCTGTCAGTGTGCTCTGAAGTCATACCATCACCCTGGTATCTCACGTACAAATCTTCCCAGGATGTTTCCACAAGAACAGCTTGGTGGTAAACCCCAGGCTATCCTTCTACACGATCAGCGAGTGCAGGTGAGCTGGATTTGATTGCAACACTACAGCCAGGCATTTGCTGGGAGACCCTCCATACTCCCCAGCTGCACTGCCCAGTATTTATATAAATTCTAAAATAAGCTCTCCTCTTCTCCTAACTGCACTGCAATAAGAGTTTCATTTCCAAGTCCTAGGCTTAAGCTTTAACTTACCCCTTAACTCCGTCCTTTCTTCACCACCTCCCTCTATCCCATCCAGTCCTTTAAACAGCACCACTTCCCCCACTCCACTTGTTTTTATTTTTACTTCCCTGCAGCATTACCATCCTCAGCTTGTCACATGTAAGCCACAGACTGAAGCCAACATTTCTCAGCAAGGAAAGACCTCCACAACGTAAGCACCAGAAGTGATTCAGGCTCCCTGCACATACCCCCCCCCCCAAACCCACAAGAGCAATCCCACAGCGACACGGTAATGCAGCAGCACAGGACCAGCCGATCTCCACAGCTCAAGGGGTACTATGAAATGTTAGCAGGAATTAATCCACAGTTTGGTCTCACCTGCATACTCCTGTGGAAGGCATGCCAGGGCCCACCTGACCATTAGCCAAATGCAAGATCACTGGATTCAATGAAATGAGGGGTTTACCTCCACTGCAAAATTAGTCCAGCCGTTTATCAATAATGTGGCCTAAATTTTCATATCYTTCACAGAAACCTTGCACTGGCACTTCCAGATGCTGTTACGTCCAAGCTTGCTTATTCACTAAGGTACATACAACAAGGAGAGGAACAGGATCTGCTCAGCTCTGATGTACGAACTCCTCTGAAAAAGCCTCAGAGACAGCCATGGCCTACACCCTTACATGCCTTAAAAAGCTTACAGMCAGAAACACAAAGATATGGGGGAATTCAAAGCATCTAAATACAGCAGCTTAAACATTTTTGTGCATCTGCTTTTGAGCTTTTCAAAGAAAGGGTAATCTTCACCTCTGCTTTCCCAGAGCAGATCCCTGTGGGCCCACGAACGGTGGGCAGCCGAGTGCCTTCCCTCCCTCCACCCCGCGGAACAACAGCACAACTCCAGCCCTCACAGAAACTTCCTTATTACCCCAACTGCCGACAAAGGCATTAATAAAAGGCAAGGAAGCGAGCAAATTGCCAGCGAGGCAAAAAGCTATTAGAGAACATTAGTCTGARAGGCTCCAACTTCAAACCTACGTCTGCTGCAACATCCGCACAGAGCTGTCGGGCCATCTCCCGGCTTCAGCACCTTCATGCCGAGAAATACGTTTATTCATGCTAAATACTTTGCTAAGTCACAGAAGTGACCAAGGAGGAGCATAGCAAGAACTGCTGTATCCTGCTAGAGTCAAAACACGAGCACGATCAGGGAAGCGCAGTGGATCTAGTACAAATTCCTTTCTGCCCACTTTCCCAGCAGTGCAAGTACTGTTCGGCTCCAGGGAAGACCACTCTTACACCAACAACCTACAYCCAACATCTGCACACTTTGTGTTTAATCTTCTATAAAAACTTACCGCTGATAACATTCAGTTATCTCTCTGGACTTCCACGTTCTTCGCAACCCAAGCAATCCAACATACTGTATTTTCTTCATTATAACTAACAATAAAAGCAGAAATTACTAACTTACTTGCCTTGTCAAACCGGAGACAACAAAAACAAGCTGAGAACACATATGTCACAAAATGAGTAAGACTTATCTTATCTTTACTAAATTAAGGGCACTAACTATTCTGATCGTGAGGTCTAAGCTTCTCTCATCTTCCCTGGTAAATTCAACACCACACCTACTATCCCATGTGTGAGCATTCTTGTACAAATCTCTTCACCCTAGACTCCTTGTCTTCTGCTAACTACCCCATTTCAGCTTTCTCCCTCTCAGCTTCATATCTTCCTCCCTACTCCTTCACGCAATGCTAGAACATTGACACTGTATTCTCAATCCAGAAAACATTGGAGTTTCAACCATCTTGCCCATAAAGTACATGGGAAACAACCAAGCACAAAGATAAGCAAAGAATAAAATGTAAAGAACACGTGGAAGAGAAACCTGAGTATACAAGACAGGAACTTACCACCCTGCTTACAGAAGAAGGACCACAAGTCATTGAGAACTGCCTGCTTGGTGTCTTAAAAAATACTAAGCATCCATACACGTATCTCTCCTCTWTCCAATAAATAAACTGCCTTTATTTTCAGCCTCAGTGTGATCAAACTGAAACTTTGGATTATGCATTTTTCTACATCCACTTTTTGCATTACAAATCAGCTTGCAAATAAAGAATAATTGTTCATTGTAATTTTAGACTGCATGTAATTTCTTCTATAGCAAATGTTTCATCCATTACTTATTTGGTATTGTTAAACACAGCCAAGTAGTG
This sequence comes from Oceanodroma leucorhoa, assembly GCA_030449065.1. Taxonomy (NCBI): domain Eukaryota; kingdom Metazoa; phylum Chordata; class Aves; order Procellariiformes; genus Oceanodroma; species Oceanodroma leucorhoa. The sequence continues at coordinate 4,809,749 of JASVER010000060.1, read as the reverse complement.
CAATCTTTTTTCAAAAAAATCCCAACCATTACCATATTCCAAATCCTCACTACTGCATTTCTCAATACATTATCCAATTAACCACAAACTTGGCATAAGAGCAGAGTGATTGAAACATGCACTAATTCTGCTATGTTTCAGATGGGCATTACTTCATTTGAGGAATAGGAAAGAGGGCTAGAAAAGCTTTCAAAAATTTCTTTCCAAGGAACAGGACTCAAGGAATAGGATTCAAGGAATCCTATGAAAGCCAAATTCTCGAGCCAGAAGTACACCAAGGGCCTTTCTTCTAGTATGTCATGCATGTTAGAGGTCCAGGGACCCTGGACCCTGACCACCACAAAAAGCCAAAGCCTTCCAGCTTGCAGGGAAGCCATGATAGCTCTCAGGGTATACTGGCAGCGGTGCCCTGGCTTTTACATCCCTCTCAGCTCCCTATATTGCATCTTCCTGAAGAACTACCAAGCTGCTTTCACTACACATGCCTGATCAGGTRGTGAGGAGCAGAAACATATTTACAGTAGCTAGAGACTCTTTTCTTGATCCACATTTAACTACCATTATAAATAGTAAAGCACTGTCTACTTTTAGGGCAGAAACTACAAGTTCTACACTGACCTGCACGGATAAACAAAATTAAACACTCAGATACGAYCGCTAATTCCACTTCTGATGAAGCATGTTAACTCCTTCACTTAAAGCAAATCAGCTTGTGCTCTGGTACAATCAGATCCAACTAAAAGATGCCAAGAACTCCACCTGTTTCTAATTAAATAATAGAAGCGCTTCAGGATTTAAAAGCTACTCATTACTACTTAGTTTTTCCAGATTTTGTTACAAATTTTATAATGTTATAAGATCAATGGTTTACCTTAAACAATTAGTCACAGCATGCATAGAACTAATACTCCATCCTTAATCATATATGATGCAATACCAGGATGAGATTTTAAAGAACAGAAACGCACGAGCAAGATTGGCTTTAGATTTTCATTCCCAGCCTGATAGTAACAAGTTACGCCGTTCTGCTCAAAAGCAGTAAGAAACTGTACTTTTTACCAGTATGTGTGCCTGTCCTAAAAAAGCTACAATGACATTTTAAGACTTGTGTTTATTGTCAAAATACTTCAACAGATAGTTCGTTTAGTTTTCAAACGGTATTAACTTCTTCCATTCATCCTGCAGATTCAACTTAGATCTGAGAGCCAAGCTAGACTTACTCATGCAACACTGCTGGTCAAAAAGATACGGCAGGACCAACTGTCTCCTCTGATATAGACATATACACACACATATTCAGAAATAATTAAGCAAAATCTTAGAGAGGACAGCATGCCGTACCCATGGGAACACGACGCTCGTTTTCCTGCTCTCCCGCAGAGGGCTGTTTTTATGGTGAAGGTGATGGTGACGCCAAAAGCTACAATCTCGAAACAGGACCACGCAACAGCAGGTAACCTTCACGCTGCTGTACGTCAACCTGATTCAGATCACACAATTGCTTCCAAACAGGAGATGCAGTTTTAACTCGAGGGCAACAGCATTTCTCCAGTGATTTAATTTGCATTTATTGCCACAATAGTCACCGTTTGCAAGGATCTGTTTTCTCTATGCACTGCAATTCCYTTGCCATCAGTTATCAAACATGGATCCATCTTCAACCACATGGCAAACTGATGCAGAAATGCCATGCTAATTCCACCGTTTCTTTAGGAAATATAACTAACCTTTACCAGAGAAAAGGGTTAAGTGTTCAGCTGCATGCCTTTCAGGTACAGTCTCAAGTGAAGAGCCACGTTTGATACCTGTAGTAAACTGCCATTTTTGCATCTCATATTCCATTTGTGAACAGACCTTTTTGTTCTTTAATCCAAGTTCTGAATTATTTAATCCTGCCTCCAACTCTTGAAATCTCTCTTCCTATAAACAAGAGGTTATTTAGTGAAAGGAAATAAATAATTGAAAGAGTCAGACCCTAAAGTGTTCCTGGCTCTGTTTCTAATTAATATTGATACAATYTTGAGAAACCTGCTGCTTAATATTACAAGGCAGGCCAAAGCTCATCAACAGTTAAATGTCTTCTTCTAACAGAACGTAGAAGAGGAAGTTGCGAGCAGACAGGGTGCAGGTCGCTCCGCTGCCAGCGATACGGGACTACACAGTCTCAGCTCCTTACAACTTTCTCATGCAGAAAAACGATAGGTTCAAAGCCATCTAGACCCAGAGCTACAAGGGCTGGAGTTTACAGGGCACAGGTGGAACCGTGTTAAGCATAAATCCTTCAGGTTTCCGTCCTGGAATAGGGTAACGCAAGTGCAGATGAAAGCATTTTTATTTTCTGTAGTTCCACACTCGAAATACGTTAGTCTAAATGAATGACGGGGGAGGGAGGGAGGCATGGACAGTTCTGTAAGACTGAACTTCATACTCAGTAACGATAGTTTTTATAGCATATTGCTTCATCTGCAAGTGGGAGTAAATATTACACTACCTCTTCATGCAGATGGGTGGATAAAAAAAAATAAAAAGCTAATTTGAAACAAATTAACTATTCTGCATATGGATGAAGGTACTCTCTACCTCTCTGGTCACTCCAGGACTCTCCACAGACAGACCGCGTGCAAAGTTAATAAACTTTGTACTGCACGCAGATTGCCCGGTGAACCTGCCAAAAGGTGAATGGCCTCAATCCGCAGCATGTATAAATAATCACAAGTCCTCAAAAGCAGGTAATTAATATTGTTCAAACAACTTTAAGCTAGCGTTACCAGAATGCTTCAAAGGAGAACCTACAAGCTGTTCAAGTCAGACTGTCACATTTAGCCTGCAAAAACGAGATTAAGGTTTGTACAGTGATACTCCACAACAGGTTTTACAGTATGCACAGAAATTAAATTATGATAAAAGTGAGCTATTTTTTACTAAAAACAGAATAGAACAATCTATCAAAATGCCATTTGGCTGCGTTCATTACCTCTTAGAATTTAATTTACATGATAGATACTTTAAYGTAATATGTTTTAATCAATAAGCATTTCTGAAGGCTTTATTTTTATAGGAAACATTTAGACTTCTTCACCGTTAAACGTAACACCACGGCAGTGACATTAGCAGCGTTTATTTTCCTATGCTAAGCAAGTACAACCACACATACACAGAGGCAAAAGCAAAAGTCCACAATTAAAGATGTCAGACCTTGTTTAACTACATCTTAATTTAATCCATTTTATTTTATACAATTCTACATCTGGATCTCATTTTCTGTATTCCTGTAGGTATTTTGGGTCACTATTAAGAACCCTTTCAAGTTAGCAAAGTTCAGCCAAGTCTACCTTAATCCAAAGCCTTTAAAAGAAACAATAAAACACGAAAGGGGGGAAAAAAGGAAAGAAAAGCCTGAAACAAAACGCTGCTTTACCCCACCTCCCAATGCACCTGAAAGTCAGCAGGGACCAGCCTCCTACTACAGATCCTACGTAGCACTTCCCGTTTTGGGGGTTGCTGGGTTTTTTTAGCATCGCTCCCGCCAGCTCGCCCTCTGCGAGCCCCGCCGAGGGGAGGGAGGGCGGCGGGCCCCGRGTCCCGCCGGGTCCGGGTCCCGCTCCCCGGCCCCCCCGCCAGCATCCCCTCACCTCCAGCGGGGCTGCGGCTCTGCCCAGCATCAACGCACCATGCCTCCGCCTGCCGCAGGGCTCCGGCCGGGCACCGCCGAGCCCGCCTCGGAGGGGGCCAGGGTGGGCAGCCGGCGGCTTTCGAGCCAATTTATTTAAACGGGAGGCACCGGAGGGTTTGAAGAGGCAGGGCAGCGCTTTCCTGCACCAATCAACTGGGAGAAACACGCATGTTGCAATCCTATTCAGCGGCGGGAGCAGCACCAATTCATCGTTTGACAACCTCCCCCCCCCCCCCAACCC
>JASVER010000060.1:4709335-4803945 GCA_030449065.1 Oceanodroma leucorhoa | reverse complement strand
CGGGCGGTGCGGGGCCGGGCAATGCGGGGGGCAGCGGCGCGGAGCCCCCGCGGGTGCGGGGTTAATGGCAGAGCATTGCGCGCGGCAAATGGTTCCCGAAGCCGGCGGGCAGGCTGTTGGCCCTCCCGGGGAGCCCGCGGTCTAAAATTAGATAAGTGGAGAGAGTTTAGGGGAAACAACAATGAAAAAGTACGTTCGAGGCAGCCTGATTCACTGCGTCCGGGGCGGTACGGATGCGTCTTTAAAAGGGATTTACTTAAATGTAGACAGGCACTTACAGGGCTAGTGCCACTGACCGCTGCCGCGGAGGGGACGACTTGCGTGAAGGTTGGAAAATCAGATCGTAGCTSCGCGCAGGATATCCATAGAAACGGAGATTAAAAGGATGAAATAACTTATTTTGTTCTAAACAATAATGTTGCTATAAATACGAACATTTTCCTTGTTCCCTTCCTGAAAAGCACAGAACATTTTACCGGGCTCATCTCTTAACAAAACAAACCGGTGTACACAAACAGTCTGCAAATACGTTACCCCCCARGAAAGCATTCCTTGTTTCCTTACTGGGAAATGGGCAAAACCACGGTCTGTACCTGTCCCCTTTGAAATCAATAAGCTGCACGGTATTTTTCCAAATACTGCTACTTTCACTGTTTTGCACTTCATCTATAAAAGGAAAATGTATCTTCCTCTGGGTGAGTGACTGAGTGTAGATTTTTTCTCAAATCGTATTTGATCGTCAAGTGAATTTAGTGTTCACTCAAGTCACTGCGTTGACTACTTGAAAATGGCTCTGTCTACCTTTTGAGAAGTTACGGCAGAGACAGCGGCAGAGCGATTGCTACAGATTATTTCCCAATCTGCTGCCGTCCTCATTTGGAGGAGCACCATTATTTCAGCTTCCATTTCCACTTTTTGCTGAAGCTGCTGCTTACAAAGATACTAATTGCGATGGCAGGTTTTATGTTAATGGGTTCCACGTAATGATCAGCCCGACAACTATAGACCTTCAAATTGTTAGTTGGCTGTACTGGGAATAAAACTAATGGCATTTGGTTATGAAAATGTCAGGCCTCCACCTGGTGAACTAGATTGGGCTCAACGAGACGGAAATCCAAGAACCTCCGCACCGTGGCACGTGCGGCGGTCGTGGGGCTGGACCCAGCGATGCCTTTGGAGAAGGAAACCCCTTTTCCCCCAGAAGTGCCACGCTCGAGGGAGGGCGGCTCTTTGCTGGGACGGTGGCCGTGTGTCCGTGGCTGGGGTGGTGGTGGGGAGGCGTGGGGTGCCCGGCCGGGGTCCCCCCTGCTCCAGCGAGAGGGTGTCGGGTGCTGCTGAGCGACAGCCGTCTGCAGGGATGGAGCTGCGCGAGCCTCCAAATTCTGACTAACAGCGTAACCGGTTTGGTAGCTCTAAAATAGGATTTTAATCCTGGGAAGCATCATTTCACATTCCAGTGATCTAATCAAAATCCTCTCCTCTAATCTCTCCATGGTCCCCCCTTTCTAGATGAAAGAGGCTGGAGTTCCTGTCTTCACCCTTTCTCCGCTGCCTCCCTGTTCTACCAGTCTGTTCTGTGTCCAGGCAACTGCAAAGAGACATTTCAAAGACTCCTGCCGTGCCATCTAGATGTTTTCTCTTGTTAGTTTGGACTGCAGGTGTGTAAGCCTCGAGGATGAAGTATCATGGTGCTGTTTTAGGTTTGGGGCATGCAGTCATAGTACAATAAATCACATAGTAATKCTCCACTTTGAACGCGCACGCACAGAAAAAGGAAAAGAAAAAAGCATCTGACCTGAATCATTTTCTGGAAACACATCTGGTTAAAATCCAAAGTTTTAAATTGAGTAATATTTTAAAATACATTTGGTAGGTATTAAATTACAGTGTTATATCTGGTAATATTTATGATACTAATGTGTTAAGCAGAGGTTTATATCTGTCAAGAAATATGAATGATTGTCATATGGGGTAACAAATGTATCCTGATATAAATAATATTTTATGATATTTTTAACATTATTGTAGTCTTTTTTGCAGGAGTTACATCTTGTCACATTATTGCCAATTTGAAATAAAAGCTCTGTGGCTAGACACCAAAGCTTTTAGCTCTATGATTTTGAATAAGAATAAACAGTACGGCTGATTTTAGGAAGTACTGAGAAACCTTAACTCTGCCAGAAGACAAACACTGAGCACCTATAATTCCTATTGTCTTCCGTGCAGGATCAAGTCCCTTATTTGCCATTTTGTGTGGCAGCAAGCCCAAGGAAATCTTGCTTGACAGCTCTGTTTTCTCAAAGCGCTGTATTTCTTCGGGCTGGATTCTGCAAAGATCCTGCAGGGTACAGAGCTCCTTGGAGCAAGCGATAATTTGCTTTGTGTTCCTGCCGAAACGTACCTATGTAAGATGGAAGAAAGGTCTTGGAAAATTTGGTACACCCTGGCAAGATGACGGGTAGAATGACGTTTCCTTGGATTATTTTGTTTTGAGAAATCTGTTCATTTGAGGAAGGTTTTCTTAAGGTTAGATTTGATCTGTGTAAATGCTAACTTCTTTCAACATGCACTAATAGAGTACTGAAAAAGTAAGTACTGTGTATTTGAAGTTAAAATCTAAAATGATGGCAGTAACTAATAGTACTTCAGTAATGCTTGCTGCATCCAAAATATTTGTAAGGTTGTTGTACGGATTTCTTCTTCATTTTGTCCTGGGTATAGTCATACAGGCACTCTTTTAGGAATTAGGCAAATACCTGATCAAAATTTGTTTCCTATTAATGTCACCCTGTCATAAAATGGCACTAATACAGATATTTAATTAACACATTTGCACATTGGGCCATCAACGGCAATTGGCCTTGTTATGCTTCACATGTCGTCGTCCAGAATACCGAAGAAAATGGACCTTTATTCCAAGGGTCCCAAACTTGTCAGAAACAATTCACTGTCACAGCTGCTCCTCTGGGCAGCAGTCTGCATTCATTAAGATATTTTGGACCATGAGTCCAATTTTAATCACTGGACTTAACGCTTCTATTTGCCTYAGCAAATCTAGCTATTTCCTTGGCCAGGACACTGAAAGATGAGGTGCTGCTTCTCCCCRCAAGGCTGTAACTTTGAGTCTCTTCTCCATGGATTCGTGTTTTTCCCTCTGCTCTTTCACACTTAAACYGACTCCCAAATTTCCAGCAGTTCCCACAAAAGAGTTCCTCTAGAGCCTTGTCTGTGCTCCTGTCTGCTCCTTGTCCAGCCCATTCCCTCCTCACTTCCATGGCCTCCATCTTTGCATTTTCTTCAACTGCTTCTTGTCCCCAGCTGCCTGGCTCCGTGTGTCYGTGCCCGCTGAAAAGGAGTGCCTGATTCCAAAATCCCGTCCCTCTCCACTGTGAAAGTGTCATTCTGTTYGCTCTTAAACTGGATTTGAGTGCAAAGTGAGCTGTGCTCCATCTATCCTTATTACACCGTGCCGTTTCGTAGTGAGACTCCATAGGGAAGGCAGAGAATAGAGACAGCCAAACAGACATAATTTATGTTGCTGGGAGATTTAGCCCAAATTAAGATCAAAACTCATATATGTCTTCCAAATCACAGATTTTTTTTCCCCCAGTTATTGTCAGTGACTCCAATTCTGCTTGATTTATATCCATTGTAGTAGCCAGAGGTTTTGCAGCATATAAATTGCCAGAGGATTTGGCCAGTGATGTGGACACAATGATGTGTAAAAGCTCAGGARACCCCCTGAGCAGAAAATGGTTGGAAGCTGGGAGAGTAGCGGGGAGAAGTATCCCATGTGCCTGCCCGCTCTTCCCTGGGTGTCCACCTACGGTCACCAGCAGAGACGGGAGACTCAGCTGGGTGGACCCTTGTTCTGAACCAACATGGTGATTCCCACATTCTTTGGTAATTTGTGAAGTTTCAGCACAAATCATGTAGACGGTGGCATACATGATCTAAGCATGCAGTCCTATGACTGCTGCGTAGCCACAGATACACACTCGTAGGTGGAAGAGAAGAAAGCAATTCTCRTACTGGGCAGGGAAAACAGCCACAATTAAAAGCAAAGTAAATTTGGGTGCTGTGGTTACTTGCTGTTTAACTCTGAAGACATTTATAAGTATCCAGCATAACCCACAACAGATCTTCTTTGAGGATTTGTGGATTAACCCATACCAACAAAAACATGTGATGACATTGTAGCGGTATTCTCTGCCACGTACAGTAGGAGTCATTGAAGACCCCAAAAGAACGAATATATCGGCGTGCCTAATGAATCGAGTCAGTCTTCCCAGACTGAATATGTTTGCAACATTTCTGTCAAATAGCTGCTTTTCTTAACGGTATATTCTATCCAGATGCATGGTCATGTTTTGGCCAACGTAAGTAATAACAATACCCATGGGCAATCAAGAGAATTAGAGAAGAAAAGGACCTATCAGATTATCCACTCCCTGTAGCTGGCAGTGAATAACAGGTTCATACCGAATTTTTGTAAGTACATGGTTCACACCAGTTTCAGTTTTAAGCGCTGTCCTTGCCTTATTGTCCTTTGTGCCCTGTGCAGGGCGGGATCGGGGCTGGCGTTCTGCCGGACGGGAGGCGCGTTGAGCCCCTTCTCGGCTGGGCAGGGCTCAGGCTGCCCCTAGCACTATKGCCTCTGCCTTACGCTGTTCTGTTGATTTGGGCATTTATCTCCTCTGTCCTTCAAGGGGTTAGGAGACACCTCCTTTCTCACTAGGAACCTTTCACTTATTTTTTACCTGTTACTGGTTTCTGTTAGGGTTTTTGGKTTTGKKTTTTTTTGCACATCCCTTTTTGTGGTATTTAACTCTTGCTATTCCTATCATGAAGCTCCTCACCCACTTCATGCAGCCACTTCCTCACTTCAGGTTCTTGCTCTTCCCATTTCTTCCTCCCTGGGAGATTSTTTTTGGCTGCTCTTTCCCCTCCACTAACTCCGTCCCAGCCAGGTATTTCTCCCAGTTTCTGCAGAATCTTCAGGKCCAATATTCCACATAGTACTTAAGAATAAGAAGCTGAAACCAGCATTATAAGTTTAAATCCCTTTTTGTTTTCTGAACCTCAGCTGGGATGATGATACTCTGCTTTCTTTGTGCCGCTCCCCCCGTGGCAGGAGAGCTGGTTTAGTGACTGTAGCTGGGGATGGGAGCTGCGTTCAGCTGCTGTCACAAGGCTCTTCRTGACATGAAACAATTCACTGAATCGTCCCTCAGTTTCTCCATTCTGTAAAACACTTGTGGTCACCGGGAGATAAAAATCTCGTGGTGACTGTCGGACACTTGCATCTCGTGGGTTGCAGAACAGGGAAACTGCAAGAAGGAGATGGAAGGAAATACATAAATAAAGCAGCTCAAAGGCTGCTCCCTCGCCTACCGGTTTCCCTTTCATTCACTTCCAGACAGGGCCTATAAAGCGGGTGAGTGCAAAGCTGACGCTATCTYGGAAAAGAAAAGAGAAAGAAGGGTTTTTTCTTTCACTTTCCAATCACAAACATTTCACGTGGGGAGGGAAGACGGGAATATCCCTCTCTTCCTCTCCTCCAGCTGGGCTTTTTGGTCCCCTTGTCCTGGCCTGTCACCACCCCGCCGTGGGCGCACCCGTCGTGGTGGGTCCCCCGTGGGTGCCGGCCATCCCCGGGGCGGCTCAGTCCCGGCGGGCACAGCCAGGCTCGGCAGGGGGGTGCCGGGGGAGAGGCGCCCGCGCCCGGGCCCTGTTGCAACACGCGGGGAGGGGAGAGGAGAGGCAGGGGGTGTGCGGGGCTGGAGGGGCAGGGGGGTGTGCGGGGCTGGAGGGGCAGAGGCGTGCGGGGATGGGGAGATACCGAGGCAGGGCCACCCGCCTGCCCCTCGCACCCTGTAGAACCCTGAGCGCGGGGCCGCAGCGCTTGCTGGAGCTATCGGGGCAGGCGGGAAGCTGGGCTTTATTGTCCTATGTGATGTTCAGGATGGTTGAGGTGGTTTTTCTTCCGATGACGAGCGTGAGATTTCATTTTGGGAAGCACATCTTTTCTTAGAAGCACAACTGTKACTGTCTTAGCACAACTGTGATTTTCTGCAAACACAACTGTGTTTGGGGTTGTTGCATTTGAACGCTAGRGTAGGAGAAACAGTAATTCTGGATTAATGCAGAAAGGGAGAAGACAGACACCCTTAGAGGAAGCCGTAAGTTCACTGCTGCTGCCATATACTGGCAAAACCGATGCTGTGTCCCACAGGAAACATTTTAGCGTGGAGAACCTCCTTTTTGAAGAGAGCGTACTGGGTGCCCGTCATGATACACGCAAGTGAACCAAAGTGCTTGGGACAGCATATCAATCCAGTGTTTCTTTAATAACATGTACGAAATAAATGCATTTTTTTTCCCRTGGCATTGCATCATTTCCTAATTGGTGTTCGGGTGGTGATGGATTACCAAATAGGGGGAAAAAAAAATCCCTATAATTTTTTATGTCTGAACATTACCTTCTCTTTTGGAATAAACAGATCCAGTCTAATTCTGGCCATGATTCTCCACATTTGTATGCTGGCCCTTGTTTGCATCTGCTTGGCATTATCCTGTATTGGGGATTTAACCTGATGTGAATCCAAAGAAATTATACGGGAATTGATGGGATCACTATGAATTTCCAGGGGTGTAGGCGAGTGCAGACCATATTAATCTTGTTGTGTTCTTTCTGTAAATAACAAGCTGGATTTGGCCCAACAAGAGTAAAACAAATTGAAAGCATTCATAAAGAGAAGTAAATGGGTTTAAGATGTAAGAATAACATATTGGTGGGTTGTCTCCAAGTATCCAGTTTTTAAAAGTACYAAAACACATACAAAACCTTAGTTTAACATGTTCTTAAATGCCCTGCTACGTGGGGCTGGCTGCTGAATCAGGGCCATATGCATAAGACCTGCTTTCATGAAAGGATTATATAAAAAAAAATTAAAAGCTGCAAGAAGGAGAAAAATGTTCAAGGGCAGCCAACCTGGAGGAAACAAATATAATTTAGTTATGTGAAGTGTTTATAAATGCAGTTTATGAACACGCATGAAAGAGTAATTTTTTGCTTTTCAGACTGCAACTGTCACACAGAAAAGAAACAATTGCTTATTTGTCTTTTTCAAGGATTTTTAGAGAATACATTGCAGTTCGGATATTTATTTTGACCTGCTTTTTCCTTTTTAATAGCTTATTGTTTTGTTGATTATTTCAGATTAGCCTTTTTTGTGTGCTCTCCTTCATTTGTGATTGATAGAGAAACATTTACCTGGTTTATCTGGAAGTGGGAATTTATTTTAAATTTTGTTTAAAATTTTAGACTTCCACATGCTCGGGTTACCAAATTTTATCTATAAACCTCACTTTTTATTTCTCTTACATCATCAGTATAAATCTGAAGTGACACAGAATGCCTGGAATTGCAATAATGCAGTGTAACAGAACTGACTATCAAGCTTCATATATAGATTAGATTAATGCATAAATCTAATTTGATATTTTACATTACTGGGCTAATATTTTACAGATGTAATGCCAAGTTGTTAAGTAAATGAAAATCACGGAGAGTCCAATTCTGAAAGGATTACTCAGGCAAAAATCCCTGAAGTCAAAGGGAGTATTGCCTGAACGAAGTCTGCAAAATTAGAACTAGAGCCATATTCCCAAAACAGACAAGCAGATTTATCTTAGAGATCTGCCCATGAGTTGAATTCTTGTAACAGTGAAAGATATATAGGGAAAACGAACAAGTAGGTAACCTGAAATATAAGGAGAGACTGATAAGATCACACCAACCCTGAGCAAGCACTTGTGTGGTTGGTGATGTCAACAGGAGCCCAAGCTGTTTTAATAAACTTGTTCGTAGTTGTCCTATACTGTGTTTTAYAGACTGAAGTACATAGATCACGTAAGAGTTTAACAAGAAGAGGATTCGTATTAAATTTGCACATAAAATACCTCCATGAAATATGTGAAATGCTTTTCTTTCTTATATGATTCCAATAAAACATCGATCATAAAACTGCCCTCCTGCTTCTTTATATTCAGTTTCAGCTGTTGCTTTGTGTTTAAAGTTTGGATTCATGACACTCGGCAGATATAATTGTGGGGCAATTTTAATTGGTGAAGAAAGACCATTGCTCTGCTTGCTCACTCAGGGGGTATAAATCAGGAGAAACCCCACTAGAACTGGTGAAATGCGGCATCTGTATAAGAGGCTGTTGGGCCAAATGATATAAATGGTTGCAGCTCCTATGAAATATGTAGTATTGTGTCTGTTTATAGCTGCTCAGGATCTGGCCCACTGGCTTGGATGGAGCTAAGCCAGGGATGATTTCTGCCCTTTATCACGARTTTGCTCGGTGTTTTGCATTGTAAATTCTCCTGACTCTTGCTGCCAAACTCAGCTCCCTTCTTCACAGTTTCATACTCTGAGTGTGAACTGATACTGGTGGAAATCCAAGGGTAAAAAAGTGGTGAGTATAAAGCACAAATCTGTAGCCTGGATCCGAGAGGAACAGCTTGACCACAGAGGAAGTTATTTGCACAAAAAGTATTCAAACAGATATGCACGGTTTACATGTGTTTAGTAAATCTTGTCTGAAAACTAGAACCAGCTGTATAGTATATGGAGGCCCTGATCCCCAGCTCTTTCTGAGCAGTGTTTCATACATTTGGATGATACATTTCAAGTCACTTTTTCCATCTTTTAATTTGGGGGCTGCTAGGGATTGAAATAGGAGGAGCGTGATTTCCGTTTCAGTTGGTAGTGGTTGTCAGCGTCCTCAGGTAACTTCGCAGCTCCAGCTTTCCTGCTCGTGGAGACATTCCTATCGCATCCCCTTTCCGCCTCACCTCCATCTGCAGCCTAGAAGCAGGGGTACGGCATAAAGACCCTACGGTAGCGCAGGGGCGTCAAAGGAGCCTTTGGTGCCAAGCTCGTCCTTCCGTGCTTGCGTTAGGGCAACAGGCAGAGACTAGCAGAAGCCTTAAAGCACAGTTATCCCACTGCGTTTGCCCTATGTGACGACAGCGAAACCGATTGAGCCACTCGGTTCAGTCAGAAACGAGAGGAGAACCAGGCCTGAAAGCCAAATTTGCATGCAAGATTAAGAAAGTTGTAGATGCAAGCAAGATCTTTTTTCTTTTTTTTTCCCCTTCTTTGTGTGTGTGTGTGTCTAACTATGCAACAAATTTTGTAGCTGAAATTTACATACTTCTTGATTCATGAAATTATGAGCAGCTGCTATTTTGCTACATTCTTAAATTGAAAAGGCAGCGAAGAAAAGAACAGACACATTAGGCAAACTCCATCTGCCCCTCATGTCTATCACTTCCCTTCACTCTCTCCTTTGCCAAACAGGATACAATGGCATAATCAGATGTCTTGGTTTGCCTGGGAGAGTCCCCAGATTTATATAGCTGTCGTCTAGGACGGGATTTTTCTTTTTAAGACAACTTCTTAACATGGTCTCTTGTTCCCCTCTGAAACGTGCATACATATTTTCAGAGGAAACCACAGAACACGAAAGATCTTCAGGAAGAGAAAAACTTTCAAAATGGCCTACAGGCTTTGGGAGGCTCCWGGAAGTCTTCGGACAACTATTCTTAGGGATCTTCGGATCACTTAGCTTTAGGAAGCTTTCCTATTTTTATTTTTTTGCTTCCATCTTTTTATTCAAACTACAGAAGTGGAAAGATTTGAGGTGAGAGGGTAAAATACAGGATTCAGAATTAGGACAGACGGGTTTTATTTCTAGCCTTTGCAATGAATCTCTGAACAAATCCAACCTACAGGTAGTTCCATGCTTGRAGAAAAGGGTTATTTAAGCTCTTCGGAGAAGAGAAACTTCTATCTCTGGCATAGTCGAAAACAGCCTGGCCCTTTCTTTGTACTAAATGCCACTATACAAACAATAACACTACATTTCATCATGATGTAAATGTTTTAATTTTCCATTTTTTAATTAAAAGATGGAAGCTCAGAATTTTAGACCTATTTAACACCTGGTTAAACACTTAACAAACTAGTAACAGCTGAGTGCATTCCTGTTAAGTGGAGTTTTTTTCTTTTTGTTGCCCCACTTAAGAAACAGTCATTGTCATTCAGTCTCATTAACATAAATAGGTTCCCTAGGAGATGTCCCATTAAAGTGGCCATCCCTATTAAGCATGTCCCAATTAAGTAGTGTTTATTGTATGGCAGGTTCCAGACCTCAAAGCAGAATAATTTTCAGTTCCTAGAGGGAAAAAAAATAAGTCAAAGAAATTACATATTTAAAAAAGGCTTAAATTGATACAAACTGATAAGAGCCCAAAAATGAAAAATGAGGGCTGACACTTCACCCTTTTGTTTACCCTGTAATGCTGCTTTTCTGGTTTTGAGTTAAGAATGTAGCCTACACCCTAACTATGAATTTCTTGGCTTTGATTTGATTGTGTCATAACTTAATGTTTTATGACTTACAATCACATTAGTCATAGGAGTCACTCAAGTTTAGAGATGATGGAAAAGACATAGGGGATAGACAAATCCATACTCAGAAAGACTAATAGTCTTGTGTTGAAACGGTGGGCTGGGACTCGGGAGATCCAAGCTCAGTGTCCAGGCCTGTGCCAAATGCTTCTGCCTCACTTGGAGCAAAACATTGAGACTCCATTCACAATGTTATTTAGATACCTGAACAGGCATTTAAATATATTTTTGTATGCTTCTGTGCATACATAATCTATTTTGCTCTTTTCTCAATCAAAGTGGATTTAGGTTGGGGGCTTATTCAAGGTGCTAATAGACAAGCTCTGGAAAATCTTCCTACGTTGGCTGARGATGATACAACTCTCAGCTGTCTGCTGCCAAAGGCTACCCCTTATCCCCCAAATAATATTAGTGTCAGCCACTTCAGCATAAAATCTGGGTCTTTAGCACAAACCTACCTTCAAAGAGCTGAAATTACTCGCCTTGATTTTKCCTCAAAGCAGCGGAGATGCAGGCAGGTAGATCTCCTGCCTGTTGTGCTCCTGTGGGAGGTAACCTCCAGTGCAGGGACTGAGCGGAGGGGTAGCAGTCATGCCACCTTCAACAACTGAAGGGAGCTCAGCACGTCTGCACTTTCAGCCAGGGCATTCGCACCTCAGTGTTTACCCCGCAGAACCAAGACATCCCTTGTGTCGTTTGTTTTACCCCAAATTAGACAGCCTGTCCTTCCTGCAAAGGAGAAGCTTCTACCTGGGTGGAGTTCAATAAATACATGAAAAACATTCATGTTCCAGGGCCACATACTGAAATCTATGGCAGGACCCACGCCACTCCGTGGGGCAGCCCACGGCACAGGGACTGGGCTGAGACCTCCAGAAGTTTCCTCAGTACAGCTAACAACGGCAATATAACAGATCGAAACCTTCTCAGTAAACGTGATTTTGATTCGTACACAGTGTCGCCTTCTCTGCATCACTCTTTTTGGTGTTTCTGGGAAACAGACGGCTTGAGTTGTCCCAACTTCTTTCCTTTATTTCCATGCAAACTTCCATGAAAAACAGTGTACGTATGTTAAAAACTTTTTCTTAGTCTCAATAATCACTTTTTTTTGGGTAAGGAATTATCCCTGGACTACAGTTTCATATCGAAAGCTGTGATTTGTACAATGGTGCACAAGCGGTTCACGCATTCAATATGTGGCCCGTGCTCTGAGGAAGCTTAAGATTCCTTGCTTTTACAAGAGGCATAGTACTTCAAAATGAGGCTTTGCGAGTAGGTGGTAAACTTTCTTCTGGGTCACCAAGTAGCAACTGGGTGCTTTGAAAGCATCTCCCAGGAGCCAGGTAATCTGTGGTTGAGCGATGCAGATGTTCTACTGTGGTCAAATCAGAAAGAAAGACTTCTATCCTTAAGGCACTGAAGTAATTACACCTGGTATCCTCATATCTTACTTCCAGTAAATAGGTGTAGAACAATGTGGCTTTGTAGTGCCCATTAATAATGTTAGTAGTTGGCAGCAAGAGCCTCTAAGAGTCTTTATAGAGTTTACTGAAACACTACATCACTACGTGCAGGAGAAATGGTTAATATTCAGAGTATTCAGGGGTTCACCTCAGAACCAAAAGACCTGGGTTCGTATAAACCTTGTAGGTTTGTATGACTGGGATGAGAATCTCAGCAGAGAAAACTTGTTCTCATTTCTTAGTGTCTCTTGTTTGAAGATAGAGATTACGCTTACAACTGTACCAGTCTGCACGTCCGGAGAAAGTGCAAAACCAAAACCCCAGCTCCAAAGAGCTGCTGTCCTTAAGAGAGTTTCAAATCTGCATCCAAATTTGGGCTTGATGTTTAAGATCTCCAATTAATCTGTTCTTTGTTAAATAGCAATACTGTAACAGCACTTGCTTGTAACAGCACTTGCTTAAGCTCCAAGTAGATGTTGTGTCAACATTTCTGGTGTGAAACCGTTTGTCTCAGGGGTTTAGAATTTGTTCAGGACTTCCAAAGCAGGCGCCCACGGTAGCGTATGAAGACTCCAACAGGTCCCAGTGCAGAAAGCAAAGCACAGCAATGTACCTGCACAGAGACTTAAGTATATTTTTTCAGCTCTGACACAAATCAACTGCAGGGCACTTTGACACATCCCAACCTTTCAGAGTATATTTTTTGAGCTCTGCTCATTATCTGAGCCTCCATTCAGATGCTCTCAGCACAGATGCCTTCCTCATCAGCTCTGCACTAAAACATACAGTAAGTGAAATTCTGCCATATGTTAATACATATGTTTCAGTTTCAATAAGCATTTGATGGAGGGCTGTTTTTATTTTTTTTTCCCGGGCAATAGAAATTACAGAGTTTATACTATTACCTTCGCTSTCTATTTAAATATACCAGTGAGCTTAAATAAACTAATTAAATTAAGGTTAGCTACGTGCAGCATAACCTGTCACGATGGTGGAAACAGGTATTGATTCTTAATGGTTCAGGTATTCATTCTTAATGGTTCAGCATTTATCTGTTTGGTCCAAACCAGCTGGGGATGGCAGAGTCAAACTGTCTGAGACTCTCTGTGATGTTGTAAAATGATAGAGAGGCAGATAGCCTGGAGAAAAGGTGTAACCGGGATTTTTCACTTCATCCCCACCTCAAATTTTCCCATCTGGCATATCACAACATAATGATGTGAATGATGTCATCAAACTGGGAAAGAGGATCTGAATGGGGTAGTTTTCTCCTTTACTGAACTTTGTAAGCTGGCCACAAATTGTAATTAGCAAGTGTCTACAGTTTATTTCTGGCGGAGGCTCAGTCCATTTTCCAAAGGCTGGAATCAGTCTGCTCAGCCACGATGATTCTTTTTGCTTGTTTGTTTGCAAATAAACTCTTGGAAAGATACTGGGCACATTACGAGATTTACAGATCAGTTGCTATGCGCAAGTATGCTACTTTTACAGCAGCGCAATACCTCTGAGTAATGCATTTGATTTAAATAGAGCTACCCTGGATTTACACCATTGTAGGAGCCAGATTAGGCCCCATAACTCTTGTACTCAGGCTTGAAAGCATCCAAGCAGTTATGAATGAGAGCAGCATTTGAAAGATAGAACAAAGAAAAACAAGCCAAAAAAAAAYATCCAACTTATATCAGCTTTGCCTGCTGGATTCTTTGCTTTACAACTAGAGAAATACCTAGGCAGACCCCCAGCTAGCAGAAGCTGGCACAGCTTTGTTAGAAATCAGTGGAGCTTTGCTGATTTATATCAGCTGAGAATCACTATCTGCCCCAATGACAAAATGAGGCATTGAAACGTAGTGGGAAGGCAATGGGGTTTATCTACGGTTACGGCATTAAAGCAGCATCATAAGATAAACTAATTCTTGTCTAAAGCTTTCAGAAAGGTGTCTGTGGGAATACAGCACTGACTCTGCTTTCTCAGTGTTGGCTCCTGATCACTGTGCCAAGACTGGCATCTTCTCTTCCCTTAACAAATCAGCAGGGCTCCTGCAAACTCTTCATTGACTGCCAATGCTGCGCTACCAATAATTTACTACTATTGAGAAACGTCTCTGCTCTCACTCTGCACAAGAGAGTTTGCTCCTACATGCCTGGATTTGTTCAGTTACATACTTTATGAACATTATTAAAAAGAATCAAAGGATTCTTTTGGGTTCATTTTTCATAAAATGTCTCAAGTATTTGATAAATAAATAATCTTCTACTTAAAATGGGCATGAATTCCCTAAAGACCCAGAGGTGCAAGCAGGTATGTGCCAAGCCCAGCTCTCCTCCAGGGGGATGTATATATCTATATACCTGTAATTATAGGCTGATAATTATATAATTCACTGTATGTATATCATCATTTGTGAATAAGTGGGTAAGCTGGCAACACAGAAGGGCGGGACTGTATCATAAGCTAATAAAAAAAAGCAATTATATTTCTTTCTGATCCAGTTCTCACCTTCCCAGTGAGATTGGGGCATTGTGCAATAAGTGAGAAATGAGGAACCTCAGAACACTTGGAAGCAAGATAAGCATCCAAATGCCT
Source organism: Oceanodroma leucorhoa (assembly GCA_030449065.1). Classification (NCBI taxonomy): domain Eukaryota; kingdom Metazoa; phylum Chordata; class Aves; order Procellariiformes; genus Oceanodroma; species Oceanodroma leucorhoa. The sequence continues at coordinate 4,789,413 of JASVER010000060.1, read as the reverse complement.
GACTGTGTCATTCAGAGCTCAGCTGAACTGTTTCAGTCAGGAAATTATGGGCTGCCATGGGAACAAAGGTCCCTTCCCAGATTACCAAAAGGAGTCTGAAGTGGGTCAGAAATGTTACAAGAATAGGCTTTCAAATGGCATTTCTATTATTTCCCAGGTTAATACAAGTTGGAATCTAAGCACTAAGGYTAATATGAGAAATTTCATTTCAGCTTTATGCAACATCTCCTCGCTGTACATACAATTCACCCCCAAAAAGATTCCTAGAAGAAGGTATCTCYGCAGTCCTGCCTGCATCTGTCACATCTTGTTTTATACTAACTTTGCAAACYGCTTAAATGGGGACCATTTGTAATCTGTGTTGATGCAGCATCCTGCAGAAGGTGCTTTTGGGGCTGACATATCAGAAATCACAAAATTTTACATAAGCCTTAAAAAATGTGATAAATTATGAACAAATGCTTTTGTTTTCTARTTTACAGTGTTCATGCAAGTCTTTAATTTCTTTCCAAGATGCACAGCAGAGTRTACCAAATTGAACCAAAATGTTCACCCGCTATCTTAACTTTTAAATCCTTGGGACTGCTCATCCTCTCAAAAGGCTGGAGACAGTGCCCAGTATCAGGGTAGGATTGAGCCTCTAGTACGTAATCCAGAACTGAACAAATCTGGGCACGCAGGAGATAATTTAGTTGTGCAGAATGAAAGCACAAAAGTTTCTCAATTCTGGTAAATTATTGGTAGCACAGCATTGGCAGTCAATGAAGTGCTTGCCGAAATTGTGATGATTTGTTAAGGCAGAAAGAGAAGCCAATCCTGGCAAAAGAATTCCAGGCCATGGAAAAGAGAAAAAGCCAGCATTGTACTTACACACACAGTCTGTCCTTAGAGCTCTAAATGAAACATAATTTTTTTTTTCCAGAGGTTCAAATGCTGGAAGCACAGATCAGCCACATTCTCTCCACCATTTATTACAGTTTTCTGTCACTATGTTGCTAGCTGTAAAGCAGGCAAACTGCTAAGCTGTTTTTTCTGTGTGAAATGAAAATGACTGGAGTGGGACAAATGTAGAGCCAAGCTCTCCGTTTGGAGCTGAGCTGGTTATCTCTGAAGGTCCTACTCAGCAGAAACCAAATCAGTATCATCAGATAGTTTATTTGTACTGGAGTCTCTGTGGCTATTTGCAAAGTCTCRAGAGGTCTACAGGATGCTTTTCCTACTATGTCACGATTAGCTCCTTTGCCCTAAAACCAGGAAAATCAAAAACTAAAGGTGGCTCAATTCTAATGATACCGCCTCTGATCCAGCAAAGCATGGAAGCATATCCTGAATTTAAACATCCAAGTATCAGGAAGGCTTCTCATCAGCTCAAAGCTAAGCATGTGCTTGTTACYTTGCTTAATCAGAAAAGCTGGTGATTCGAAGTTTGAATGAAGCTTGAGATAAAGTTTCAGGCTTGGGTGATCTGTCCTCTACTTCGAGAAGGTAGTGGAAGGGAGAAGGCATGCTAGGAAGAAACAAAGGTGTCAGAGATTTGGAAGTGTTGAGACTCCCTCACCCAGACCACGACAAGCTGATAGAACTGACCACAGCTGTCCCTGCAGACAGGTTCCACGTATTTCACTCATTCACTTTTGAAAAGCTGTCTCTTGCAGGCAAGCTGTCCATGTTCAGTTTGTATCTGTATTTGTGTGTTCATACTTGTGCACTCATGTATGTAAAATGGAACGCTAGCCATTTCTGAGTTCTACGAAAGTGAAATTAATATATTTTCCCTGTTTTTGACAAAAATTATTGCCATGCTTTTCAACAGCACGCAGATAATTAATATATCAAAGAACTTTGAAACTTGATACTTGGCATAAACAGTTCTCATTGAGGGATATGTCCACAGCCCCTATAGGAAAAAAATCTTGTCTAGATAATATTTAAGTGTGAATGACTGAAAGTTGGCTATTACATGCAACAGACTACTTCAGTGACTTAGAAAAGTCTATGTGATGACATCTACAGAGACTGGTGTACTGTCAATTCAGTACACACACTGGGATAGGTACTGAAGTACTTTTTATTTCAGGTTTTTTTTCACTCTTTAGGGTCAGTAAGCCCAACTTGGCCCAAAGGAATTAAGATAACTTACAATCTTTCAAAAGAGTATGGTAAGTATATGCTTAGTACCCCCACAGAAGTCAGTATGATATTAATTTAACAGTAATTATATACTGTGCTGAAACAGGGCTCAGATGTTCGTGCTTCTGTAAAGCACTGGTTTACGCTCCCTTCCATGTTCAGGGTAGTACAAAATGCCACGGCAGCTGAGAGCACTCTTAGGTAATACTTGCACTTTTCTAATGCTCTGTGATCAAGGATCCTAAATGTCTTCACACAAAATAATGGATTTAGGCAAAAAGAACTCTGCAAAACAGGTTAGGAATTAATATGACAGCTTAACGCATGGAAAAAAAATCAACCTCCATTGATTAAGAAAGCTTTTCAAGAGTGTCCCAAGTTTTATTTATTTATTTGTTCAAAGTAGATTAGATTGGTAGTAGTAGTTAGATTTTAAGAGATGCTAAACAACCTAGAGCTCCCGTTGAGTTTACACCATTAATGTTTCCTAGAAAAATGTATAYAGTCACCAAAAATTTGGAGTTCTAATGTGCAATTCTACTCTTGAAAAAAGGATAATACACATCCTACCACACTGAAATTTTGGGTTTTGTCAGTATCGTTATAAACATACTAAAATTTGGATGCAAAAATCGACTATTGTAGAGTCAGTGCAGCTCTGGAAAAGGGAGATGGCATCAGCGCATCTCCTGTCTCATGAGCAAAATTATTACTGAGTTCTACTCAAATACATCTGTTGCTTTTTAGGTTTCAGCTGTCCACCAGACAGTTAACCAAGTCTGGGTTCATTCACCCGTTTATTAAATCATGTATTCAATGAAATTGTTCAGAGAGGCCAAATGGACTTTGTTTGTATAGCACTAACAAACAATTCAGCACTTCTAGCAGCAAAAAGGAGAAAGGAGTGAATACTTAGGAGGAATAATTGTGTTTTGTACAAAGCTTGCTCTGCAATTCTGTCCTGTGATGGCAAGAGAGAATGATAGAAATCTATCTGTTCCCAAGGTGAATTGCTTGAGAATCTCATCTTAATAGGGTGGGGGCATTGTTAGATGGGGAAGGTAAGAAGTTTCTTGAATTTCTGAGGGCTAGTCTGGGCTAATTCCTTTGTGCTTGTCGGGAGGTATCAATTCCTGAAAAGGGAGTTTCCTTTCTCTTTCCTATGACTAGTCAGGATGGTGCCTACACACTTAACATATCTACATATGGGCTGACTTCCCCGCCTGCTTGGTGCCTACTGGCCCCACTCCCTTATCTAATCAAGGTTCAATCAAAGTTAATTAGGGATCTAGTTTTCTGTTCCTACATTAGGCGTAAAGCAAAAGAAGCTCCTGGGCATATCTGATCAAGAAGCTGATCTGTGTTATAACTATGTAATAACTGGCACAACTGTGTAATTACAATACAGCACTATCTAAGGTTACATCATTATCATTATGCTTAACACTAAAACAAAATGTGGTTATCATGATTGGTGTCAACACATTTGTGATATGCCACCCAGGAAGATGAGGCTATATGCATGTCACCCAAGCCCTGTTTGAACCTGGAAAAAAGCTTGTTCCCGCAGATAGGGCATAAGAAGAAAAAGAAATACACAGGACTTTGACTGTTTGGGGTTAAATTTACCCTTCCTTTTCACCCTTCCTCTTCTCATTGCTTCTTTAGACAGACTTTTACTGGTCAGTGAGTACATTGACTCTGGAGTCACTGATAATACAAATGTAATCTACCTATGTATGTCTGTAGTCTCTTCCACAGGGAAGAGAACTGCAAAGTTTCAAGAACAGTGTTAACTTAAAGGCATTGCAAGGGGAACATATTTTTTAGTTTTGATTTTCTGCTTAAATAGGTAGTTTAATGAACTAATATGTATCTATAAAAAGTAGATGCCATGAAACATGTAAGAAATGCAATTCACTTGAAGGACAATATTGAAAATACCATTTTTATATCTTTTGATTCTTGCTGGGTTTAGTTATAAAATATTAGGGAAACCATATTGCACAGCTTTTAGTGACTAATACTTATGTGCAGTCTTAAATATCAACAGCTTCAGCCATTTTTTGTTAATGATAGGTCTGGATGTGATTTCTTAGCTAAAGACAGCTTCCTTAGCTTACCTCATATCACGGCATCTGGTATCTCTAATTGGAATCATTTTCATAATAACCATGAGCAATATACATTACCATCTAAATATGAAGGCTGACTACAATACAGACTTGTCTACAGCTCTTTAAGTATCCAGGATCCAGTCCAAAGCCCCTTAAACTCGAGGGAAAGACTCCTGCTGATGTTAGTCTTATCTAGCTTAGGCACAATGTATAAAAAACCCCCTCCTGAAACTCCATATAAGAAAGCAGAGATATATTCCGTATTAACAAGTTTCAGTGCAACTCTGTCAAATCCCTCCAAAGGTGGTGTCCCATTCTGTTACTAAATAAGGCCTAATTCAGTCAGTATTTAGATACTTGCACAACTTGAAATGCCGGAGTAGTTCTGTGGATTTTTATGGAGGTTCAAGGCACTCAGTAGGTTAGCCTACTCAGTAGTTTACTACTTATGAGTGCTTAATGGTTCAAAATTTTACTGTTTCATTAGTAGTAAGAGAAAATTACCTAATTCATAAACACATGCGCAATACTAATTTTTTATGGTGTTATGAGCTTGGCTAATTATTTCAGAAAAATCTTGCTCCTATGCAACACTCATAAATTCATAAGATATCTATAGTCTTCAGCTACACATTTAGCAGTAGACATTTATGTTATGTTCGAAGTGTAACAATTTATATTCATCACAATCAGCAGTTCTCAGTAAGATAAAAATACATGAATTCATCTCAATCTGGAGAGTTCCTCCAAAAGGGACAAGAAATCCTACTGTCAGATTGAAGGGAAAACAAGGGATTAAATAGAGTCCCCTAACAACTGCACGCACAGGGCTTGTTTAAGCTGAAATTTTACATAAAAAGGTGCAAATGCTTTTAAAGAGAACCATCCCAGATTGCATTTTCTCGCTCTCTCCCATGTAATTGTAAACAGCTTTGATTTCAAAGGGAAAATCAGACAATTATTTTATAATGAGAGGTGTGGTCTAGTGATTCGAGCATCAGACTGGCAGCCAAAAACCACTGGAGTTTTAATCCTGGCTCTGACACTGACACCATCTATTGCCTTAGGCTAATCAGTATGGGTTTGACTGAGATCTGTTCCTTGTGGGTGCAAGAGGTAGGGACAGCTGCAGAATTCCTGATTCAAAGCTACAGAGGGGAGCGCGAACCTTCCCTCCGCTGCACCCAGCTCCTGCCCGGCATGTCCCTGAACCGAAGGACAGCATCCCTGACCAGAGGAAGAAATTAACCTACGCAATGTTCACCTTAGGCAAGCTGAGGTTCAGGAAAGCCATAGTTGCTAAGTGCTGTCAATAAAAGCTTTAAAACCGCTTTGCATAAGCATATTTGAGTAGGTCTCTGCTTTGAAGAAAGCCTGCTGCTTAGGTCGAGGGGTGAGTAAAGCCAGTCTTACCTTTAGAACACTCCCGGCACCTGGGGAGTTTTTTATTTCCTTTAAGCACCTTGTAGTTAAATTTTTAGTCATCGCTTTCTTTCTTCCTGTGTGCGCCCATCCCCCAGGGACCCCCAGCTTTTCCCCGTCCTTCGCTTCTCAGTACAATTCCTCCTGTCTCATTGAGTTGTCTGATTTCTTATCCTTGATTAATACAAACACAGACAAAACTCTCATCCTTGAGGATTTTAATTGGAAGGTTGATTGCCTTTTGTTCTTTCCTTGTACACTTTCCATCACTTTAGCTTCCTTGGGGTCCACAGGCAGACTTTCAATCTCCCCCCTCACATTCACCATCATGTTCTTGATCTTTGTTTGCTTGGGGCTTGACTCCTTCTAATATAAATATTAGGCATCTTGCCATTTCAGATGACAGATCAGCTATTTGATGTGTCTAATTATGATGGAGAGGGGGCAGAGAAAGCAGGACCTCCTGAAGCCAGGATAAATTTGCTGTCCATATAAACTCTAAGCAGCAATGTGTCCCTCTGCTTCCCCTCTTGTGTGTGGCAGCATCCTAGACTCAAATCCTTCCCAACCCAAAACAGCTCCATGAATACCCCGTCGAAGGGAATTTTTCACATTTGAACCTGTTTAATTTGAAAGAGGGAAGCTGGCAGAAGCTAGGATGCCATTATGATAGGGARGGGTAGCAGAATGGGGAGTTCTACCTCAACTTTGCATGGCAAAAGCATAGGTGGCTGACTGAAAGCAACCTAGTGAGAGMGCCTTGTTCCTCTACCTCACGTAACTCTCCCTCTCTCTTGCTACCACAGAGTGACATTCAGTATTTATGTTAGTGCTTTGCAAAAGTCATCAAATTCAACCTCACCTTTCTATGCTGAATTTTCAGTTCAGTTTTATGGATGCTGTTCAGAGAGAAGAGGCACGCTGCTCTAAGGGCAAGAAGCTTAGGAGCACACCAGGCTTTGGTCGCTTCTCTTGCTTTTAAGTAATTTTCAGAGCATCCCATCCCAAGTTCCTTCTCTTTGGTTAAGAACCAAACTTGTGGCAAAGCAGGAACTGGACTCACTTTGGAGTTGGTGACAACCAGACCTGAACTCCACCCACAGCTGTCCTCCAGGACTTAAATAAACACCCCTCTCTGGCTATGTCTGGGGAGAAGCTGCCTCGCTTGGTGGAAGAAGGGAGAGAAGAACGGACAGACCATTTAGCACTGAAACCTGTTTAAGGGCCATACTGTTGAACTTGTATTGTTCCTCTGTTGCACCTGTAAGCCCACAGAACTGGTGTACAGTTCTTACCTGTACTGTAGAAACATGCGGCTGCCCTGCTCAGGACCAGGGCTCTATTGAGTTGCATGCTTTACAAACACATGAAAGGCCATGGTCCCTGCCCTGAGGTACTTGAAGTCGTTAGCAAATCTCACAGACATTTCTTAATATGAATTTATTGCTGATCTGTCTGCCCCAGAGCCTGAAATTCTTTATTTATCTGCCAAACAGGCACAGCAGGAGTTTCAGCATTGCTTCCCCTTATAATACCCAGCTAATATGCTTCAAGCCTGACCTACAATGATCATCTCCTGGGAAGAAAGGTTAGTTTAGTCTTCCTTCCATTCAGCATTCAGCCCTTGATCTGTCTACCAAAATGGGCAATCAGTACTAGTGAAATGAACACTGATCAACCCTGACAAAACCTTTCACCTCATTTCAGGCAGTAAGCTGGGGTTACATTTGTGCTGTTGTCCTTGAGCAGAAAGTCTTGAGTGGAAAGTTTCCTACCATTTCTCTTACCTCTTCACTTTTCAGAGAAAATGCAGAAACCTGCTTTAAATTAAACAGCCAGAAGGTGAAGGGAAGTAATGTTCTAGTCTACAGAGTGACAGCGTGAAAGGCAGTGGTGAAGGGAATCACTGTGCAACAGAAGTAGAGGGAGTACAGCGAACATCTATCAATATTTACTGAGCAGCATTACTTTTCCATTTCGTGTTTCTCAGCCCTTCATCTTTACAGAGCCCTGCCCTGTAATAGCTTTGTGCTTATTCCTGTACATTGCCAAACAAGAAACCTAGTTTCTGGGTCTGATCTTTGTTGACAGGGATGAAGAAGATTGTGGAAGCCTTTCTCTCCATGGGTCCTCTCCACCCACCCCAGAGGAGAGATTAATAGTTTCTGAAAGCATTTCCACCCTGCAGAAAGGTCACCATCGTCCTGGGGAAGATGTATAAACAGGGGTTCGTCAGGACTCCGTAGTAACATGGGAGGGACCTATTCCAGCAAAAATATTGCCAAAAAATTCTTAACAGTGGCGCTTTCAGAGTAGCTGGAGGTAGGCAGGTGACATCACGGGTTATCGTTTTTCACACAGTGCAACACAATCCAATCACTTCCACAGGTGTATTTTTTTAACAGTTTTTGCTTGCATCAAGTGTTTGCTATTGTGTGGACTGTGATCTGTGGGGCATGCTGATTAAGGCTGTAAGCAAATATATCACTGTCATACAGTCAGCTGTCTTTTGGATTCACTTGGAGCTGTGAGTTAGGGTGGGATTTTGCTTTAGTTATTTTATGCCAACTCTATCATCTYAATATTTATTGCTCTGACTCTGGACAGTAGAGTTAGCCTGAATTAACTTGTTAGATACTCTTGTGTATCCTCTTAGTGGTTCGCACGACTTTTGGAGCCTGGTATACTGAGCACCTTAATCCAACAGTATTTACTTCACTTTTAAAGCAGAAAAAATTTACCAGAAAAGCTAGCAGAAGCTCAGCTAGAACAGCGGGGAAATCTTCCTTTTAGGTTTTCCATTCACTGATTTAGGATGGGGTAGCTCCACTGCTGTGTGTTTACTTTCTAAATAAATTCCATACATGTGACGTATACACACATATATACACATACACACAATGTAGTTCATTATCCTAAATCGCAAAATCAAGCTACCTATGCCTAATGTTCTTTTAAAGACATAATGTTAAGTAGTCATATTGCTGAAAAGAGACAAAAAAAATGTCTGAAATGGACTGATGCAATTTTGTCAGATTATCATAAACTACCGAACCTAAGCTACGAGAATAGATGATCCTGACAGATGCTTGCAGTTGGAGTGCCCACATAGGGAGAAGTCTGCTTATGTATCTGGTGGGAGGCATAAAGACAGAAGAAAGTTGATTTGCTTTATCCTGTCAATCTAAGGATTTACTTTGCAGGTCATACTTTATCTACACACAATGTCTATTTAGACAATGAAACCGTCAGTGTCGTTGATAGAATCTAATGTGCCAGCAGAGATGTTTTTCTTTCTCAGTATTTTTTGTTGTTGCTGGAGTAYGTATTCCTGCCACAAAAGTCTTTTTATGGAAATAATATTTTGTTATAAGCACTATCATCGCGCATTGTAATTATTATTTTGTTTTACCCTGCCCACACAGAAAACTGTTTGCATTATATTCCATTGAAAGATACATTTTAAGTTAGCTGTGCTAGTCATGAATAATGTAAATTGACAAGAACTATTATGGAGAGAGGTAGACAAAGAAACAGAAAGTTAAGTGGTTTCCTTTCTTTTTATGGCAGAGTGACATTTACCTGTAAGTACATTTGATTTTAATACAATAGGATGAGTCTCTGCTGTGCTGGTTTAGGATTGAGGCATGTGGAGGAGTTCAGATAAGGAGTGGGCACTGAGAAATGCCCTCACCAGACCTCTCTAGGGAGGGTACTTCAGCAGCAATAGCATGTCAGAATGTCTTTTTTTTAGTCCTTGTATGCAGCTGACAGAATCTTTCCTTGTTTCTGTATCTGTAATTCCAAGAGATCTCACAGTGCTTCCCACAGCTGTCTAACAATCTAATACTTAGTGSTTGTCACATCACTTTCCAGAAGAGGGTCAAGGTCCCTTTCCCACCCTGACAGACAGGGAACAAGGCAAAGAGAAACTGTAGGTGAATGAGGGTCACTTGGAGACCCAGGACCAGCTTTCGTGGTGTGCGTACTCATGGCCCAGGCTGGTACTGCCTCTCACATTCAAGCTACAAACTTCACCAGTGCCCCTTTTCCTCAGACTTGCCAGAATGGTGCAGTTGGGTCTAACTCTCCTGCAGTTACACTGAGTTTAAATCAGAAATAACTTCAGTGGGTTAGATTCTCACTTTTGTAAACAAGAGTCTTCCCCCTGAAACCAGTAGGGCTCATTTTTAGGTTTGAAGTGGTATAACTGCTCTCATGTCTGAAAACATCCCACTGGCTGCTTTGTTTCTCTGGTGTGGCACTTTTACTAACCTCTCTGATTGGCTTTTCCCTGCAGTATAGCTTTCCATGTCCGCAAGGTTAGCCTGGGGAAGAGGGACAAAATTTAGTCAACCCTTATCTTCAGTAAACAAACAAACAAACAAACCAAATAGGCATCGCATCAACAGATCAAGTGATCAAGAGATTCCCTTCCCCAGGGGAGTTGCAAGTCTGCAGGGGGAGAGCTAACATCCTTTTGTTTCTGCAGTGCCCTGGATACCACAGTTTAAGGTGTCCCATAAGCCTTGTGGGAAAGCTTTGGAGAACGTTGTCCGGCTTGCCTCCCAGACTTTTTTACTTTTCTGATATCTCCTTTAAGTTTCTCCGCAGAAGAATCATAGAATCATAGAATAGTTTGCGTTGGAAGGGACCTTTAAAGGCCATCTAGTCCAACCCCCCAGCYGTGGGCAGGGACATCTTCAACTGGATCAGGTTGCTCAGAGCCCCGTCCAGCCTGACCTTGAATGTTCCCAGGGATGGGGCATCTACCACCTCTCTGGGCAACCTCTGCCAGTGTTTCACCACCTTCATTGTAAAAAAATTCTTCCTTATATCTAGTCTAAATCTACCCTCGTTTACTTTAAAACCAGGCCCTGCTCAAAAGTCTGTCCCCATCTTTCTTGTAAGCCCCCTTTAAGTACTGAAAGGCTGCAATAAGGTCTCCCCGAAGCCTTCTCCAGGCTGAATAACCCCAGCTCTCTCAGCCTTTCTTCACAGGAGAGGTGTTCCATCCCCCTGGTCGTTTTTGTGGCCTCCTCTGGACCCTCTCCAACAGGTCCATGTCTTTCTTGTGCTGAGGACCCCAGAGCTGGACGCAGSACYGCAGGGGGGGTCTCACCAGAGCAGAGCAGAGGGGCAGAATCCCCTCCCTCGACCCCCTGGCCACGCTGCTCTTGATGCAGCCCAGGGTACGGTTGGCCTTCTGGGCTGGGAGCTCACATTGCCGGCTCATGTCCAGCTTCTCGTCCACCAGTACCCCCAAGTCCTTCTCGGCAGGGCTGCTCTCCATCCCTTCACCCCCCAGCCTGTACTGATACTAGGGGTTGCCCCGACCCAGGTGCAGGACCTTGCACTTTGTCTTGTTGAACCTCATGAGGTTCACACAGGCCTACTTCCAGGTCCCCCTGGATGGCATCCCGCCCCTCAGGCGTGTCGACCACATCATTCAGCTTGGTGTCGTCTGCGAACTTGCTGAGGGTGCACTCGATCGCACTGTCTGTGTCGTTGATGAAGATATTAAACAGTACYGGTCCCAATACAGATCCCTGCAGGACACCACTCATCACCGATCTCCATCTGGACACTGAGCCGTTGACCACTACCCTCTGGATGCGACCATCCAACCAATTCCTCACCCACCGGACAGTCCACCCATCAAATCCATACCTCTCCAGTTTAGAGAGAAGGATGTTGTGGGGGACCATGTCAAAGGCTTTACAGAGGTCCAGATAGATGAYGTCGGTAGCCCTTCCCATGTCCATTGATGTAGTCACTCCATCGTAGAAGGCCACTAAGTTGGTCAGGCAGGACTTGCCCTTGGAGAAGMCATGCTGGCTGTCTCCAATCACCTCCCTGTCCCCCATGTGCCTTAGCATAGCTTCCAGGAGGATCTGTTCCATGATCTTCCCAGGCACAGCATTGAGACTGACCGGCCTGTAGTTCCCTGGGCCTTCCTTTTTTCCGTTTTTAAAAATAGGGGTTATGTTTCCCCTTTTCCAGTTGGTGGGAACTTCACTGGACTGCCATGACTTCTCAAATACGATAGATAGTGGCTTAGCAATTTCATCCGCCAGTTCCTTCAGGACCCGTGGATGGATCTCAYCGGGTCCCATGGACTTGTGCACCTTCAGGTTCCTCAGATGGTCTCGAACCTGATTTTCTCCTACAGTGGGCGGCTCTTCATTCATCCAGTCCCTGCCTTTGYCTTCTGTGGCTTGGGCTGTGAGGCTCGAATACTTGCCGGCGAAGACTGAGGCAAAAAAGTCATTGATTMTCTCAGCCTTCTAAGGAGAAGGACAGGATCCGGCTGATTATAAATGTGACCTGTCCCACTGAGTTATTGTCGCTTTTGCAGTCTTCTGTTTTCTGGTGACGTAGCCCAGGGTGCATACACACACCAGAATTGTGTCTTGGGGCTTCAAATGCCTTTATCTATGTCATGCATTGGTTTTTACAGTTTGCTATGAATCACTGATGCCTGCTGGGAACACATACCCGCTTCTSGTTATTTTTGTTACAATGTTATATTGGGCACAAGGACACCTAAAAGTGGAACAACTGAGCACCTCTTGGTAGCCAGTGCTGTGCAGCTCTCCTGGGATGCCCGAGAACACCAAGATCTGCTGCTGAACTCTCTTACTGTAGTGAAAAGAAGTTAATTCYGAGATTATGGCATAGTCTGTGTCCTGTGTAGCAGCTCTACTTGTGTGAACGATATAGAAAAGTAGCTAGAGCCTTGCCTTAAGTCCTGGAATATGTGATCAGGGACCTCAATATGCTGCAGGTTTCCCAGGTGAGGGTGGATCAGCCATTTAGGCACTCTGATTACCTTTCAACTGTGGGCAGCTGCTCTTGTTGCATGACCCTGTGTCCTGGGATGTCCAGGAACTAGGCTGGAAAKTTCCATGGCTCCCTTCTGGCCAGTATCTAGCAGGCATTTTCTGGTCTGCTGGCTTTCTTACCAGCAGAAAATCAGTGGGCAGAGGCATGAGATGCATGCCAGGGTCTCCTTCTGACAAGGAACATAGTTTGGACAAACACCTGGACAGCACTTGAAGAAAAAGGGATTAATGGCATGCTGATGTTACTATACCACGCTGATGATGCTGTGTGGTGATGCAAGGATGAATACATGCATGCCTCTAAGGAATGCAGTACTATGGTAAAAGGGAACACACACAACCCAAGTTAGTTAATAACTGCTTGCCAGGGGTGTGAGGGTTTCACTTTTGAAGGTCATAGTATTTGAAGGACAAATATTTCTGTTCCCAGATAGAGAAACAGGGAACAAAGAAAGTAACCTGAGAAATGCTGTGCAGTCAGCTCTTTTGGTGTGAGTGTTTAGTGTTCAGTGATTTCTGAAATGTTTGTTATGGATGGGGAGCATCTTAGAAAAACATCAAGATATTTAGAGAAAACAGTAAAGGGAATGGTAGAAACAAGCAATACTAGATATAAAATACTAATATTATCTGGAGTTCTATTAGCTCTGGAAATCTCGGAGTGGCCTTCTTTGTCACCTCCATTTTACGAAGAAGGTCAGACACAGGAGAGGAACTGCTTTGCTCAAGGCCCACAGCCAGCAAATGGTAGAATTGGGACTAGAATCCAAATCTTTTTACTCTTAAGAGGAAGTGCGAAGATAGGTTTACTGTAGTTTCAAAAGAAATGCCTACAAGAGGACTCAAACTAGCTGAGGTCGATTTTCTAACTCCATTGTGTGGGCTTTGGCCTGCTCCTTGGATTCTGCTTTGTGCTTCAATTCTCCTGTGCCACTACATAAAAAATAAGTCACTTTCACAGAAAAATATTATGCCCAAACTCTGCCTTTGGATACAGAAAGAAATGGCAGAGAAGAGAAGCCACCGAGTCCAGCTGATTGGGATAGTGGCCATGTGCCAGACATCATCTTTTGTGGTAATAACCCCTTTCCAATGGCAGCCGGAGCTATTTGCCTGTCATGATTTGTCTTTTTGTGCTTGGGGAATGCTGGCTGACCTTTGTCTTTGATGTTGCTAGGCCCTTTCCTTGCAATAGGGCAGTTCAGGAGGCCATGACCACATCTGCTTTGGCTGGTTCTGTTATCAATTAATTTGTCCTGCCACATCAAAGAACAGAGATAAAGCTGTAGCACTTCCTTACCACAGATTTTTATCTTCACTCCCCGGTTCACCTCACAACACATGCACCTTCCACCTCCACACAAGCAGAGAGAGAGAGACAGACAGAGAAAGAAACTGAAATGACATCCTAATAGCCTCCCTTGAGTGCTGATGGCACCTGGGTCTCTGTGTGCTGAGCCTTACACCCACTTCCAATCTGGCCTGGCCACAGCCAGTCGGTTGCTTACTCCCCCAACAAGTTATTTGTTTTTCTCTCTAGACAAATCAGTGATGTTAGAATGACAAATAGCAGTTATAGCTTTGCACTTAGCTGAGTATAATTTCAGCCCATCAGTACCATCTGTCTCTCTTCTTGGGCTGCAGCTCCATTAAGCCAGAGCCAGAGATCCTCAAGGACAAAAAGCTGAACTCACATGGATAGATATTTTAGGGGTCAGAATCTGTGATTCTTTTCCCTTCGCAGTTAATTCCAATGGTGAGCTAGAAAAAAAAGAAGCTGGAACATAAAACCTAATCCAAATTGAAACTTCCCCACTGCTCTGCCATGCTGAGCCCTGACTCTGCTTGTTCAGGAGTTCTGCACTGAAATTGGTACTAACCACCATCCAAACATACCCGAAGACTAGCTGGGGTGATGCTGTTTGTCTTGGTTTTGAGACAGCATTCAGCTTATTTCTAGAATATTTGGTGTTCGTTTACTACAAATCATAGAAAACATGAGAAAATTATGTGTAGTAGGAAACTTTAGTTTAGGTTTAAAATAACCTAATCTATTTATGATAATCTCACCTTGTTTTGTTGAACTGCCTTGTYTTCCAAAGAATGATTCCTCTTGTCTCATGGCACTCACTAGGGAAAAAGATGCTTAAGGAAACTTCCAATCTCCGCCCAAATTTCAGGACAAGATGGCTTCTATGCTGATTATGTCTTCCACTGTCTCATGTAGCCTCCTCCTCTTTTCTATCCATGACGATGAGCAAAGTTCCTTGTTCTCATTCTGTAGGAAGTTCAAACTCCTCTTCTTCATTTTGTCTATCAATCATCTATGCTGTCTATCAGTAATTTATTTATCATCTCCTCTGTCTTTGTCTCCTGTTTACCACTTGCCCTGCTGAAACCTGGCCATCTATRTCACCTCCTAAATGTATGGCTTAAATTCCACCCATGTCCCTCTGCATAGAAAATATAGTAGCGAGGCATTTTAAAGAGTTTTCAGAGTTACTGTAAGGTGACTCTTACCACATTAAAGTAATAAGRCCACATTAAAGTACTGGGCTGGGAGCCACGAGCCAAAAGGGAACACTAGTGACAAGGATTTGTCTGCATGAATATGAAATAATTTGTTCAAAGTCTTTGGGCACTTTCCTTTTAAGAGCTCAATTCCTATTTAGCCACACAGAAAAATGATCAGATTTGCAAAACAGCTCGGTTTGCTGAGCACAGTCAGASTGCTATGCATGTTTGAAAATCTGATCCTTCTGCCACCAGGCATGCTGGGGACTGGGCTAGGACCAGCACCTAGGAATCCTCATTCCCAGCTTTGGCCTYGTGTCCTCAAACTTTTCTGATTTAGTTGTTTTCTCCACAGGCTGGATGGCTGGCTTKCTTTCTTTCTATTCTTGTTTCTTATGTTTTCTGAGGATTAATTTGATCACATCACAAAACATGGGGAGAAAACTGTTTTGGAACCATTTTGCATGTGCTATGAAAAAGCCCAGTCTTCTGCAGTGTGGTTGTGAATGTCCTTCTCTCTCATTGACTAAAGACCCTGTATACCTTGCAGGATCAGTTGCATTCAAAAACCTGTCCTTTCAAATTTGTTTAGGTAAAGTGCAGAGTGCAGACAATTCCCAGAATAACTCTTCTGGCTTCATTTGGAATGAGAGCAAAAACAAATCTGGACCTAGCTTTTCATCTCAATGGAAGGGCATACGAGAAGCAGTGAGAATATGTCGTTGCTCATAAAGGACAACATTACATGAGAGAGAGAGCACAGGAGAGAGGCAAAGAGAGATTTTTCCCATCTGCTAAATAAGGGCCATTTTGAGGTGTGTGAGGACAGCAGGGGTCAGCAAGTGCTGGAACTGACTCTGAACTTCTGGCAGAACAATCTCCTGGAACTAAAACCAAGAATACCTTTATCTTCAGCAACCTGCCGGGAGATGTTCCACAGCCAGCTTTCTCCAYAAGAGCCAGGTTACAGTATCCGTACGTGACAGCGATTGAAGCAAAAGCTTTTGTCTTTTAAAACAGACTAGCTCATATATAGCACAGTAGACTCCAGCCTGAAACCATTTAATATCAGATACTGAACAAGAATCCATTTGTAACAGAGGAGCCATAAACCATGATATTATTTGCCACATAACAGGGAGATGGTGGGTGCAGATGTTCACACACCATGTCTAATTAGAACAGGGACAGATATGTTACAGAAATTAGAATTCCTTCAGTAAGGATTTAGCTCTACACACTGGCCTGTTTAACTACCAGATACTTTATGTGTCTGAGCCACTTTTCACCCATGAAACCAATCTGTTTGGCAGACACTCCTTAAACCTCATTGCTTCCCTGTCTTATGAAGGGAGTAAAGACTATTGTCCCCACTTGCCAGATAGGTGGTTTCACTGAACTTTCACGTTACTTGCCTACACATGCAGTCAGCGTCAGAACTAGAAATAAAGCCCAGGAGACCTGATTCTTAGTCCTCTCCCATCAGCCACATTCTTCTGAGCTTGCTTTACCTGCATATCGGGAATTTTGTGGGCAACTACAGAGACAGAGAACAGATTKCCCCCAAATGGTGTCTTCAATCACTCAGCTTTTATCGCTGAGAGACAGTAGCTTCCCTCCCTACCTCCTTGAAAAGCTTTTAAAATAAACACAGGTACATTAGAACAACAGTCCTTCAAAAGGGTCCCTTCCCCCACCTCACCTTTCTTGCTCTCCTGTCATTAAGCATAGCAGAGCCATCCTTACACGTGACATTTGGACAGATTGACTTAAGCTATTTACTTTAAGCTTTTCTTCCTCCCATTCAGGATCACTTTCATTCATTTTTCAAGTGTCTCAAATCTTCTTTTGCTAAATCCATAGATCAGGTGATTCAGAATGAAGCAATGGGACATGTGCCATTCTGATAGAAGCACAACCCTGAAGCCTTCCTGCTCCTCCTGTAGCCCCTTTCTGCTTACTCTTTAACKCACTAATTCTCCTGACAAAGGGAAAAATACACCAGGAGTGATAAAGGAAATCTCATTTTKAAAAGCCAGTTTTATTTTCTTACCATAGAGGCTACCTCGCTGGTTAAACTATGCAGTAATTGTCTTCTGGGCTTAGAATCAGTGGGTCAGATTCTGATTCRAATTATATCAATAAAAACAACCATTCCAGGGCAACTTTTCATAAATGCGCTTGCTTTTAAACCAATGCGCTCACCTGGTTGAGGATGCTTTCCTAAACCAAATCCTAACCGAGAATTACCACATTAATGTCAGTGGAACTGACAGGTGACAGAGTTCAGACTCTGAACTCCATCACAAGGGTTTTCTCTTTCTCCCAGCAGCAGAAAACCACGAAGCGGTTTTAGCACAATCCTCTCAACTTACATTCTCTGCTCAGCAGAAGCCCAGGAGCTTTGCTGGGCAGGTTGAAGGTGCGGCGGCATACGTGTATGTCTGAAGTGAGGGTGTGTCATGCTGCTGTGAACTAAATCTCTCTTAAAGCATTGCTGACCAGAGCATGGTATTAAATTCAGACCAGGACTTAGAGAAAATTAAGACCAAAGAGAGACAAAAAATTCTTTCACTCTGCTGAGTTCTTTTTGTTCAAATATCGCCGGGCTTCAGCCTTTAGAGTATAAGTGTTCGCAAAGGGTGAGGATGCTTTGTTGCAGGGGAAGCACAAGGAGGGGGAAAGGTGAACTGCTGAGAGGAGACAACTGGGCTTGTGTCTCTGGATTTGCTCTGCTATAATTTCTCTTCATTTTTTTTATGTTTGACAGTAAATATTCAGGTTCTGTCTAGGCTAAAAGACAGTGACGGCTGATAGAGTTAAACTGGTGTTTCTATTGGGAGAGTGGAAGGGATTTTCAGAGGGAGGGCTTCAAACTCCTAAGGCTATGTTAGTTTCCTGGAGAAACCAATCCAGCATATTAAGCCCATTATTGTGTGGTTAATGATGGTTCCTTGTGATTCTGTCTCTACTTGTAACACGGAAGAAATCAAGTGAACACAAGATGAACTATCCCTGCAGAGTAGGTGGATACAGGCAGACCCTCCATATGCCAGTTGAAAGAAAGTAACAGCATCAAAATTTCTACCTCTATCCTTTAAAAAAGAGACAAAGGCACCCCTCAACGTGTCATGCAACAGAAAACAAAAACACTGTTTTTAAGTTAGTTTTCATGTTGTCTCTCCCTGGTTACTGTGGTCTTTGGTAGCTCTTCTAGCTTCCCTTTTACCCGGGTGAAAATAGTGCTGCTCCCTTCTGCCAACACAGGACACAGAGGAGCCCAAGTTTTTTCATAACCTCAAACCATACTGAGTCTGCAGACGCCTAGCAGGTAATTTCAATATCTAATAAAACAAAGTAATAGCTATAGCTCTTAAACAACATTCAGAGCATCTAGTACTAGGGCCTGAGACTTCCCAGGATTTACGGAAAGTTGCAGGAATTGGAAAGCCTGCTACAGTGACGCATCAATCCTGGGGCCCTTTTATGGGAAACCATCTTTGTCAGAGATGGGCAGGGCCTGAGAATATTTTTCATTTTTTCAGCTGAATACTTTTTTCCCATGTTCATATTGCTTTGATGCTCCCTTTCCACACAAGCTTGCCAGCCTGCCTATTACCACGGCTGACATAAGTTATGGCATCAGGCAGTGGTCCCAATAGAGACCAGGACCCTGTTGTGGCAAGGGCTGAACAAAGATTTGCATGCTACCCTGTTATCATGAGCTTTGGCAAGCCATTCTCTCTCCCAGCCGCTTTTTCTCTCTCATTCTTGATCTTTCTTGCTTAATGGCAACTGGAAGGTGTTGGGTGCTTCCTCAAGTTTCTGTATTAACTCCTCCCAGGGAAAATGTGGTCTAAGTCACCTCTTTTCAGAACATACACAAGGGGGGATAGAGGGAAAGAATTAGAGATGCAGGAGCAGTTGAGTGATGCTAGGTGATGCTAATATTACAGAATGGTCACATCGGCATATGGTCGTTGGGTAACTGGAACTGTAGTTTGTGCTACTCCTGGGACAACAACTCACAGTAAAGTTAAGGCTTTTTGTGTGCATACAGAGTTTGAATTAGGGGAAATGCTCAAAATATATAAACAGGAACTAGTCTTGCAGAGAAGATAAGCTTTGGAGTAGGGGTGCTGTCTCTTCCAATGTGTGTTTAGTGTCTACCGCAGTGGGGACTAATCTCATCTTGGGCCTCTAGATGCTGGGCCTCTCTTAATGTGTATACTGCTGTAATACACATAACTACTTCCTTCCATTGACTGCCTTTTTGTTGCATTGTTTTGTGTAATTGACTCCCTTTTTCATCCAGAGGCCAAAGAGTGATTATTGGAGATTGCCAGCTCCAGACCTGAATTGTTTCATTCAGGAAGTTAATTAAAATCAACCCACCTCTTTAGAAAACCCTTTCGAATATAGTGTGGATGCTCCTTTCATCTCAGCATTACTTCTTCTTCTTTTTTTTTTTTTTTAATCAGTGCTCCTTAAATCATGGAAATAACTTGGCAAAGGAGCTGAATTACAAGAGAAATCAGTTAGGAACGTAGGTAAAGGCACATAATAGGTCTTTAGAGGAGAGGAATGAATTTAATTGAGTGAAAGCTCAGAAAACCCAAAAGTAAACTCAGGGTCATCAGCATGCTTCTTTCACTTATCCCTCAGYTGCACTTCATAGATCCAGGCTTCCTTTTGCTCTGCTGTTATCACACTTTCCTTTTGCTGTGATTTATTAACTGTGGAACTGTCAAATTATGAAACTGAGGTTCTAGAAATACTTATTAATGTTTGAGAAATTCATTTCACGCTTGAATACTTTTTCTAACACTTACTAATGTCCCTCATTTTGGTCATGTGGGTCTACAGGGCAAGAAAACAAAGTATCTTATTATATATTTAGCATGTGGAGATGAAGGATGAAAAAAATATATTTTAAAAACCCCTCAAACATTGCAGCAACTTTATGCATTTGTTCCTTGTGCTGCTGTATGTGGTGACTGTGTGTGTATATGTGCATAAGCAGGGCAATGTCTGTATGTTMAGTGACACCATTCCAGCTTCCTTTCAGTCACTATTAAGAAAGCACTTCTAATCCCCTCTGAGAAGCTTGAACATAAAATTCCTTTCATGCCAGTTTTGTCTTCCTCAATTTGGCAAACACTGACCTTCYCCCTGTGATTCCAATGGAACTTGTAATTCAAAAGGCATTTCTGTTTATTATTACCCTGTTAGTGTACAAGAATCATCAGGGATGCCAGTACTGCTAAGGCAACAAGGTTACTTTCCGAGCTCTCTGTTGCAGTTTTGTACTGCAAAACAAAAATATAGTAGGCCATAGATAAATGTTGATTACTTTATTCACTATTTAATCAGAATAATGAACCTAAAAAAAATACTGAATAATTACTTGTCTCAAGATACTTGAGAGTATGTTTGCCACATTTATTTCCCACACAAAGTTTTCTGATGGAAACTAATTTAAAAAGTAGAAACAAAGACTGACAATGATGTCAAAATTTATTAATTTGCTCTTACAGGACTGGAACATTTCTAGTTCTTATTTCAAAATGATACTCCGTTTTGAAATGTGTTATGTTACAACAGTATCCAATTTAACAGTTCTAAACTGGCATACTCTTACTTAAAAGGAGGTTTTCCTTCAAAATATAATTTYGCATAGAATACTAAGCTCTGTGTTTCCATGAGCATTAACAAAGTCAGGTTTAGTATTTAACCTAATCTGCTCAAAAAAGTCCTATTACCCTGCATACTTAGAGAGACATCATCTGATAGGAAATGGCTGCAATGCCTCTAGCTTTCCTAAAATACTGACAGTTTCAACCGTTTCTTAAGAAATACTTACTCACTGGGGACTGCAGCTCTAAACAGACACTTCTGCTTTAAAAGACAATCACCTTCTTTTTAGCTTAAATGGATAATTCCATACAAATAAAGCAGTGGTATTGCTGGCATAACACTGAAGGTCACCCAAAGAAATGAGTGACCACCAGATATTTTTCCTCAAGGTATCTCTGCATATGCTTTTCTCCCTCTGCTGCCTTATGTTACCATCTATGATTTCTTAAGGACCGTAACACTTTTTTCTTCAGGCAAGTATTTCATGCCAGCATTGGGAACATGGAACATATTGTTTTTTCAAAGGACAATTTCTGCTTTGAAACACTGGCAACCATTTACAGTTCTTCACATTAGATAAGCTACTCCTGATGAAAACTGAGTGGAGCAAAAGTACCCTTCTACAATGTACAGGTGTCCGCTGCACGCTCAAAATATCAGACTTAATGATAAGGGGAAAAAAGAAACCTCTTTGCATCCTTCCAGGTCTGACAATACCATTTACATGACAATGAAAAGAAGAAAGCGGTGGATTGGCAGAAGTAACATRGAAAACATCATTTATTTTTCTTACCTACTATGAGAGGTCTGAATTCTGGTCTTGTTTAATCCAGCACAGAAGCCAATGATGGGATGGGCTGGAATGTTTGCTCTGCCTTCTTTTCTGTTTAATCTGAGGACAAGACTAAAAGTTAATATGACAGTGAATCCTTGCTGAGACCCGACCCTGATTACAGCTGTGCCCCACGTATCTGCATGCCACTCAATGCAGATGTTTTCAAATTTGCCAATTTGTGTATATGTAAGTGCTTAATTTTGGTRTGTATGAAAATGCTCATGTGTGAATGTAAACCCCCCCTAAATTCTGTACACACAAATTCAKCAGATTGTTCAGATCAGCATGTGTCCATTTGGAAGTTTGTCTTTTAACATCTGTCCTGTTCTTTTTTCTTTGCTACTGCTCTTCAACGTTTGTGCCTGTAGACTTGAAAACTTGTGCCATGTRAAAGTGCCCTAGTTAGATTAGCTAACTACTGCTTCTTCCTTAAAACCATACACATTCATTAGTATTCACTTTGCAAATTGTTCTGGATTTGATAAATGCAATTTACTTTTTGCGTGGAACAAATTTTGAAAGATTATTTTCATGCACATTTTTAAACTTCACAGGCAAGTTCTACAAATTATTTATTTGTTTTAATGTTACTTAGCATCCATGAATCTAAAAGCATTTCATAGATATCATTCACTGATCATTTCATTAATAATGATTTAGCTTGTTATTAATGCTTCCATTTCACAGAAGCAGAAACTGAGWTGCAGATATCTGAAAGAAGTGCTATCATTTTTAGAAGGGTTCAGCATGCATAATTGGCTTCTGATTTCTAGAAGAACTCACCTTGCTGAGGGCTTAGCTCTTCTAAAAAAATCTGTCTACAAGGGTCAGAAAGAAACTATTAAAATGCCTGACACCTATTAATCTACTCCTCTTTTAGRTATGTAGCTGTGAACTGAGCTCATTGAAATAAAATCTCTCATACTTGTGAGATCATGTATTAGAAAATCAGTCCTGGTGTGCCCAAAAAGTTGGCCCCACATTACATTTCCTTACACAAATAGTAATAAAATACTTAGTTTTTTTCTCAAAATATTTTATTTTAGGGAAATGCAACAGGAAAGAACAAAAGTAAAATTCTTATTGAGAAAKCACAGCATGTGCAACTTCACTATAACAGGCAGCAAAAGGTCTAAGAACAAAAAAGGGACTACTGAGACCTGCACACAGAGAGATTCTCATAAATTAGCTCAGAAAACCAAAGGTAGAGCACTGTGTGCTATGGAAAGCTAGTACCATAAAATATTTTTTAAAGTCCTTTAACAATATTAAAATTCTGCTCAGAAACAACTATTGTAATACAATTTTTCCCTCTCTTTGCTTGACAATCAATTGTGCAGCTCTTCTCTTTATTAAAAATATTCAAAACTCTAAAAAAATGGAATCAGTTCCCAGCCTGGAAAAWTGAACGAAAGTGCTTAATCCATTGGCGCTTGTGCACAAAGTGCATTTGTTGTGCTGCTGAATGTAACACGATCTGAACCAAGGAAGGAGAATGAACGCTTTGCGGCCCCTGATGGATTTCAGATTTATTAGACACTGGAATGTTTTTTTTCCCCCCTTGTCTATAAGAACATGGTGTGTAAGATGATAAAGGGCAGGAATAAAGGGAGCAGACACTGTAGTCCTTAAAATTAAAAGAACTGTTTCTAGATTTTGAAAGTGTCAATGTATGAAAAAACAGCCTAAATGTAAGTGTTGCATTATTCAGTATGCTTTCCTCTTGGAAAGAAAAACATTTTGCAACCACTGACAAAGCTATAGACATGTGACTAATACTACTTTTATTTTCCTATATGGAGAAAAACATCATCACAAAGCATAAATGGAATATTTATGCTGTAAGATAATACACACATACCTGTAAATTATGAGTGCAAGATGTAATAATTCATCTTTAGTTTCATTACTCATGCACTATGGAGCTTTCAAGATTAGGGATAGATTTGTTATGCCACTACATTCCAGTATATGTTTTCCCTTCCTTAACCCTCTCTCTCTTCTCCGGCACACACATTCTATACAGTAGGAGCAATTTTCTTTGCACCGACACATACAGACTGTATAAGCTACACAGAACTAGCATCATTTTCAAAGGACATATTCATGATCCATTTTATGATGTTAACCAGGCTGAAAAAAATTAGCTCAGGGTCTAGGGATATAATTTCAAATAATTTTTTTGGGAAAGTTTCCTATTCAGAGAAGAGCTCCGAGGTGTAACATTAATAAAAAGCTGCTKTATTCTAATGTTACAAGATTGTTCTCTTGAGCTGCCAGGATGGGAACCACAGTGGTCTGCTTGTAGAGTGGTAGTTTTGTTCCAATATCTATATGTTCCTTTGTGAAAAGGAATAGCAAAARTCTGGAATGAATTGCTTCAATAATTAGAATTCCTATGAAAATGTAAACAACAAAACTATTCGCTGAAAGCAAACTAATGTTTAATATATAAGCAGATGAATAAACAAGCTCTGTTCTTCTATTTTTGACTCTGTACGTATTCTAAGTGTCTGAAAGCGATGCACGTCTGACAGAGATGACATGACCAAGGAGACAATTTGGGCTAGTGTTCCAAGCACTGGGACTCCAGACTCCTGAAATGTCTGCTAGGGTCTGCTACTGAGTTATTGTGTAATCTCGGGTGAGTCATTTAAATTCTTTATGCGCTGATTTCACCAGTCTGTAAAATAGGTGTAATCCTCCCCCATTTACCTCAGACAGCAAAAATATCTATAAAACATCTTAGATGACATGTTATGTTCAGGCAAATTTTTCTTCAGTAAGAAATTCTCTGTATGAGCTATATTTGTCCACAGATCTTTTTGTCCTGCAAATCTCTGCCCCCAGACACACACATACACAGTCACGTCAGTTCTGCCTGAAAGATGAGATGAAAATGCCTTTAGTGTGAAATCAAAAACATCATTCTGCTCCTATAACTGCAGAAGAGACATTACATTAACTATCAAACTTTAAGTCTTTCCAAGGAGACTGCATAGGCCCAAATCTTGCTTGTCTTAATCAAATGAGAAGTCCCAGTGAAAATCAGTAGGGTACTTCAAGCCATTAAGGAAAGCGGGATGTGGCCTCTCGTAGAGCATTGAGGTAAAACAGACACACTACTGCAGTTTGCATTGGACAGTTCTCAATTAGAATGTCAAGATTTATAGTGTATTTTATCCGGTTTTCATTCTTCGCTGTTCAGTTTAACTTTTGACCTACGGTTATTGGCAGAAGGGGGCTTGTCCCAGAGGGCCATTAGTCCCTTCCAAAGAGGCCTTCTAAGAAGTGCCAAAAAAAGAGGGTGGGAAACAGGTCTCTTTGTAACAGGACCCCTCCTCCTTCTCTGAAATGCTCACACAATCAACACAATAGTCAGGATACAAGAAAACAGGAGATCCTCTGGATTTTTCTGCAATGAGTAGTTAAGGTCTTGCATTCTTCCTCTTCTGTCTTGCCCTGACAAGAGGTCAGATGGAAACAAATCCTGTAAAAAGGACCAACACTAATTGTGTCCAAAAATCTGCATGGAGTTAGAGCAAAAGAAAATGGAGGTTATAAATATAGGGAACCTATGCTGAAACCCTAATAAGAGCCATAGTAAGGTGTGGCATCCAGGTGTTCTCCAGAGGGCTGGAGTTCACAAAGCTCTCAGCCAATATGAGACTTATCATCCTTAAAATATATGAAAGAAGAACATGAGTTGCATATACATCCTTGAATTTGAAAAACCCTGTATGGGAATGGATAGATTTACCCAGGTTGGATAGCCCTGCCCAATGCATTCCCTTCAAAATGGGGGATGATAGCTGTGCTGAAGGGGAGCCTGCTGGCATGTAACTGGCACGATTTCTCAAGGCAAAACCTTAAGATTGCTAAAAATATCAAACAAGATCAATGATCTTGCTGTAGGACTGTGCTGGTGACACAAATTAAGGGCAGAGCTGTAAATGTGGAAGGCCAGAGTATTCCAGGGGAAGACCTGTATGATCCCGTGTGTTAGAGCACTAGGAAAAAGATGAAATGTCATAGGATGAGATCTCAGGCTGTGCAGTTYGGGATTAATAAGAGCAATGCTCCATGGTGAGCAAGATGCTCCTCAGATGGAGATGTCCTTACAGCAGCGAGGTTCTCCAAGGGCCTTCCCATGGACACAGGGGGACAAAAATAACCTAGCTGCCTTTAGCATAGAGCTAGCTTCATTTGCAAAAGGGATTATATAATTTAGTTGCCTCTAACAACAGAGGACTAGTTTGATGAACCAGAAGGCCCCTTCCAGTCCTATTGTTCCTGCTATTCCCAAAGTTAAATTAACAGCAACCTTGCCTAGCAACATCATGTTCCCGTGTGTATGGAGATGGAGTTTGCCCTGGAGCTCCCAGGATGAGATGTCTCTTTTTAAATGGGAACTGAAAAGCCTCACAACGAAACGAATAACTAGGAGAGGTGCCAGGTTTATAATTTTTTTTTAAATTAATGGATTTWAATCCTCATGCTTTTGGGGGCAGAAAGACCTGTAACGATACAGTGCGCTACAGGACACCAACGTTAAATTCCCCTCAGGCATGGCTCGTGGCATTCAGTCCCCTCACAGGGCACCCGCTATCCTCTGCCAACCTGAAACAACTGGGACAGAAACACTCAGTCTGGGAAAGCGACTTTTCTCTAGAAAGCAGGGACAGAGGTCTCYCACCTCTTTCCTCCAAGCCTGGTTTCTCACAGCCTTCCCTGCCTGTCAGGATGACAGGGCCTCCACACTTCACAGCCCTCATCCCATACAAATGCCAACGCCTGGGAGCAATCTCTCCCACCTATGTCATATATATATATAACATATATATTTTTTAATACAGAGTATGCGACATAAGGTGAAATTCAGCTTCTTTCCCCGCTGCGTACGGCTGCAGGGAGGCTGTGAGGGGGCGGGGGCAGGGCCCCCCGGCTGGGCCTGCCCGCCATGTTAGGTCCTGAGGCGAGGAGTCGGGCAGCCCCACGGTGTGTGGCCTGCCCCTGCGGCGGGGTGCCTGCTATGGGCGGTGTGAGGGGCAGCTCTGCCGCGCTGGGGAAACAAAGCAGAGTTAGCAAGTGTTACCAAAATGAGGAAGCCCAGGGTCTGTGGTGTTAGTGGCAGCACCTGCCTCTGGGTCTCTTCAGGGCACGATTTTAGGTGTAAAGCTACCACCAAGCCTCCAGCGGAGTAACAAAGTGGAGCAAAAGCCGTTTCCTGTGGCAGTGGACTGCCTCAAAGCTGACAGAGCCTTCTTGGAGTGCACATCCCAGTGCAAAGGAGGGTAAGTGAAGTAACAGCAATTTAAAAGGTGTAGGAATAGAAATTCCCCATCCCTGACTTCCCACCCTGCTGCAGGCAGCCTGTGGAGCYGAGGAGAGAAACAGGCACTTGGTCTGGCGGGACTTCTCTGACCTGCTTTCGCCCTCTCTGGGGCTGGGCGGGCTGGATCCRTCCCCACAGAGGTCCTGAAGGGAAGGCGTGCGCCTCCCCCTCCTCACACTCAGGGTTCCCTTTGCCTCAGCTCAGCCCTGGGGAAAGGGCACAGACCGCAGRGCACAGGGTGCCATGCTTAAGCCCCGGGCTGTGTGTGACCTGCCTGGTGTTGCTGTGTAAGACCATACTGCRGGATCGCCCCAAGAGCAGAGCCTGGACAAGGCCGCGCTGTGCCTGGCGCTGCACAGGGCGRCGGTGAACGGCAGCGCCTCACATTCGGGCAGTGTCCCTTGTGCTGCTCTGTCACCATCACTCACTCCTGCTTCAGAAGGTGGGCCTCCAAGGTGGAGACGGTGTTTCATCCCGTGTGGCTTCTTTTCCTGGAAAACCATGATTAGAGAACCTTTAGAAACGATTAGAGAACCCTTAGAAATGACTGCAGTTGGCATCTCGGTTTCAGGGCAGCGGTTTGCATTCATCGCCTGGGACAGGTTCAGGTTGTGGGCAGGAGGCAGGAGCAGGATGGGAATGGATGTGCTCCTCCATCTTCTCTCACCTCCAGAACAGCAGCAGTAGCAACTTGGGAGGGGACCTGTTGCAAGGACGCAAGTGTCTGCCAGGTGACATGTCCTTGGAAGGGAGCTGGAGGGGAGGAAGCTGAGGACACCCTCCTCCTGGGAGGAGCTGCCCCAGCCACCAGAAGGTGCCAGGCCCCAGTTTTCTGTTGGGATTCCCAGTGTGGTTTAGTAATGCAACAATTTGCTCACAGGACACAGAGCAGAGCCCACCTACTCATTCCTCTGAACAGYCATCAGACGATAATGACTTTCAGTCAATGGCCTAGCTTTGAACAGATGCCTAGAGGTGAAAGGATCTGTATTCCATTACTAGCCCCTTCAACTAGCCAGGGTGCCCTAGGTTAAATATTTTTAGCAACAGCTTGTTTACATGTCAAACTTGTCAATGAGCTTCTGGGGCACTGCTGCCACAAAGCTGTGTTGGTGGCAGCCAGTGAGCCTTCTCTGTGCACAAACTAAAGCCTTCTAAAGAGCTTGTCAGATATATTCTTCCTACTGTGTCACAAGAGCAAGACTAATTTCAAAGAAATGCTCTTTATTTCTACTTAAAACTGCTAAGGAAAATATCCAGCACTGTCTTTTTTCTTGTCATCTGTTCGACAAGTGTCTCATAAAACAAATTGAGAGGTTTAAATCTCCGAGACAAAAATCAATAAGAGGATAAGTAAAGAATAGGAGGAAGTCAGCAGGCTGAGATTTATTTCACTGGAAATGTTTTTTCAATGGATTTACTAATAAATCTAAAGTGGCTGGTGCAGCTGCCTTTGATATGCAGTATCCCCTTTACTTAGATGGAAGTTGCACATGAAAAGGATCTTTGAATACTGATTTTTACAAGGGTGTAAATCAGCGAAGCCCCACACGTTAAATATACCACCAGCATCTGCTTCAGGTAGAAGTTAAGAGAAAGGATTTGTTTGCATGCCAGAGTTTTTCTCTGTAGTTTTGCCATTTTTTGTTTAATATATTGCAGTAGTTGTGATCAGGGCCTTGCTGTGCTGGATGCTGAATACCCCRACGTTACAAAATCGTATCTGTCCCAAAGAGTTTATGGAGTTTCAAGGGCAGGAAACTCCACTKAAATATTAAATATGGGCTGACCTGCAGTGAAATCACAGGGAATGAAGTGTGTGATGGTGGAACCGAACTGTGGTATCTCTTGAAAATCTGCTCCAGTGAGTACTTCMCTTGTGGTGATGGGAAACTGGGAAAAATTTAAACTAAATGGATGATTCAAAACAGACTTACAGATAGAGAAAATGAAATAAACTCTTGAAACAGTCCAGAGGAGGTCAGCATGGACTGGCTACCAGTCATTTTTAGGTTGATCCCACAGCTGGCCTATGTTCTAGGAAGAAGGAATGTTATCCTGAGTGACAATAATAATAGTTGTTACTGAAATGCATAGACTTTGATGTGGACATGTAGCAAAGGAAAAGACTGCACCCAGTCCAGAATGCCTATCCTCCCTGCTGCACATTCCCAAAGACTGTGATCTTTTACAAAAGCCCAGTAGATGAAGAGGAAACTATAATGAGCTCCTTGTTGAGTAATATTAGTGGTTTGCTCCAACTGGCACACATGACAGATGGCTGTGGGTAGGGAGCTTGTTGCTGGGGTCTGTGTATGTGCGTATGTGCTAGGAGGGGTTCCAGAATGGCATGGTTCACTATTCTATTTCAAATTAAACAAATAGTCTTGGAAGTTTTTACAATGTCAGATGGGAAATCCGCCAGAAACTGATACCTTATTGTTCCTTGTTCTTCAATCGATTCTGCATCTTTCAAAAGATTTCTCTGCACCAAACATGTATCAGAACATGGTTAAGCTCYGTCATTCCAGTTCACAAATTTGATGTTAGGAAACACGTCAAAAGTGAGAGTAAATCAACAGAAATTGTCATTTTCTTCCCCTTACACGGTTTTTCTCAAGTCAACATGAGAAACATTTCACAGCTAACTGTGGAAACTGGCACCTCATTACCTACTTTATTATTTCTTTTGACTTATTAAGGATTATTACCATTGTTCGTTATCCTTCTTAATAGTGCATACCCTAGCTATCACATCGTGTTATTACTGGATAGTAGTAGCAAACTCTTACATTTAGGTCACTTAAACAGTACGTATTTAAAAATTCCAATGGCTATTAATCTGAAGGGCGCAACCAGTACTGTGATTTGCAGAAGGCTTTGAAAATGGAAAGAGGAAAAATGTGGAATGAAAACTGTGTGTGATTATACGCTAAATGACTGTGTCATAAAGCCATATGCACAGTGGGGATGAACTGAAGTTGCATGGCCCACCTAAAGTCTGTAATTTCCTTCATTTTCAAGCACTTTGCTTTGGAATCAAAATAACATTGCATTAACASAGTGTTTGTTAATGCAGTTATGTATATGTACATTATACAAACTCACACACATGTATACAAATATATTACTGTGGAAAGTCAGACAATCTTCATAGTACACAATGCTACCACTGTTTTCCATAACACACACACATTCAAATCTTCATAATTGAAACAGGGATGATACGTTCTCTATGTCACAGAGCTTTGAGGATATATTATATGGCTATATATGGGTTTCACCATGAATTGTTAAATTTCATAAAGTGATGGCCATAATTTATACAATCCCCAACCACACATTCAAAGAGGTCAGTACAGTTCTGCAAAACAGGAAAGTGTGATCTCCATCTCTTTGAGGAGGATGCGGAGAATTGACAAAATCCATATTGTGAGTCAGCACTACAGCTAAAATTAGAACCCAAGCTTTAAGTATCAGCTTTTGCCAAAAACTSTCCAGCAGTCTTTCATGACGAGGACTGGCCAGACCTTAGTTTGACTTCCAAGTCAAGAGCAGGACCCTTCACCTTTCGGCAATAAAGCAGTATACATATACRTATATACTTTTCAGATACTCCGTGATATCTGCAGAGAGAGAACATTGCATGCTGTGCTCCACACCTCACCACATCATCTCCACGTCACAATGCCTTGTCTGGGTTTTCATTTAAAATCTACCATCCATGTCCTGACCCTTTCTGATCTCTTACAAGATCAAAGTCTGAAGAAGTTGAAAGACACACAATGACATGATTTATCCTCAGGGGAGCGTGATGACTTTTGAAATTTCTTTCTCCYCTGGATGCCACACACTGTCCCCCTGCCCATAAGATGGAAATACTGATTTTGTTYCTGATCTGGCTTGTCTAAATATATGTGGGAGAATAGCAAATGTCATTGCACAGGGACACAGAGGAATATGTTGCAGAGAAGAAGGGGATATTAACTCTTCCGCTCTTTTAGATTTCCAGGCTGCAGTRTAATCCTACAAAATTAAATAATATGATCAGGATTTCCCCCTTTCCTCTTGACCTGACTTTCAAGCTAAAGCTAAGAATTGCAGCACATTTCTTTTCCCAAAGCAAAACATGATCCTGGATAAAAGTCACTTTAGTTGAGAGAAAAAAAGTAAAACAGAAATAGATCTTTTCCATAAACAAAGCTGCTTTCCATTTTGCTAACGTAAACAGGCAGATGCATTAAGAGATCATGCCACCCAGGCCCTGGAAAAAGAAGCAGGGAAACATATTTCTGCGTATTTTTCTGAAGGTGCAAGGATGGCTGAGCCTAAGGCAGACTCAGCAGAAGGACAAGGATTTATAGACGGGGCAGCTTTACAGTTTCACCTGAGACTCAGAAGAACTATATTTCCATAGTTCAGGTCACATACAAATGAAATCTCTGTTTATAGTAGGCACCTGTGCAGTTCGTATGCTTTCAGTTGCCCTATATTCTCACAAAAACATAGGGTTTTGCAGTAGTCTTTATGGTTGTGCAAACAGAATTTCAGGTCTCTGGTCATGAACACGGATCTGGATGGGTAATGGCAAAAAAAAGCCTTTCAGAAAGGTAAATGCTCATCTTTGCAGACTGAGAGGCTACCAGGTACTCTCTATAGGATGGTGTTCAGGCTCTTGCTGTACCAGCTCTGCAGTGAATGAAAACACCCTTCCCCCAGGGGCCAGAAACAAGGAGATGAAACAAGAGAAATAAGAAATGAGTGGTGTCCTAATTACGGACTGGATTTTCTGACAACCAAGCTGAAGTTGAGCAGCTGGGATGGAGCCTGTTCTGTTAGAGCCCAAACTTCTTTTACTCTATAACTTGAATCATTCCCTTGGTGGGAAATTCAKCCCTCTCTACTGCAAGACCCACATACTACTTAAGCCATCAAAATAGGCTTTGTGTAATTGTCTAGAGATGTCTGCAGTCTAGGTATCTACAGTCTGTAGGCATCTGTAGTTAAATGATGCTTTGCTATAAATCGCACCCAAGAGATGCTGCAGTCTTCTGATACGGCTGGTTTGTGATATATTTCAGTCATGCATTTAATTCATGTGCTGTAGCACACAGCTCTTCCCAAGGTAACATCCTCGCAGACCCTCTTTTGTTTTGGTTTGGTTTTTTTATCATCTCTGGTTCTGTTACTCAAAGCAGTCTGCTAATATTAATGTCCCAACTAGATACTGCAGGGCAAATTCTGCCTTCATGCATGTTGCATTTGATTAAAACCGGTGTATATATATGTGCATATAAAGCTGGTAAGAGCAAAGGTCTTCCAGGGCTTGATACCGTATCTGATTCAGATCAATTTAAAAGACAATGAATATATCCAGTGCAAAAATGGCTTCTTCCACTTTGGCTAATATCAGAAAGGAAGATTTGGCATTTAGTTTCAGTATTTGGATTCAGCCTAAAGGTATGTCCAGTGACTCAAATGCTACTTCTTCAAACTGTCTGTTTGGAAAACGGTCCTTAGGATCTCAGCGGAACAGGACGATTTCTGCTTTTTCTTGCTTCCTCTTGGGCCATAAATGCAGCAAGAAGGGCCTTTTGCAGAAGACTTTGACCCTCTGTAAAGGAGGTTCAAGTCTATGTGCAAATAAAAAATATTTTAGCCAATATTCCATATCTATGGTTTTTTTGTCCTGTGTGTGTCGTGTCTGTCCCCCCCTGCCCCGAGAAGAGGATCTGGTTCAGGCTGTGCTGGAGGTATATGTGGGGTAGTGTTTTCTCTGATCTGGTTTTGATAATATTTAGGTACGGCATCCCTCTATCACTTGTCTTAAAAAATAAGTGCATGGAAAGAACTAGCTTAGATTAATTTATCCTTTCCGATACTTTTTTCTCCTTTACTCCCCTATTCCCTTTTCCTTCCTCTGTCCCTCTGCAGCTCCCATTGAGAACAAGTCAGTGACTCATAAAGACACATTTTCACTCATTCACTACATCACAGCCCTACATGCTCATCCACTACAGGGTTCCGTGACGCTTGATCTTTGCCACCGGGAGCAACCAATTCTGTGGCCAGCTTTAAGGCCAAAGGGAACTTTACAAACCACTTATTCTCTGTTTCCCCCAGGAACAAAACTGTGGCTATGTTACTGCCCTCTAAAGATGTGTGGATCAGCATTAAAGGGCTGACCTGTTCAACACTTCTAGGACCCTTTGAACTGTAGAACTTTGAAGCGAAGGCTGTAACAAACTAGTGTATAATAAGCTGCTGCCCCATGCCAGGAAAGGCAGAGGTATCAGGGACTGATGGAAGCTTTTGAAGGCACAAAATGCTATTAAAAACTGAGAGGGACTTGAGAAAAAGAGACAGTGAAAAACAAATCTCTTTGCCAAGCAGCAATACATCTAACTTTGGCAAGTTACAACTAGGGTCACTAAACCAGATTTGACGCTTACAGAATTTTGAGATGGCTACGTTATGGTTTTGGCTTAAATACACTTCTGCTGAAACTGGGGCCTTACCAGGAGAGACGCTTAGTTCAGTTCAGGGCTTTCCTTACGTTTCTGCACCAATAAGTTTTTAGGGAGGGGAGAACCAGTCTGCATAGCAATAATTATTATCAATTGTATTGTGCTTTTTATCTTCAAAGTGCTTTACAGACACAAACTAATTATTTCTCTGCAACACCCCTGTGAAGAAGATGGTAAGTATCATTATCTCTRTTTTGCCAATGGGGAGACTGAGCCAGAGCATTTAAGCGATTAGCCTGGGGCCACAGGGGCAGTTAGTGTCAGGGCTGGGAATGCAGGAGTGTCTCTGCTCCCAGTCAGCACCAGGCAACATATCTCTTTAGTACGAACAAAAGGGAACCTTTCTCCAGACTTGGAACCTAAAAGAAGCTCATTTTTTTTGGCAAGGGATTATAAACTCTTTCTTTAAAATGTAATCATAATTGGAAAAAAGACTGTGGAGTAATGGCACTAGAGAGGGTTGAAAGTCAGCATGTCTGCTTTACAGATAATCCTAGAATTTGGAAATTTGGGAAAATTCCTGGAAAATTTGTGCGGGGGATGAAAAGTTCTATTTCAGTGCAAAAAAAGTGACATATTTGAAATTTCCCATGGAAGGGAAAATAAATTATAATAATTTTTAAATATCAAAATGTTTCATTACAGACATTTCAAAATGAAACTGAACCTGAAAGTCTGTGCTCTGAAGTTCCCGGTTCAGACACGGCTTCAGGGCTTTTAAATTCCTGCATGCCTATCGGCTCTCAGTGAGGTTCTCAGGGCTTCCACAGGTATGTTAGTCGTCACCTCCCGACTGAGCACAATGGAAGCTGTCGAGTGCCTCTACTCTACTCCAGTGAAAAAATCAAACTCATTTAAAACCACCAATAGCTTGGCATAACTGTTTGACTTTGCACTGAAACAGAAAAGGAGCGGTCGTGCGATGAGGTCTAGGTGGGAAGTAAAGAACACACAAAAGCAGGAGGTCACCTGCTGGGCCAAATCTGCAATGGGAACAGTCCCACTAAAGCTGATATTGCCAGCTTCATGGCTCCCTGACCAGTCTGATGTGGAGAGGCTGTCCCCAGACGGTACATCCCAGAAACCTGTGCTCCACAGTACCCTGTTGGGCAGGCTATCCRTAATCTTGGGCAGGCTGTCCGTAAGCTTGGGCAGGACTTGTCAGGACTCTTTCTGAGTATAACAAGCCAGTAAGTTTCTTGAATTTCAAGGATTCTGTAATTTTGGGGGCACAAATCATTTTCAGTAGTGAATTCTCATCCAGCTGTGAGGGACATTTCCAGCTGGGTTGTTCTCCCTGTGCATCAGACTCCAATCTGCTAATTTCAGAGACCAGCGTGGAGTTCTCTTCTTCCTTCTCCTACATCCCCCTTCCCTTTAGTCCTGTAGTGCCAGCCCAGCTCAGAGGAGGTTGTGCTGTTAGGTATCAGCTCATAATTAAATGCCAAGAGTTGTGCCCTGCAAACATGCCAACAAACAGAGCAGTTGCTGACAGCCTGTCATACTTTCAAAGAGCCTTGATGGGTTTTGGCATGAGATAGGAGGTCCCCCTAGTCAGCCCTCACAGCCAGATGTTCCTCAGTGCTCTACTGTGAGGTGAAGCAGTGTTGGAAGGCATGGAACTGGAGCAGATTGTCAGCAACCTGGTTACAGCTACCTGTCCTGTCCCGTTCAAAGTGTAATCTGGAGCAGTGACAATTGTCACTCCTTTCCRGAGTGACAGTCCATCACATAGGATRCTGCTTGCCTCCCTCACTCGAAAATGAGTTATGGATTAGGGATACTGGGAGGGAACATATACAGCTAGTGCTCCCTTTTCCATGAGATCTCCTTTCGCCTGACTATGACCCTTAGAGAACTGAAGGGCAATCACCAACCCCAGGCACTGCCTAAGGAGTGGAGCTGGAGAGAAGCTGAGTTTTCAGGGCAGGATAATAGGAAAAAAAGTCATCTTTTTACTCTGAGCTTTGTGGTTTTGTTTGGAATCAAGAGCTGATGGAGAACACAACACTTTTTTGCACGTCTCATCTTACAGTACCTAAGAGGGGCTAGAACTTCTGAAAAAATAATAATACCCAACACTGAGTCAGGGTGACACTTTTCACATAGCTCCAGTTCCCTTTCAGCCTGAAAAGCTGAGCCAGATCCTCAAGTACTCAGAAGCTGCCATGAGGGCTGGATTTTCTAAAGAATTCTGTAGCCCGCCAGCTTGGCACTTCTGAAAATCTAGATACCGATTCTGGTGCCTAAATGGGAGCTGAGCTCTTTTGCAAATCTGCTTATGATTGTGCATGCTGAGCTGTTCTGCAAATTCTGGCTATCATTGCTCTGCATTCTTGTACTTCCTGGTTGTGAGCTGTGCTGGGAGCAAAACTATCAAAGCACCACAAGGAAACCACTCCTGCTATAATCAGGAAGCACAAAAAATCTCAGGAGCCAAACTGTTCAGCCTCCTATTACTATTTGGGCAATGGTTGTACCTCTGGTACTGCTTTATCCTTATATGGATCAGAGCTGTGCAATGGCAGGTGCTATAAAAACCTCTAAAATAGAGACAATTCCAGCACTGAATAGTTTATAATCAAAATAGAAGATGAGGCAGAAAGGGTGTGCAACAGATGGACAGATCTGGCATAAGGAAACCATGGGGTAAGTGTTCTAGTGAGTGTCTCCGGCATAGTTAGCAGAGCAGAAAAGAGCAGTCAAGGATAAGCTTAGCTGCTTACCTTACCTGACCCCCTAAACCTTTTGAGATTTGCCCACAACAATTAATTATTCCTTTGACTGGCCAAGATGACTCACAGCTGCTCATGCCATCCCAAAGCTCAAGATCTAAGTAAATTTATTGAAATTAGTGGTGGCTCCATTCCAGGAAACTTGCATTTAGTTTTGACTCAAAGAAGCTCTGCACCCTTCCCACCTCTTGTTTCTCCCCTCTTCTCATCCAGCCCTCAGAAAATGCAAAGCTATACAGCTTCGATCTAATAGTGATTAAGACTCAGGAATGGGAGTCATGAGATCCAAGTCCTATTCCTGTCTCTAATACAGGGTGTTTTTCGGTGACTCACTTCCCCTCTCTCTTCCTCAATATCCTAGTTTGTAAAATGGGGTTAACAATACCGACCCATCTCACTGAGAAGTTGTGAATTCATTAATATCTGTGAGCATTTGAGTAGCTGGCATTCTGGAGACTTTCCCTGGCTTTAGTAGCTTTGTATCTGGCACTAACCACGTACTTGCATAGTGCAAAGGAAGTTCAGGGTGTTAATTAATGGGACTGTTCTGGATTGTTAGGGTTTTTACTTCTGAATTGACTTACACCTCCTTAATAATTAATATTGCCAGGAGGGCAGACAAGAGGGAAAGCAGATAAATGAAGTTAACCCAGTTCTCATTTGGGAGAGAGTTTACCAGCTTCTTAGGGAGTGAATTTACTGACTTTGGTGCTTACCATTACAGTGGTGTCTGCAATTTCCTAGGCACCTTTCTTTTTAATATCACCCTTTGGTTTCAAGTATAGGCACATACTTGTGCCATCCCCAGACCTAGCTGTGGTCTCCATTTTGTAGRTGCTGATGCAGAGGCGCGAATAGGTGAAGTCACTCACCTAGCTCATTCACTGAGTGTCAGCTGTCTGGGGAATCCTCCYTGTGATGACATTCATTCATTTCACAAAGACCATTCATTGCCCTCTTTTGATATTTTAGCCTTTTAAGAGAACTAGAAATGATCAATGCCAGACCTTAGTGAGTTGAAAATGGACATTTAAGATATTCAAATGACACTGTCCTTGAAGCCCTGATCTCAGTTCCTCTTTGGTAGGACACAAACCTACAGCTTTAAGAGCCCATTTCAAACTTTTTGTACCTCCAGCAAGATCTGTCCCAGTAAATGCTGAGACTGTATCCATCTCTAACTCCCGTAATTAGGTTTTCCCGTATTGGGTCAGTGGGCTAGACAGCTTTGCAGTTTGCTTTACCTAATTGTACACAAGTCTTTTGAACGTAGAGCCTGCTGTTGGTGGGCTGGGAGAGCTTGAGGATGCTTCAGTCAAGTGTCTGCCCAGTCGCTCCACCTGTAGGAAGGTGGAGGAAACTCCTCTGGGGTTCTCAAAAGACTGAAACCCCTCATTTTTTCCAGGAAGAGCTTGTGTCTATTGCACAGCTAGGCAGGCCTTTCTGTGTACTTCTCCTTTCCTCTGAATGATGCCACCCAGTAGCCATGACTAGCTACAGCAGCTGCACCAACTGTCAGCTTGAGCGTCTCCTCTTGATGGAGAGGTTGATGGACTACAAGGGCAGGAAGGAGAAACCTGCAGCGTCATTGCCTTCTGCAGGAGCTGAAGCCACAACTGCCTGCAAGACACAGAAGAGTGGAGTGGGGGGTTTGACTTCCTGAAGCAACCCTGCCAAAACTGTGGAGAGAAAGAAAAATCACAGGGAGGAGAGGCAGGCAGAGGAACGAGAACTGGTGGTTTGGGTCTCTCCCCAGCCCAAGAGAAACCATGGTGCTTTTCTTCTGACAGTGCSTCTCTGTGTAGAATTGTGGTCCTGAAACAGTAATAGCTACAACCGGGGTTTTGAAGCTGCGTGCAAGAAGAAATAGGAGGCACCCCTGACATAGCACAATATGTGTGTGGTCCTTGTTGAAAAAGTGTATGAGGCAAAAATAAGAAAGATAATGAAACAGAACTTTTTCGTCGATTAGATCTTGCTGGTTTTACCATCTTACTTCTAGACTTGCCATATACTAAAAATTCTTATCTGTGTTTCRTTTGCAAACTCAGGAATCGAGCTGCAGTACCACTTCATCAAGCAATAGAAAAGGGCTCTTCAAGGGGCTCCACATGCATGGCAGCTTTTTTTTAGCTAGTGCAGTGAGACACGCGGAGCCATGCTGCAGTAATGTGCATTTGGCACTGCTTCTCTCACCTGATTACACCACCCTTCCCCTCTAGTGTGACTGGCACTGCTCAGCTTCCATGCCTGAATTCACGGCTCCCATACACTGGGCAAGTTTCCAGCCCATTATTAGTTACCTTATGTCTATGTTCTTGAGATCAACTGCCCCACTCTTTCCTTATCTTTTCTCCTTTATCACATGTAATTTGGAAAGCAAACTTCACATGAAGGATTACGTCTGTCTTACATTTGTTCATTGCATAGCACATAAGAAACATTAATAATAGCAATATTATAATCAATCACAGCATCACAGTAACACATGAGTTAATGTTCCTTAAGATCCTGCGTCAGCTTACTGAATTACAAGCAAACATATTTGGTACATGAACTAAAGGACTCATGTGCTTGCCAAGACTCAAAGCCAGATCACAGGTTCACATTTCTCTTTCTAACACTGCTGCTCATTCTAGACTTCCCAACAGAAGTGTAGGGTGGCCATTCTTTCCCTACACCTGGAGCTAGAGGTGTCAGCAATTAGAAGAAATGCACACAAAGAGCTAYAACTTGGTTTAAAGGAGGTACTGATTTTAAGCAAGTTTTGAAGTGTGCATATTTAATGTTTTAAAGTTTGGCTTTGGGATGTCAGCATTTTGGGAATGTGGAAGGGGGGCATTTAGTTAATACTTCATCCACTCGTAAATAGAAGGCTCTGCATTCTCAAGGAATCTCAAAGAATTTCTACTGGTATAAATTGCTATAGCTCTGCTGATTTGAAAGAGGAAGGAGACAAGAAGGATGTCYTGGCTGGGGGTAGGTTAATCCCCCTGGGGTTGCTACACTGATGTACTATTCCCTGTTTTGCTACAGATTTCTTGTGTGACCTTGGGCAAATCACTCCCCCTCTCGGTATCACAGTTTCCCATCTGTAAACTGGTGAGAGCAACAACCGCCCTGCCCCAGAGGGGTGTTTGGAGGATAAATATGTTAGAGGCTTGGAGCTGCTGGAGTACAATAGCGACAAGGTTCCGACAAATACTGACGATAGATAGAAGCTGACAATCAGGCAGACTGCTATTAGCAGCTGATTCATTCTCTCTGCTTAATGCATATTTTTAGCAGGCTGTTATTGACTAGACAGGCACACAAGTCTGTCAATTAACAATGTTCTAATGAACTAAATCTCAGCACCAGTAGCCTTTGCGGGGTGAATTCAGAACTCCCCAACCCTGTGGCACAMCACCTGCACTACTAATAAAGGGTGAAGATTTTCCTACAAGTCAAGTGGAGATACCATGTGCTGTGCGAAGCAAGTGCCCAAGTGCAACTGGCATTTCCACCGTGGGGTTCTGAGCAGCTTTGGAGTGCAGTACACTGACAATTAAGAAGTCTTAGGTGGCCATGGATTTATTACAATATGTTCATAAAACGTTGTCAAGGCACCATTTCAATACAACTCATGGCCAGACATTCCAGTGATTGGTGCTTAGAGCCCCTCTTGCAAGCTGCCCTGCAATACAATCAGGGAACACTGCTTAATTGTATTTCTTTTACAAAGTGATGAAATGTAAAACTCTGCTCCCGGCATGCTGGCTGGCACAGGAGTCTCAGCAAATATGTGATTCTCGCACTGCAGCTGGACTCTAATGACATGAAAGGTGCTAATGCAATGCAACTGGAACCTTTAATTATCCTAGTGACTAATAGGAAATCTCTCAAAGGGTGTAGGAGAAAGAGCCTTATTCTTCACTGAGCGTTCCCTGAACTGTGCTTAGAAAAGGGGACAGACAAATGGCAAGTCTAAGAAGAGACCTGAGTCCCAAAGCTAGTGTCTGGGAGAGGGTTTCTCTTTCCTTTGACAATTAGCTTGTCAGACATAGTAAGTAGAGAGAGGGAGAATAATGCTGGGCCCATTACTGACTTACGCTAGTTGGTACCTAAACTTGTTCTGCATCCTGCAGGTAACTGGATAAACCTGCTGATGAAACAAAAAGATTTGGATTGACTTTGAATGTGTTTGTGTTCAAGGAAGAGAAAGAGTGACAGACAGACAGCTGTCTCCCACTTGCTAATTGAATGGAGATTGTCAGTTCTTAATGTACCTTGGGGATCATTTCGGTTTGATATAGAGCTTGAGACCCTGTTTCTTAATCTTTTTTTATCAAAAATCTTTGCTGAACCATCCAAACTGAAAACCATGCAGACCACATTGCCTGGATTTTAAGGAGCAATACACAATGCATGTAGGATTGGGTAGTTCGTCACATTACTCAGTGCTATTGCTGCACCAGTTTTCAGACTGATGCAGATTCAGCCTTGTGTCACCATCAGCTACATCAATTTTTCTTCATTAATTATGGCAACCAAGGGCAGAAAGCGAACAAGGGCTAATATGAGTTATATGATATTACCTGGCAGCTCMGAGATAGGAGTAGTCTGGAGACATAAGAGAAAAACTTTTGTCTRTGTCTTTATTCACCCTTTCTCTCAAGCCYTTGACAAAACTCYRCAATGCTAAATAATACAACATCAGYTACAGGGATTTTAAGGACAGAATAAATCACTTTCCTGAAGAAATGAAAAAAATCAATGTCATGATTCAAACCATAGAATTTAATCCAGTGATTTCTGCCCCAARTACTACAGAAGGTAGGAAGCTGTTGAGCTGCTGAAGTAGCAGTGGTGGTGCTGAGAGCGTTAGGGGTCAAAGCAGAGTCAGAAAACCAGACCAAGTCTTGCCTCTCATGTCATGTTCCTGTGGCACGGCATGTATGGTGCCTACAGCAATGCAGGGTGTGTGTGTATGAGAGTGTGTGCAAGTGTGCAAGAGTGTGTGCGTGTATGTGTGCGTGTGCGTACTACTGCCCTCTGCCAGGTAGAATTACACCAGCTTCACAACTGTGACATGCAAGGCATGGCCTTGGATTTCTCAGGTGAAAATGCCGGTGCTCTGGCCTTAAGCTAAACCAAATCAAAATAAGAAATTCCCTGCGAATTAAAAATCGCCCATTACCAGCCAGTTCTAATCATGAGTCCCCCAAAATGCAGAAGAAGCTATATCAGTGCCTTTGAAGCATGTAAACGTATTTGTTGCTGCCACCATGCAAGCCCAGGCAGTCCCAAGTCTGTTACTTCTTTTCCTGCTTTTCTGGTTAAATGCACCTGGGAATATGTAATTGTTTATGTCATAAAACATTCATCATAAACAAACGGGACRGGCAAGCCAGCTGAGCAAATGCTGGGGAAATGAGTTAAAAAACCCTGGGATTGGTGTAATTGGTAGTACACTTCTTGTGAGCAGGATGAAAGATGCATGTTTTATATGAAAGTATAAAGAGGGGACAGGCACTGTGTGTACCGGGAGAGAGAAAGCATTCCATGTGTAACTGTGGCTTGGCAAAAGCATGGGCACTGTTGTTAGAAACATACAGAACAGATCACTGGCGGAGCAGAGGAGTGATGTGATAAGAAATTTAAAGGCCTATTTTAAATCTCTTACAGTGATCTCTGATTTACATCAGTGCAAACAAGGGCAGAGACATGGCCTAAGTCAGAGCTGTAGGCATTGTTCAAATGTCTCGGTTGTTTTGTTTTTGTTTTGTTTCCTATGTAGATAAAAGA
Organism: Oceanodroma leucorhoa; assembly: GCA_030449065.1. NCBI lineage: Eukaryota > Metazoa > Chordata > Aves > Procellariiformes > Oceanodroma > Oceanodroma leucorhoa. The sequence continues at coordinate 4,747,529 of JASVER010000060.1, read as the reverse complement.
TAAAGAAAGCATATATTCTTTGTTAAATAATGCTCAGTGCTAAGGGACTTTCCAGGTCTTAAAGCTGAGGCTGAAGAAGTTAGCTTACATGTGGAATTGCAGCTGATCCAAGAGCACAGAAAATGAACAGTACATGTACCTCCATCCCTTGAACCCTGTGAGCTAGTTTGTCGTTATTGTTCCCTTCGGTATTGCCTTATCTCTTGCCATGTTTACAGGATTCACCTTGTCTGCTACCCTGAGCCCCCCTGCCAATCACAAAGCGTCTGGAAGTACACGGAGAGGTTGGTTAGAGTGCAACGTTTGGAGTGGCRGACGTCACATTGATAGCGCCAAGCAAAGTGGTGAGGAGACAACAAATTTAAATGTCAGTGTGACTGTGTAAACATAAGAATTAAACAGACTTGTTGTTAACGGTGTGCTGAGCAGGGAGGCCATTAAACAGAGGGAGTATGTATATGGGAGAATCAGTAAGGTATCTGATACTCGGTGTTGCTGAGGTTTTTTCAGCCGTAATCAACTGCAGCATGATTAGGTTTAGACCATTTCTTCTTTGTTGTTCCATTAGCAAGCAATAAAGCACGATGAATGTGTTTGAAAGAAAATAGATCTCAGATCTAAAGTGCCCAATCATCTCTGCAAAACTAGACCCCTCCAGAGCAGATAAGAGACTTCAACCACTGCCTTGCTTTTTCTTTTATTTCCCGACTGGATCAGAGACAACTGTTATTATGGATGTTTAGTCTTTGCACTATGGTAGAGTTGTCCGCTGGTGGCAGCCTATTCCAGACTGTTGGCCAATCTTAATCTGTTATGATTCTGTCACACCTGTCTTGGTCCTAAATGGATAGATGCACATACCAAGCTGTAAACACATTTCTCAGCAATTAAGTGTCCTGGCTAGGAAACAACCCAGTGGCAATATTACATGAACTTAAGTTGCCCAGGAGGTAATCCAATTTTCTTCTTTGGCTGCTTGTCATTTTTTAATTGAATGGCAAGAAGTTTGTGTCATTGCTGCATGTTACAGTTGTGTAACAATGAAGAGGCCACCAAATGGCTGGAAGTCAAGAAGCACACTGAGCCAAATCCTAGGAACTACAAAGCCMGTCGATTCAAATGATATTTGATAACCCTAAGATAACTCTAAGAAGTTAAAAGTGAGAAATGTCTGCTAAGATAGAAGTRTATTCCTCTACATTGTAAACAAAAGTGAAAAAATGCTACTTGCAAATATTTGCCTGCATATCTCTCTCCATGCTGTTGAGTATACTTTATTTTGTGTTTCTAACAAAGAACATTCTAAAACTAGGCTGAATCACTGCAATATTGCTCTTGTACACCACAGTATTTKGATTTCTTTTGGATTGCAACCTCTTGTGTTGTTTGGTAGGCTCCTTAAACACCTAGCTATTGGACACAAGTGATTAGCTGAAAATCTCCACTTTCCTGGGAAAAAAGTCCTTCAAAGGCTGCTTAAGTGCTTAAAACCAGAGCCTCAATGCTCTCCCAACTTTGCAAAACCCAGAGGCAARTAAGCCAAAAAACTTTAATTTGAAATGAAAATTATGATTTTTCCTCAGTCTCATGATTTTTGGTTAGCCTGACTCATGATTCTGAATGCTTAAGATTTGCGGTACCCTGTGAGGTAGATACAACAACTGCAGGACAGGTCCAAACAGCCCCTTAAAAAATCATTTATTAGCTCTCCCTTCCTTTATACTCCATTTTGTTGGGTGCATTTAATTAATTAATTTTACACGTTCTTTCTGCCTGTCATTTTTTAAAAAAAATACTTGTGGATTCAGGGCGCCAATAAAAAATTCTTTTATTTTAAAATTGAAAGATGAAAACCAGCATAATGAACTTGCCACTTCCTTAGAGTTCTGGTAACTTGGGTGTGATCTGATGGTACAGAATGATTCACGGGATAAAATTATAGACTTATGCAGGTGTGTACAAGAGCCTGGGTGGGGTGTAGGCAAACAGGAAATTTTATATAGCAATAAACACAGGCATGTGGTATAAAGAAACTGTACTGCCTTAAAAAATCTTATTTTATTTTATTTTTATTTGATAAGGACAAATTGAATGACCTTTCTGGTCAAATATAAAGACATTGCTTTCCTCTTTTTTTGCCTGAGTCCAATGGAGATAGCACTATAGATCTTCGAGCAGGTGGTACCCTTGTCTGATTCTTAGCACCATGCAAAAGCAATGTGCGGCTCATGCCTAGATTCTCCTTATGCCTGAAGTCTGCCTTTATTGGAATTGGACAACATGGCAATATTTAAGCTCAGGTAAACCTTCTKCTGAAGAGAGTGTTTTGGGGGCTTTCTCCTTGCACAGCCTTTAACCCTGCATTCTGTCTCGCAGAGATAGTCAGCCTTTTCAAGTTCTGTGACGGAAGGGGTAGGCCCCATCTAGTCTGACTGGTGGACTAACTGAAAAAGCTCTGCCCCTCCGAGCAGTGAGTTACAATCTCAAACCTGATCATAGTGCCAGATACAGTGAAGGTCAGAAGGCCAAAGGTTGAGAAATCTGGCTTGCAAAGCAAACAGAAATGTTTCTGTTTGCAGACAGAAATGCTGACTGTACATAGAGCCACAGGAACTTCCAAACCACAAGAATTGCCTCTCACTGCTTCCCTCTTCATCTTCTGTTCCTCCACCACCAACCTTTTCTCTTTCTTGCCACTGTTGGCCTGAAATTCTTCTTGCCTGAAGCCCCTGCTGTCTGAGACGGCCTACACACGTCTGCCYGAACACCTCTGCTGATTTCAGAGCTCATCAGAAGAAAGATTTAAAAAAAAGAGAGACTAGCTTCGAAGCTGGTATAAAGTATTTTCAGCTCTGCTGAAATCAGGGGAGTTAGGCAAGTAAGAATTTTTGAAAYGTCAGGGACAGATGTTTTGCTTTTTTTTTCCTCACGTAGTTTCTCCCTCCCTCTGTGGTTTGTTATCATTCAGCTCTACAAGGCTTTGTTTAACTCTAGGAAAGGCCATAGGAGTTGGAATTAGATCCAATTTTGTTTGCACAGGACTGTGTGGCTAAGGCTGGGCCTTTGAAAAAGGGTGTATTATACACTCTGGAGGTTTTGGAAGATCATCGTAACTATTGCTTGAGGGTCAGACTGTACCAGGCTCACTCTCCTCTTATAATACCTTACTCCACAGACAAGTCCTATTTGCCAGAGTGAAGGACACAGTAAGACACTTCTGAAAAAAGGATGACTGTCACTGGTCTAAGGCAGCTCKAAGAGAAGTGTGCTTTATGGGATGTATGGGGCTCTGGCCCATAGATGGTTCTCACATAGGGACCATTATCCCCCTAAATGCTAACATTCCCCAGACCTGTATGTTGGGCCTTGGGAGTTCATGGGCTCCTTAGCAAAGAGATGACAGAAAATTGCTCCATTTTATACCAACCAYGTATAGTTTTTGGGCTTTTGACAAAGTCAGCATAGGTGGTAGGTTGTGTTACTCTACAGCAGCTGATCAGCAATTCCTGATGCCTGGACACCTTCTGCTGGGAGGAGAGATGGGGTGCTGAAGGACACAATTGATAACATTTAGAAGTACAGATCTCTTGTCATCTTATTGCTACCAGCTCAGCATAAATCCAGTCTATTCAAGTGAGCATTAAAGCCCACCCCAGACTGTCCAGAAAACAAAATCAGAATGCAGTACTTTCTCTGCGTAAATAACTAGCAATTCCTGAGGAAATGGGTCCCAGATTTCCCTATGAATTGGGGCCTTAAGTTCTGACATAGGGAGCTATTCATGGAGGAAATTCTAATTGAGTCAGRTTGTGCTTTTTCCACAAATTGTTTACCCTCTGTCTGGGTCTTTACTGGATTCCTAAAGGGACCTGTGTTGCACCCAGGTGCTGTGGTGGTTAGGCAGATTTAGGTGAGTGAGCACTTTTTGCATACAGAAGTCAAATAGTAAGGATAAGAAACATGTCCATGGTCCATAAGAGGGACAGATCATATGGTCACCATCTGGGGCTCAGGGATGGCTCTGTGCACTGAAATAGCAGTTGCCGTGCCTTGCTGTGTTTCCACAACAGCAACCAAAGATGGTGACATGGAGGAAATTGATGCCAACTGCCCACTCATTTCCTGATTCTTTGTTATACATGCTCCAGTGTTTTTAAAAAGAGAGACTGCAACGTAAGGAATCTGGAGTCTCATCTCTGACAGGTATGGATTGAAGTGAGTGGAGTTATCCTGGTGTAATCCAGGTTAAAAGGAAGAAACAGRCCCTGTACTCTATGCTGAAATTCTCTCATGAAACGTTTCCCAGAAATATCAAAGAATATTAAAGTTCTTTGGGAGCAGCGACTGTCTCATACTGTGTGTGAACGGTGTCCAACACAATGGGGCTTGCTCTTGGCAGAGACCTCTAGGAGCTACAGCAATACATGTAATAACATCTAACTACACCTTCAAGACATGGTGTAGGGAAGTACATTGTGTTAACTCAGTTGAGTGCCTGCCTAACCTGTGATTTAGAGGGGCCCCTCCCTCAGTGTTCAAAGGAGGAAATGAAATCTTCCCCAGGGAAGAAGTATTCTGACCTTTCAGTGKCAGGGTCTGTGTGTATCGGCTACAAAGGAGGAGCAGGAACTGGGACGCTTAGGATCAGTTCCCCAGTTTGGCTACCTGGCCTTTGGCAAGTCACTTAATTACTCTGTTTTACAATTGCCCAATTGTCATAATAATTCTTTTCTTTCCCATAGCAGGGTGGGGATGGATGGAAGGGAAGCAAATTCTTCCTACATTTATGATTACAGAGTGCTTGAAGGTGCTCTGGTGAAAGGGCAAAGGGACAGTAATAGATCACATTCTTCTCTGCTAGCTGGTCCYTACAAGCATTTACTTACGAGGCTGAGGCTTGCTCACTGTCTTCAGTAGTAACTCTTTAGGGAAACAATTGCTTAAGGTAACATTTTCCAAAGCATCCAAGTGAGTCTCCCAAATCCTTTTGAAAATGAAGGAATCTCAGACACTACATTTCAAAAATACATCTGAGCCCCCACCACATTTGAAAACATCTGCAACAGTTTTCTCCTGTGTGAAGAGTATGAAATTATAGAACCATCAACTGACCCAAGGAATTTGACACACGTATTAGTAAAATCTAGAAAATGAATATCCCATAACTAGCATGTCACTAAGCAGAGAAGTTTTCCCTTTATCGTAAAGATCATATCGAAACCCTCGGCAGACTTGCCTGATTCACTAGCCATGAAATCCTGGTCTTATCCTTTGATCTTTCTTCAGATACTACTTTATGTAAGAATATGGCAGAGTCCCTTGGCTTGCCTCCAGCAGGGAGAGACTAAGAGGGTTTCTGTGCTTCTCTAGGCTAATTAGCCACTTGCAGGACCCAGAGAGGTATAATCCACAGTTTTCCTTCACTTAATCCATTCCTGTAAAAGCCTGGATCCTGGCCTTTACTTCAACACTGTGAATTGTGGGGCTGACAGAGATTTCTAATCTCCAAATTAAAATAAACTTTTAGCAAGGCCCAGTTCTAGTAAAATAGCCATACTACTGAGATAGGTAAGCACTATCTGAGGAGGTGTGTAGATACTGAGGAATTAGATGCTATGGAGGTACAAAGGGTTAACTTCTTTCTTCCTCTCTTAATTGCACAGTCACTCCACAGACTGCACATGGATGTCTCAGGAATGGAAGAGGGAAAGGCAGAGGAACTGTCTGTGGGAAAAGCTGCATTCCATACCCTGAACCTCCACAACACAAAGTTTTTCCTGCCTCTCTATAAGTTATTTTGCTTTCTTGTTGTATATCTAACTCCCGAGGAAAAGATCTTGCTGACTCAGCCTGAATCCTTTTCTGTTGAGTCACCCTCTTCAGCTTCCAAATTAAAAGTCCAATAATTGCCTGTATATGAAGATTTAGACAATTGCTGCCTTATAACCTCAGCATGAGCTGTATGTGGAATTTCTCCTGTTATATGTGAAAAGACAAGCTTAAGTGAGATTGTAGAGACGAAACTATTGGATGAGCTGTTCTGCCCTTCCCACATGGAACCAGGGCTCCAGACATCCAGGTTCCCCACTGCAAGATAAACCCTGCTGGAATGCTGCATTCTGAACCAAAGACTGCTCAGGAAAGCTAAGATCTGATGCCAGATCCCAGCTGCAGTTAAAAGCAGGAATGTATCTAACATCAGGCAAAGGACAAGCTGGCCCTCTCTGCCGTGAGCACTTTGCGTCTCACATCCTCCATCCAGTGGGTCCTTAACCCATTTGCCCTTCTCAGCTCCAAGTGCTAGAGCTATGCTAGTGCTATGTTGTAGCCCAACACAAATCTGCTCCCCACTAGCAGCATCTGCCTCCTCCGGTGCCCTACCGGGTAATCTAACAGTGCTTCCCCTTCCCAGGTCTATGCCTTTCCTTCCCCTGGTCTCAAGCCCTCTGCTGTGATCACTTCCTCCTGCTAAAGCCTGATTCCACCTCCTTCTACTCTTGTYAGCCAAGATTTATTATTCTCAAGGGACACTGGTGCAGAACATTAACCTCTTCATATAACCCCTTGAATGTCTTTTGCTGCTACCTTGCATTGGGGCAGGCAATACTACCATCTCCAATATGAAGTASGAGGAAGGACGTGCTTAAGACAGTAAACAAAGAAGAGTTCCAGTYTGAGTTTGTGCCTTAATTTCTTTCTGCCTCTGTTCCCCGGTCATATCAGAATACATGTGGCATTTCTCTTCCTGCCTTTGGTGCTATGGAAACAAGTAAGGGAGGCAGGGTGGTCTACTAGGATAATGTCAGGGTGCAGCAAGCACCAGCTGCTCCCGAAGAGGTGGGGAACTGAAGGGGATAATGTGGCTGCCAGGTCAGAGTCCTCACCAGCCAGGAGCCCTGTCCCACAGCCCTCAAGTGAGGCAAGCAGGGCAGGCCTGGGAGTGGTAGCCAGCTTCAACCAAGACCAGATCATCAGACAATTTTGTGGTGACGAGGCAGGTTCGACCTCAAGCCAGGAAGTCAATCCACAGGTCAGGATCAGGTCTAGTAAGGCTAACCAGGGTCAGACACAGCCCAGTGATCACCAGGCAGGTCCATAGTGATGAGGTAGGTCTGAGGTCAAGCTAGGAAATCAGTCAATGGGTCAAGATCAACAAGGTTCGTGGTCAGGCACAGGCCTGTGTGTAAGCTGGAGACAGGCACTCCTAACAGCTTTGCTCATATGGTGAGTGGAGACCCAGGGTCGAGCTTAAGTGGGGCTCCTGGGGCCATGGGCAGAGGATGGAGGCTTCACGTGGGACTGGTTAGGGCCATTAAGACTTATTAGTGCTCTCAGGGCCCCTATAGACAGATACTATTTCTGGCTCTCCACTGACTCCCAGGTGATCTTGAACAAATCCCCTCTCCTGTGTTTCTCCATCTTACCTGAGTTTCCATTGGAAGGAAGACCAGTACCATCTTCTTCTCTGAAGCTTCAAATTAGTAGAAAAGGAGCAGTGAAGGTAGCATTATTTTTCAGTATGCTTGTAATTGCAAGATGTRCACCTATTATGAGGATGGTCACAGTAGCTCCTCCACACAAGAATMTTTTATTGTTCACATGAGTAGATTCTCATATTTTCCTCTARCAAACTTCTGAGTATTTCCGGCAGAATTCCTGTGAGATTAAACATCATATAAAATGTATTTGTCTCATGCAAGATCTGACTTGCTTTTGAACCATCAGCAATCATCGCAGCAATTGCTGGGATACAACTATATTTTTTTATTGTTATTACTATTTTTCCTCTTTCTGTCCTGGATCTTGTAAGATACCAGTCCTATCACTGATTATGCTAACAAGGTCCTGAGGTTGATTTAGAGGCTCTGTTATAATGCCAGCCTCTCAGTTTACATCTCAAGTATCGGCATGTTTATTGTAGATGTCTGTTAAGAGAAGCTACTTTTTCCGTGCTTGTATGGAGAGTGAGAGCAGGAGCCTGAGTTGGAGGGGAGTAGTACAAAATAACACACGGAAATGAGAAAAAGCAAATATCTTTGCTATATCTGCATCTTTCTGACAAAAAGGCTGACATTTCCATGGGGCACAGTGGTTTGCCTGCAGCTTCTTGGACACATAACRTTTGGTTCCATACAGTCTTTCCCCAAATACAAAACAAATAGACTCATGAAAGAATAGCTCATTCCTGAGGGCCRGCACCCTGTTCGGTGTGTTGATAACTTTCCAGAGCTGATGTGTGTATTAGTCACCCTTGCTGGTTCATTGCTGATCTGAAAGACAGAGGTTAAATAATTGCAAAAGCAAGGCTGATGTCATCATGGCGCCTGACTGAAGCTGGTACTTGGGAACTGCTGAGAGAGATGTATTTGCTTTGCTTTTGCCCAGGAAAGGGGTCACACTGAGCAGTGGTTCTCAGCCTTTTCTCAGATGTGCAGTCCCATGCACAATGTCTGTGTGGCTGAGTCACTCCCACCTTCCTGAACCGCTCACCAACGAGCATCACGAAGAGGTGAACTGTAGACAACATGTCCTCCCTCTGCAGTTCTCTTTTYCTCTGCTTCTCCCTCCCAGTCTGAAGGGATCCTGGAGACTTTTAAAAATCAGATGCATGCACGTACATTTACAAAGGCCTGCTTTATACACTGTACCATGTGTGTATGCCCCGGCACACGAGTCAGAATCTGTTTTGTTGTGTATATAAGTAGAGAGGTTTCTTGTACAGGCCTGTTTTACTGACCATATCATGTGTATATCATACATACGCTAGGGGTATATCATATAACCTTGTATATGTGTATGGTACTTTTCTACTTACTGTTTGACACTGAGAATATGACTTGGTGCTGTATGAGACATAAAAAATAAAGACAGACCCTGCCCTAAAGAGTTTGTACTCTAAATGTCAGACAGAGAAAAGACAGGATGCACTGTGGTGAGGAAGATTTCTGATGTGCTTGTAATTTAAATAGGAAAAAAACTAAACTTGCTTCACAGGAAAAGAGCGTGTGCCTGTTTGTTTTTAAGAAGACCTTAGAAAAGAAAAAGTAACAGTTTTATGACGGTTTGCTGGGGGAGAGGTTTCTCTTAACACCTGCAGAGAGGCTCAGGAGAAGGAAATGGGTGTACATGTCTGTGTGGTCTAGAGCATCTATGCCTATTGTTCCTCTGTTCTCTGAGTGAAATTCAGCTCTGGCTTCTGAGGGTGCAACTCGTAGCTGACACCAGGACCGGCTTTATTGGCACATGTGCCAATGCTTTTACTCCTTGAACTCTTCCCTGTGGCTCTGTTGCGTTTCCCTGCCTCTGTGTCTAATCCCTATCTTGCATTGTGTTTTATGCCCTTAATGAGAAGGGATAGACAGCAAAGCAAAACTTCCATGCTGTGATCATAGAAGAGGAGCTATTTATTTCTGTGTTTCATGTGATGCCATGAAAACCGTCAGCAGTCTTACAGTAGAGCTCTGCAGTATCCACAGCACCTTTGCTGATGCCAGCTGACATTATGTAGCACATGCCCCTTGCAGTGTTCTGCATCATCTCGGTGGGTGGGCAGGCTGTAGAATCAGAAATTAGKGCAAGGGGCAATTTTATTCTTTTTTGGGTGCACGGGTTTTCAGGTCTAAAACTTCTTAAACTCTGACTAGGATTTGTCAGCGTTTTCATTATACATKTACATATTTGTATTTTAAGAAAATGAAGTACCTGGTATGGGCATGTGCTAATACTAAAAAGGAAACATAACCATATGAAGCTTCCTAAAGCCCTATATTAAAATACCGGAAGCATTYGACTCCAAAGCATTGGGTTGAAGAGGTATGTGGAAAAGCCTTGGTTCACCTTGCTGCCAAAGATAGAAACTTGTCATGGGTTTATTTCAAAGTGGTCAAGCCCACAGATGTAAGCAGGAAAGTTCTATGGGTCACACCATCTTAATGAGAGGGTACCACAGCTAGAGAGCCTCTTATGACATTGTGGGGACATAATGCCACTCAGAGAGCTGTTTCAAGGTACTGGAGCTCATTAAATGGCTGAATTCCCTTAGTGATGTCTACCTTGTCAGCTCTAAACTTCAGGAGACAGTTAAGGCCCAGATCCTAGCTTGTCCAAACTGTCTTCACAGTGGCATTTTCTCTTGTTTTACTGCAGAGAGAGACTCAGTTTCCCTGGCTTAAAATTATATCACATCTCTAGAGGAAGTGTGAACACAACTCAGTCCGTTTCTGTGGCTCTGTGAACTCAGAATTCAGCACAGCATCCTGAAGTGTGTGTATACAAGGACGCCAGACCCATCATACTGTAAATTTAATAGTAATTACAGCARTAACATCCTTAGCACCTGGATGGAAGTAAAAAATAATGCAGTGCTAAAGCCAGAACACAAGGCAGATCTCTTGACCCTTTGGTACTGGCCATTTCCAGCTGCCTATAGCRAGCACGCTGATTTGCTCTGGTGATGGCAGAGAACACACAGCAGCTGGTGGGAACAGTCTGAATTGCCTATGGGAAGCTTATGGTTACAGTCCCTCTTCTAGCTGAGCTGYGATCTGCCCAGGACAGAGCAGTGGTTACGGAGGTGGAACTAAACCGTCCTTGCCTGTCTCCAGTTTCAACCTGGCAGTTGTACCTGCTTTTTCCCTCTCTGCTGATTACTGAGAATAACCAAAGTAGGCTTTGCAGCTAAGATTAGCTAGAATACAGTGCTGGTCTGACCACTGCCTCTCTTCTGCATCCAAAGCAGAATGATCACCCGTCTTGGAATTAACTGTGTGATTAAGGGAAGAATGCCCTTTTTGAAGGGGCAATTTAAAGAAATGTCATTTCCCTTAGCAAATCCTGTATTTTTTCTCCTTATGTTCACATCTACTACCCTTGAATATACAATTCAGTCCTGTAAACTTCAATTTGTTACTGAAAATAGTACTTATGACCAGTTTTGATACTTTTTCAATACATTTTTAAAGCAATTCATAAGACTTTACATGAATAACTGAAATTAACCTTCATTTGTGCCTTAATTTGAAGTTCAAACTTAACATAATCAATATTTTGTGGTCTTCTGCAATCTGTTCAAGTCTGTTTGTCCAAGGAAATTATTTGTTCCACTTCTGCATTTGAGGTAGAAATGGACATAATTAATTCCACAAACTAAAAGAACCAGGACTCTGAAGATAGAGAAAYATAACATGTCCAAATTCAACACTTCTGAAATACATGCACACTCCACTTAATTTTTTAGTGTATAAAACACACAATGTTTCTCAGCAAACTATCCCTATTCAGCTTTTTGTAAAATTTTAGCTCTTCACCAATGACTGTAAAGCCTGCTTTTTCCTCCCCTCAGTAAAAGTGATTGTATAAGGTGAAAATAGTCATATTTGGTGAAATCAGATATGAGAGCAGACATATACTACCGAATAAAATGCATTTTTTTTGTCATGATGTGTTTTTGGATGAGCTACATTTATAACCAAGTAATTTGTTATCAATGTTTCATTGTAATTTACTCTGTAAAGAATTCATCATGTCATAAACTTCAGTAGGTACAAGATCAGTTSATTCTAATTTTAAGATTGTATCATAAGAAACATTTAGCACATTGTGAAATAAATTCAAGAAGCATTTAATCACTGCAAGTCTGTCATGCTCATCCTTGTCATCCTTAACAAACTTAAAAACTGCAACTGGGCAATTCTCAGCTAATGTAAAAAGTAACATCTAATAGCTTTCAACTGCAAGTCAGACAGATAATCATCTTGTGGGGACATGCCTCAACATTTCCGTGCATTGAAGGCTGACAAAATGATATAGCTTCCGTAATTCTGAAACTCTTGGCAGCTAAGGAGAAGTGATTGAAAACTTTGGTTACACAACCCTCAAGATCAAATGATTATTTGATCAAACACTTAYTTATAAAATAATTTGCTGTGTTTTACAGAAAATGAGGATGCTTATTTTGCTTTCAGCTAATTGCCCAGCACATTTTCCTATAATTTATAGACAGTGATGCCTCCAAAAGTTAACATTAGTGTTATTAGCTGAATGTGAATAACAAAGCTCAGACCATTTGACTTTTTTAATACTTCTTACATTTTCAGATATTCTCATACAGTTTCACTGATGCCTTGCAATAACAATAAAACAGATATGTTTGTTACTGTACGGCTGAGAGGAAAATTACTATCAAGAACACTTCATTATTTCCATGGTTTGAAAGTTTGCATGTGCAGAGTAATGCTAGTGCAAATTATCTAGAGTTATTCAAACTTATTTTTGCATGTTTAGTTGCTATTTTCTGTTTAAAATTTCTAATTAAAGTTTTGAGAAAACAGAAGTTCTTGTTTATGAGTGAGTGGATGGAATTTGATCTCGTACAAAGTGGGCAGAAGATATAAAACAGTCTGCTTCAAATATAGTTCCAGTTAAGTCAGCCAGCAGCATCCCTGTGGGAGTGAATACCCACATTAAGTCTCCAGGTTGTTCTCGGTTCTCTGCCTCACTGTGGCAGAATCTCCAAGCAGTAAGCTTAGTGTAGGAGTTTACTCCATTCTCCCTCAGTTCTCCTGTGAAATTATAATKAGGTTTTTGTGCTAAACTCAAATGCAACCATTTCCCTTTTGGTTTCCACCATATACTTCTGATTCTACCTTCTATAATRCTTCTAGAAGCTCAGAGCACACCAGCAATGCAATATAGAAAATCTTTTCATTGAGTAACAGAGCAGCTGCTCTGCTCTAGAGCAAACTCTGTTTATATACTGCTAAGCTTGGATAAAAATTTCTAAAAAGCTCTGGAAAGAGCTTTACCTAGAAACRTCCCCACATCTGCTCACTTCTGTTTCAAGGTCTTGTGCTATATGTAYCACTGTAACTTAGTCTTGCTTTGAGCTGGAGTTTGAACTAGGGGTCTCCAAGGTCCCTTCTAACCCAAGTTCTATGATTGTTTTCACTGATCTTCTGCAATGAAAGTCATTAGTACCTGTACATGGCTTAACGAAACTTTCTGTCTCCATAATGGCTTAAAAGGCCTCTAGCTCAACATAAAGTTGAGTCCTCAGTTTAGATTCCTCCTTTAGCTTTTTGCTTCCCAAGGGCTGAAAATAAAATTCAAGCTGGGTATGCAAGACTTCTACCACAGCAGTGAGTTGGCCCAACAGCATCCCTTCTGGTTATCTGTGGAGAGCTGGAAATAGGACCCAGAGGGACCTTCATTTGTTCTTTGTCTGCTGGATTGGGGTTGCTGGACTGGCTTGATTTTGCTCAGACTTCTGATCTTTTGGGAAAACTGAAGCTGGATAAACTCAGATGTACACTAAGGTGTAGCATTATGTGTCATGCACATCTAATCAGATGCATGGTTTTGTGTATTTTTTTCTCTTGCAGCTGGTAAAAATCAAAGGATAGTAAAAAGAAACTGCAAGCAGGCAGTTGTGTGAACCCGAAGTGTTTGAAACAGGGCAAACTGGATGTGGGGAGAGACGTAAAATGGGGGCAAATGAGAGAATTTTCAGAGCTGTGCAAGAGAGGCAGAGAAACCCCTTAGGGGCAGGGGTAAACTCATCATCGCATTGAGTGAGTAGTCTGTTGTGATTGTTCTCTGATGTGAAATAGAGTGAAAAATGGGATTTTTTTCCTTTAATTTATTGGAAATGTGAATGACTCAGTCTTGCTTTAACTTATTTTGTATCTGCTTTATTTGGAGTGTGCTCTGAATAAACAGGACTTTCTGTTTTCATACTGCTGTAGATTTTGCTTCTTGCCTCACTTTTTTTTTTTTTCTTTTTCTGAAAGTAGAGGTTTGGGTGAAAAGTAGCCATAACATTTCTGGTATCAGAAATACACTAAATTCATTCCTTTTAAGCCAGGGATAATGAAACTCCAGAACTTTTCAGAGTGACTCAAGCGGTTCTGCTCACAAGAATTGTATCCAAGCTTTTCTTCCCAGCCCCGTCCTGGATATTACCAGATGGACAAGCCTTGAACCCAAGAACTCTTCCAGCAGCAAACCCACCATTCCCTCTTGCTAGCCTTCTGTCCTATTGCCCATCAAAGGACATAGCTGTTTGCAAACTAACATCTGAAACGGCTTGATTTGTGAATAAGCAGCACATTGTGGTCAGCTGTGAGCCAGACTACAGCATTCATGAAAGATGAGGAAGGTGGGTGACTCACGTGGTTCAAACAGATGGAAGGCGACCTCTGGGCCAGCCCTTGCTGTCCAGTTAAATGTAATCTCAGAGCTGAACAACTCTAGCAAGTCTGTGTCCAGTCCTGATTTTTTGGGTAGAAATCAGATGACATGCAGCTTAAGGCTGAGTTTGTGTTTAATTAGGGGATTATCTCAAATCTGAAATGGAGCCGCTTTGAAGCGTGTGAACCAAAGCTAGATAGAGACTCCCACAAAACCCTGCAAACTGGAAATTTATAGGTTTCACCCTGTATTTATTTGCTGTGGCTCAGTCTGAGGTAAAAGGTACAGCTCAGCTGCCACAGCTGGACTTCTTTCTGGTCCACATTTCTTTTTGTAGGCTGCTCTAATTTGTTTGTTGAGCAGATAATCTGAAATCAGATTGGCTGGAGCTGGAATCGCTCTGCTCTGCTCCCTTAGCAAATACACGAGGTCTGAGATGYGTCTGGCTGCATGTAATGAAATGAGCTGACTGGCACTTTAGCATTCCCCTGTGTAGGAGCGTCTTAGGAGTAAGACACTTAATTATTATTAACATTATAATTGGCCTGTGCGAGTGCAAATGTGTGTGCGTGGCTGCGCTGCTTGGCTCGCCGTTGGTAGAGAAAGCCACATCACATACTTCCCAAACTGGCTCCCTCTGAATCAAGCAGGGCCTGTATCTTCTAAAGTTCGTATCTCAGCCTTCAGCCATTTCCAGTAGCAAAACCCTAAACAGACTAAATGGGGGGGGGAAGGAAAAAAAGTAACTATATTAAGGAAACATTAACAGGAAAAGAACATCTTGGTAAGGTCTGCAGATAAGAATGGTAAGAATTGTTCTCTCCAAGCAATGTCTGCAGTACAGCTTGTCCTGTATGCTTTAGCCGCTGCTCTATGCCAGCATATAGGGAGGACATTAGCTCTTAATGGGAAACATTAGGTGTTTAAATCAAGAGCATTTTTCCAGAACGCGAAATTCTGTCAGGTGATTGCTGAAAGCCTTGGTTGAGGCTCTGCTCCCCGAAGTTACTTCTTGTTAGAGGCTTGCCACCTAGTGCTTTAATTCGGTACTGCTCTTCTCTGTCTTTAGCGCGGACTTGGTGCTGGAAAAGCCGATTTAAAAAAAAAAATTATTTAACATAAGTAGCAGTTACTACATGCATTGACTGTTTGGCTCTTAGCTTTTGCAAAGAACAATATTTGTTGTTCCAGTGAAACGTGATGCTTACACTGACAAACTGCATCAGAATGGAGGGTTTATTGTAATAATGTCCTTTCACGCTGCTTTGGCAGAGTGAAACAGCCTAAAAATGAATGACTATAGTTTATAGCAGGGTGCTTGCCTTAGTGTGTAACTGYAAATGACAATCAGTTCTGCAGGGTACAAAGATTTTTTTTTTTGGTGCATCCATGATTGTCTGGCAGAGAACAAACACTATTCTTATAAACTCACACTTCGGAAAAACATARAAGAAACTGGCAATTTAAAATAGCTTCCTTTGTGTTCAGACCATGTCTCTGAAAGACATAATCTGACCATTCAACTGTATTTACAGCTGTCCCCTTCTGCTGAGTTATAATAAAAACAGAAGCAAGATCCTTAACTTCCTCTATCTGCACTTAATTTAGCACTAACACTAAAATCATCTTACCCTTTCATACTGTAGGAATGATTTCTACTACTTTTACCCTTGTAAGAACAGCATCTCACACTGAGTTGTTTTTACAGAAATCGGTGAGATTTAACTACCCTTACAATCAAGTTTAGGGTGCCAGAATCTGACCTAAGGTTATCTTGCTAATGGAGTTCTCTCTGCTTTGGCGGTGCCAGTTTTCTCCCTACATATTGMAAAAAAGACCTGAACTCAGACTCTGAAAGGTGCTGAGCAGCTGTAGTTCCCACCAAAGCCAGTGACTGTTGAACATGCTCCGCATCAGTCCAGGCTCTGCTCATCATGTTTATTTGACAGGCAATAACCTTTTTATTGAACCCAGCACGTTACACTGATGATCCACCCTTCAGCAAATATGATTGTAATAATCACTTGGTATTTATTTAACAACCAATTGCTGTCTTTCGGGAAAGAGTCAATTTACATAGTTCCAAATTAAAATTAATACATTTTGTAATGGTTATTTAATGAAGGCCAATGTAGGGGAGTTGCTTACTGGTGAGAGGTGAGGATGGGAGACCAGGCGCCTGTGTGTAATACTTGATTCTGCCACTGACTTGCTTAATGACCTTGGGCAAATCACTTAGCCGCTACATCCTTTTATTTATTTCCTTGTAAAACTGGTGGAATAGTACCCTGGTGCCACGAAGCTTAATCACTGTTTTTAAAGGGTTTTGACCTCTCCAGCAAGGAACTACATGAATTATACTATAGCTAGCCTGTTGACCCTAAGTGAAGGAAATGTATGCAGCTGTTTATCTAGAGGAATGACTAGTTAGAAATACGTTTTAGGCCAGTGAAGTATCTTTCATTTAAGATAAAAGAACAYCTTCTTCCTCCTATGCTCTCCACCAAATGTCAGAGCTTCCTATTGCTTTTAAGTGCAAAGTCTAATTTTCTCYGAATATATATATTCAGGATCCTGGCCAACTCCCCTTGATATTTATTTCATTGGTCAATTGACAAGGCATGTAGGAATTTTTTTCTAATGCCTGACTGGGGCTTTCCTTATGTTACAGTGTCAGATTCTGACTCCTTGTCCTGTTTCTTTCCTCCCCCTCTCCCACTCCTCCTTAGGAATATAAAGCACTTCAGAAATGGGACTAGGTTTGTAATAAGTTACTTTAATTGGATTTTTTTTTTTTTTGTATTGGTATGCACAGGTTATCTTTGAATGATTTACTGATGTACTGCCAAGCGCTGCTCATTTAACCTCCTTTCTGCTCTCTTTGTATATGGATTCCTCTAACGAAACTGGCAAACAATCTTTTAGAGAGTGTGCAACACATWTCTGCAATGAAAATCCCAAATGAAAAGCTAGAAGACACTGCCATTTCGGAGATGCCATGTCCCAGTCTCATAGGTTTTGGCACGTGGTCTCCCATGGCATTGGTGGGCACCCAGCACCGTGCAGGGTGGGGTGCTTACACACCCCCAACCCCAGGAAGGTAAAGAGGAGCCTTTTTTTCTTTCTGCTGCTTTTTTTTTTCTTTTTCTTTTTCTTTTTTTTTTTTTTTCCTCCCTGTGATCGTTGAGCCACTCCGACGTGAATTTATGTGTGTAATCATCTGTGTTGTAATTGGCAGCCTGGCATATGAGTCACTAACCAAATTAACTGAAGTTTCCTTTGGGGAAAAATGTAATCAGTTACTACACTCAGATACATTGCAACAAATTAACTCTTACTGTTTGTATGGGTTCAGAGTTAGCTGGCTGATGGTTTCCTTCCCCAAAACCCACGGGGGAGGGGGCCAAGAACAGAGAAGGGTTAAAAGCCCTAGGGATGGAGGTATCCTGAAGCATCTTCTTCTCGATAGCTCCTGGAAAGTCATTTGCAATATTCTCTACCCTAGGAGTTCAAAAATCACAAATAATGCCCTTCCCATATGATGAGATTGACCTTAAAATCGGTAAGATGGAAAAATAMGTTTTGCTTGTTTGGGGCATTTAAGCCTTTAGTGCTCCACCAAGCGAGCTTTTGTTTGCAACCCAAATTATCAGACCTCTACTTTCTGTGGGAAAGCAAGCTGAGATTTTTATATAATCACATGATTCAAGAAGCTGGGGCTTAAGAAAAAATCCACTATTGCAGAACTAAGAGTCAGAGTTAGCAACACAGCACTTGATTGTTTTTTTTCTGTACTGAAATGTATTCAGAGCCCAAATCTAAGAAGCACTGTGAAAATAATTGATAATAATTTTTTTGTTTGCTGACTGAATAAAAAAATTAGTAAAAACTTTGTTTTAAGTAAAATRAAATATTTTATTTGATCTGAAATTAAATATTCATTTTCAAAATTTTTTCACTTAAAAAGACATTTTAGATGCTTTATTTTAAAATTACTTCATCACTATAAGTGTTTCTTCTCCAAGTCTGGTAAATAGTTCCAGTTGAGCTTGATCTGCAATTGTCAGAAAATAAAATATTCTACTAAAAAGGTCACAGTGGCTGACCTGAGAGGTCCTATTCTAGTGAGTGACTGAGACATTGGAAGATTCAAGCCTTTTAAGTGGTAATTGCTCCTTAATAGTCTCAGGGGCCCAGACTGATACCTACATGTTTGTAAATCTCTTTAATTTTAAYCTCTGAAGCTTTGGTATCTGGTATTTTTTGCCTTTTTACTGCCTGAGGAGCATAGGACTTCTTCTCCTTGCTGAAATGCTGTTGGAAGGTRGATAAGTTAACCAGTATGAAGAGATATGTGGTGATGCAACAAGAAAGGAGGTAAATGGTGACTGAGGARCCAAGACAGCTTTCAGGAGGACCTTGCAGCCTGTGTTCTGGGAAGTCCAACCGCAGCCTCCTGGACAATTAAGATTTTTGTAATGTCTTCTTTGTACGACTGAACTTGGTCAGTTAGAGAAAAATGATGTATGGTGCCTAGTGGAAGAGAGAAGAGGAAGACTGTTTGAAGAAGATAACCTTGACGGGCAAAATCTATAATTCAGGCATAAAAACCCCATACTGATCAGAGAATGCACTGCATCTGCTGGAGATATAACCAGAAGATTAAAAATTTTTGGCCCATTCTTGCTCCCTCTGAAGTCAGCCAGCTGGTGCAGTGCAGGTTAAGTTATGACATCTGCTTTTATTTTAACCTTAAACTGCTTTCAGAAAGACTCTCTGAAAAGGTGTGAGGTTTTTTTTTTCTTTTTTCCTTCCTTTGTGCCCCTGCAAAAATATAGCACAAGTGTCTTAGTACCACTGTGATTCTTTGGCATGACTCTTTGACTTCTGACTACAGTAATATTTCCTTTCTCTTTTATATTTTCAATTTTTTTTCTTCATATATTTATTTTAATAACTAGARCAATCTATTTTTGCAGTTGGAAGAATGCAAAATTCAATTTATCTCACAGAACACCTAAAATTAATTCACACAGAAAGGGGGTGGTGGAAGATTTAGGTCCTGACTGTAAGCTTTTGACTGGAGTCATTTGTCATTTTGCTTCATGGATTGGAGCAATGAAGGTTTTATAGTGTGAGCCCTTCGAGTGACAGAGCTGCATGTGATTTCACACTGCTGTGTCAGGGTTTCCTTTTCCAGGCCTTTATAAGCAGCCTATACAAATTCATGTCTGTTTGAGACTGGTGTAGAGGGGAGTTGGAYTGGACACAGTCCTACTGTGGTCTTTTACGCTCGGTGTGAAATTAGCTTTTCTGTGCTGAGGATGAGCACAAGGCATCTGGATCACTTGTGGTCTGCCGGTGGTTGTAAGTGGGTACAGGCATCACGCACATAGGATGTTCACGTGAACTTCTCAGTGGTCTAACTCGGTTCTATAAGATGGTCACTGAAATATTATTACTGCAGAACTCAGACAAAATCGCTACCTGGAGGTGTGTTTGATGCTGGAGTTTGATGAYGCCGAACTGGGGATACATTCCGATCTTTGAAGGTGCTGCCTGGGATCACATGGCTGAATAATCTGTTGAAGGAACTGGGTTGCTCACTGCCTCCTGCTGATCAGTTGCATTTTCAASTGGTGGGATCAGTTTGCTGTGGCAAAGTGGTACTGGGGCAAAGAAACAACTGTAATGGAGTCTGTGAAGTCTGGCTTTAGTGATGAGATGGAAACACRGGGCTGGGCATATCTTCATGGTAGGTGCTGCCAGAAATCCTCTTTGGCAGAAGCCTTCAAAGGACCGGGTATCAAGGGCTAGTTGCCTATTTCAGCTGAAGCAGAACTTCCCTGAAATGCCTTTTCAATGGAAAATGAAGCGCAGAGAGCGTTGAAGGCTCTGATGGTGGGGATGCTTTGTGGCTGCCGGGGGAGCTGAGTGTGCAGGTTCCTGATCCTTCCAGTCGGTTTCCACAAGTCCCTGCTTGTCAACACCCCCTTTTCCAGGGTATTTATGTTTCTGTCTGTTGCTGAGAGCTCTTGGATCCAAGTGAACTGAATTAGTTCACACCTGCCATATAAACCAGTAATACTGTAGTGAGTGAGTGGGCTTCACTACCGAGAGCTGTGTGTTTCAGGTGGGATGCGAATCTGTGCTCTTCTCTGTCAGTGCAGAAGAAAGCAGGGTAGCAGGGCTGGGTCAGGCCTCCCTCCTGCCATGCTTTGCAGAGTCACTGGGAGCTCCAGAGTGACTTCAGAGACACCCTTCTTCCTTGTTCCTTCACAAAGTCAGCAGCGATGGCAGGGGAGGCAGAACAGCAGTCAGGTTTGCTTCGGAACATTCCRCTAACGTCTCTCCTTCCTCTAACAGTGGCTGATGGCCTGGCCCGCATCACATCGCTGTAAAAGCAAGTAGCACCTGAGGTCTCTCACTTCAACTCAGTGCAGTGAAGGGAGTGGAGGAAGAGCTAGGAAGCAACAAGGAGGCGCTTGGGAAATGCTCCGGTACTAACACAGCCTCTGTCCTTGCAACTTTCAGCCTGCTCTGGGTGTTTGCTGGTCAGGATGTGTGTGATGTCTCAGAGTGTCAAGGGAGGGGAATGTGCCATTTGATCTTGCCCAAAATGGCTGCCGGTAGCCCTGGTTCCTCAGCCTTTCACTCCTGCTACGTTATTAGTATTATGCCAGAGCTGCAGAAGGATCTTTGAAACGTGCATTATAGTTGATATAAGGCAAAATTCGCACTTGGAGTGGTATAAATAGTGCATAAATATCCTTCTTGCTGTCTGCACGGAGGCGAGTTTTGTCTCCAGAGCTTCCACTGTTTTTATTGCCTTTTTTCCCCCCTTCACAATACTGGATTGACTGACTTTATCTTGGCACTTTCTATGTCTTGCCAAAAAAACTAACTCAAAATAGCTTTCCGGGGTGCATTTCAGGTGGTTTTTCTGTGCCACTGAAAGAAGAGATGGTTCTTTTAAAGAATGCAATTTATTTTACTCACTTTCATCCTGCGTTTATACATGGGCCATTAGCTGCCAGCTGAGTGGTAAACACATAAATGGTGGTGGTACTGCCTACATCTCAGATTCACTTTCTCCCCTCCAAAAGCTTCTCCCCTCTCGCTAGCTGTGGTTATGAGCTAGAAAAACTCACTTAAGCCTTTTCCACCGACAGAATTAACTTCCATTAATGTTATGAGTGCTTCAGGCAAAAGAGCATTAGTCTGTTACACCTCCTCTGAGATGCCTCCTCTACGGTGTTGAATAGGTTGAATGACAAAGCAGGCATTTAAAAACCTGTTTGAAGATCATTTACCAAGAAAGGGGAGTTTTGTAGCAAAGTTGTTTGGGAAGTGGAAAGTCTCAATTCAGCTCCCAGCTCTTTCGGAGTCTCTTGGCATGAACCTGGAATGTGCAATCTCTGGTTTTCCTGACCTTCGTCTTTTTTGTACCAAATTTTTCCTCTGGAAAAGGTTATCGGTGAGCTATGCTGGGGGCATGGCAGTAGAAAATGTAGTCCTTTATCTCCTTGAGCTCTAACTCTTTATGTGTGAAATGGGAGAAAACTACTTCCTTGTGCATTTTCTGCCCTTTATGTAGAGTGGGAGACCTGATCTCAAACAGAAGCGTAAAGTATAATACAAATATAAAATGTAAATGAATGTCAGTGTCTTACAATCCCTTGTCCATGTMAT
This sequence comes from Oceanodroma leucorhoa, assembly GCA_030449065.1. Taxonomy (NCBI): domain Eukaryota; kingdom Metazoa; phylum Chordata; class Aves; order Procellariiformes; genus Oceanodroma; species Oceanodroma leucorhoa. The sequence goes on along the minus strand of JASVER010000060.1, from coordinate 4,725,650 downwards.
TTCAAGTTAACTGGTATTGGTGAAGTGACTAAAATCTCGTATTCCACTTTTATAGATTATGTTTATACGCAGGTCCCATTGAATTTCTGCATAGTTATGAGATCTTGAGGAATAGCCAGAGCCCATTTTACTTAGTAATGGAGTAGGTTGTGAATAGGTCTGTTGTTGAAGCATTTACTGTTTTTCAACTTAAGTTATGGTTTTGTATAAATAATATATGTAGTTAGTCAATGCCTGGGAAATGCATTCTTTTCCTTGTGAAATATTTATGGACGTCAGTGCCTACTAAGTACCCAGTCAATTTTGAGAATACAGCTCTAGCAAGAAGGCTTGGTTGCCTTTAAAGTCTTGGCCAGAGATTGGGAGGGTGGGACAGACCTGTTAGCTGAAACATGCTGGAAATCTGCCATTTTATCTATTGATTTCCCCCCCACCCCTTCCCCTTGTGTGTGTGGTCTGTCTGCTCCCCGAGGATTTTGGAAATGTATTTTATGTTGGTGAAAGTTTCTGTACTGACAGCAAAGACAATGAAATGCTCTACATCACTAGGGGACAGGTACAGTATGAACTGGTAAAAAAGATAATTCATACTGCAACTGAAATCTGTTGGGATTTTCACTTGTCAATCAAATAATCAAGATTATCTGAATATTTTCTATAACAAATTATAACCTCCAAAATGCTGCCACTATTCATATGCGGTGCAATTTTGCCCAGTGTAGAATTCCCATGTGTGGCTTCTGCATTTCTCAAGTCTTCAGGGTGGAAATGAGAATTAATCCAGATACGGGTTTACTGGTAGGATAATCCAATGTGACATGCATACTGGGGGCCATGTGAGACCTCCTTTGACTTTTCTAGCCTGGTAAGAGGTATTCCTATGTAAGACCTGCTGTGATTTAAGGCAAAGAAAGGATATGCTCAGTCTTTACCTCAGATAATATTTCAGTCTTCAGATTTGCTGTTGGAAATCACATCCTTTTTGTCACAGGGCTCTGTCCTGCTCTTTGACTGGATGATAAATCTTTGTAATGAATGAGACGTCAAAGAAGTGGACGCCTGATTTTTTTTTTTTTTGAGAAATCAGCATGCCAGTTCCTGGACTTGAAACAGGCACTTGGGGTGCAGAGGTGGGTGAGCACTTTGAAGTATCAAGGTTTTATATAGGCAAAGAGATGGTTGAAAATCTGCCATGATGAAGTTCAGTCCTGAAAAACCCACCCTGAATTCAAAAAYTTGTAAATCTGTTTGAACTGACTCAAGTCATCTTAATTATTTAAATAATTTTTTTTTTTGTCCAGTTCTGACTCCTACAGGCTGCAGAGAGACAGCACTTGCACAGACCAATGGAAAGCTGCCTTTGTGATGCTTACTGCAGGTTCCTGCTCTGGTGGCCTGTGAAWGGATGATTTTCCTTTTTTTGCTTAATAAACAGCATGTATCTGAAACTCACACCATTAAARTCTTAACTCAGCAATTTAAAATGGTGTATTTTTTTTTCCTTACCTACATGTCAAATCATAAACATCAGTTTTAGTAATAAATATTTCTATTTTATATGTATATTTTTATGCCTTTGTCCCAGTTGTATTTTCAAGGCTAAGGGCTTCAGTGTGAGAAGATTCTTGATGCATGTTTGACAAACAAATAGTGAAAAATAAGATATGCTGATGTGGAGATTATTATACATAAATCATTGAAAAATGCTCTTTTTTAGAGAAGGGAATCACAAAAGGAGTCATTGACCTGAATAAAAGAAGCTCAGCTATACTCCAGAGAATTTGCCATTTTCGATACATGTTAGTGCTTGCTAACAATTGTAATTTATTAATCCTGTTCTCTCTTCTTTTCCTCTCTACTTGCACATTTACTTTTTATTGTAAGCAAGAATTGTATTTATTTTCTAAGAGTGTAAATTGATCTTGTGGTCACTGATAACCRCTAAAAGCTACTTGATAGTCAAAACAATCTCTCAAAAGACCCATAACCAAAGTAGGTAGAAAAGGCCTCCTCACTAGATCATTCAATTTTAATATTTCTAAGAGAAAAAGCAGTATTTGCATCCTGAAACAGAGCCAAGGATATCCTGGCCTGATTTGCAGGTCATAACTCTCCTCATGGTCTGTTTGGAAACAGAAGCTCCCTGCCTAGTGCAAATTGATGTAGCTCTGCTGCTCCAAATGAAATACAGTCAGTTATGCTGATAGACTCCAGCATATAGAGCGGTGATAGGATTTTTCGTAATCTCTGGAAAACCAGGATGTCTATTTTGCTATTTAAATGGGAGCTGAACTCTTGGAAATTGTGCTTCTTATGCAGAGAAACTAGAAACAGAGTTTAGAGAGCACAGGTAGATTATTATGTTATCTTATTTTTATTTACATCTCGAGTRTATCTGTTGTATAGAGGCTTCACTTGTTAAAGAGCTATCAGGCCCCTGCTTCCATCCTTGGCATCCCAAAGCTTCCATCTACATTCAGTATTTGCCAAATATGTATTCATATCCAGGTACAGATATACGTACATGCCCACCTGGCACTAACACATGTGAKTGATTGTCTTTTTTCCTCATGTCTCTGTTTTCCAAATGAAGATGCAATAGTTCAGTATTTTATAACCCCAGCAACCAGAACTAAATTCTGCAAAGGAAGAGGCAAGAAATTAAATATAGTCCAGGGTTAGGTAATCTTATCTCAGTAAATATCCAGTTCTAATTTGTAATCACCAGATGTCTGTCTGAAGCATGAGTTTTCTCTCTCCCAATACTTCTTCCAGTTACCTGTAAACTTGTCTAGCTTCACTTTGAATTGAGCTGTAGTCTCAGCACCATGWTTTGTTTTATTTAACAGATGTTGACTTTTTTAATAAGATCTGTTTTCTTCCTTTGTTAATGTACTCAGAATTTGTCTGTGGAGTTTTTTTATGCGTCTTCCCTGTGGTATGTTGTAAACTTACTGACAGAAGCAATTGAGTACTTAACTGATCATTAGTGCCCGAGTTTCCCCTTCAGCTGCAGCCATTCTATTTCTGAAGCTAGGCTGTGATATGCCTGCTGTCTGYATTCAAGGTTTAAATCTTACTCAGATTCAGTAGGTGCTGTGCATAGCTTAGGTCTTGTTAAGTCTGGAAATGATTTTTTTTTTTCCCCAGTTATGTTGGTAAGGTGAGGTGCTTGCTCTCTAGAACACTACTCCTCCACCCCCTCCTCCTCAGTGTCTTTAAAAAATATTATTGGGGGAAAAAAGACGTGAAATAAGCCAGCATGCAAAGAGAAATAACGAAGAAATATGTGGTACATTTGTGCGATACATTTTAGTAAATTCTTAATGTGGACGCAAGAGTATCTGACTTCGTAGATAAATTTCTGTATTCTCAGCATTTATTGAATCAGCAATGTACCCATCAATTATGTAATACTAGCAGCTGGTCAGCCTTTCATGTGATGTACAGTTTCCTTTTCTTCTTGTAGCAATGATAGAATAATACTATTATTCGTCAGCACCTTTCAGCTAATTTTCCTTAGACTGTCATCCAGCCACCAGTTACTTATATGTAAATGCAGGTCCTAATTTAGAAGAAGAATTAGCTTTGAGTAAAGCATTAGTTTATACTGATAGGGTTAGAAAAGAGCTTCTTTCCAAATGGAAACTTGGACAGGTTAAAGAAACAATTGTCAGTATCACTCCTCCTATGTGCCTAAGCAGTTTCGGAAAGAGGGTTCTAATTATTGGCCTCAGCCAAAGAGAAGGATATAAAAGTCTATATTTCACAATCCTTCTCTACATCATACGTACCTCTCTGGCCCTCTGAGAAAACCCGTCACTGCCTCCCTCAATACTAGGAGGTCACAGTATTCTTTAGCACATTCGCAGATTATGCCTTCCTCCTTCTCCCTTCTTTCGCTTCTTTCTGAATTTATTTACTATCATCTGTGTTGGGGAAAATTTGACACTATCAAAAATGGGATGTTGGTGATTTGCAACCTTTCTCCCTGGTATCCAGTGATAGGGCTTGTGGGAATGGTTCAAAGCTGTACCAGGGGAGGTTTAGACTGGACATTAGGAAGCATTTCTTTACCAAGAGGGTGGTCAAACACTGCAACAGGCTTCCTAGAGAAGGTGGTCAATGCCCCAAGCCTGTCAGTGTTTAAGCGGCATTTGGACAATGCCCTTAACAACATGCTTTAACTTTTGGTCAGCCCTGAATTGGTCAGGCAGTTGGACTAGATGATCGGTGTAGGTTTCAACTGAAATATTCTGTTCTATTCTAAATAGAAAAGGTAAATACATTGATGACAGATCCCTTATTTCCACTCACCTGATACATCCCACATTATTTCACAATAATTAAGACCATAGTGAGGAACAGTCAGTAGCTGAAGGGAGTGGAAACCAGTTCTCCAGTAGCTACAGAGCTGTAGCAACGAGATCATCTGATTCTAGCTGTGCAAGGATCTTGCACAATTCCTGCCAGTTTCTCTCTGAGACTAGGAACAGAAAAATAAGACGTTAAGAAACAGCAATGTACAGAAGGTGAAACAGCAATGTACAGAAGGTAAAACAGCAGACCACTGACCTTTCCAATGTGGTCTCCTGCCATGCTTCTCTAAATGATGATTTATTGTAAAGAACACATATTTTATTTTCTATTAAACAAACAAATGAACTCAACAGCACACTTTGGGGAACTGTCAAAGAATTTGGGGTCTGATTCACAGCCTATTGAGGTAATAGAGAATGCTTCTCATTATGCATATATTGGTCGCTTTTTTAGAAATGGTTGCAATGGAAAACCTTAAGTTGGGCAGATGTTAAACATCTGGTATCAGACCAAGGGCTCCTTTCTACAAAATGCTGAGTAAAGCTGGCTAGAAAGCAAAACATCTGTTTTAGGAAAAATGTGGATGTTTTAGAATTTTTGTCTCATCAAAATAAAAATAAGATGTCTTGTTAAAGAGAGAGCAAGTGAGCAGAATAGAGGTTCAGCTCACAGTATGCCAAAGCCTGGTTCTGAGGGTATTCCTATAAGATGTAGGAGACCAGGGTTCATGTTTGTGGTCTGCAACACCTCCTTGACTAGGATCAATCTGTTAAGCACAATTGCTCCTGTTGGATTGGTTCTGACTTCATAAAAATCCTATTCCTTGGGGCAGAGGAGAGATGATGACCCAGAGGTTGGAGTATTTGCAATGACTGTGGGAAGACTGTGTCAAATCCTTGCTGTGCTTTATTTGGAGCCAACTCAATCTTTCCTCTATYACATGATATAAATCCACATCATCAGGGAATGTGCTAACCACTGGGCTGCTGGCTATGCTGGGATCCTTTCCCAATCAGGTTTTGTCCATCAGTCTCAAGTTGGGCTGGAAGATTCTTTCCAGAAAGCATTTTGTTGAAACTGATGTGTTCCCCACAAAAAGTTTCAGTTCTGAGAGATCAGCATTTTCTGTCCCCCTCAAAAAAAAAGTCTTGTTGAAAAATTCCTGACTAGCACCAGCACTGAGCACTGATGAGGTCAATTGACCGCTTGCATCCTTCCAACGTTTATGTCTTTTTATTGCAAAATGCTTAGAGAGCTGCTCCTCTGGGCAGGAAATTACAGAAAAGCCAAGGCCGCACTTGAATAGTGCATTCAACTGTAACTTGCACTGAGTGCAATTTTGAAATAATCTTTATATGGAAGATGTTGTCTCGACTATTGAACACACTGAACCTCCCACGTGCCTAATCTTCCTGCTCTGCACAAAACACAATTTCTCTCTTAAATACCAGAGCCAATACCGTAAGAAAGAGACCTGGAAAAAGTAACTTTAGTAATATAACCCGTCCATCTCAAAGGGATTTTCACTGTCAGACAAAGACTAACTGGGAATGTGTATGCTGAGAAGGGAGGGGAAGAAGAGATAAGGAGGTCAGAGAGGTCTAAACAATTCTTGCATGAGTTTGTCCCTAGCAGAAAGACAAAGAATGCTAAACAAAGATTTTATTGGCATTAGAAATGTGACAACTATAGGAAGCAAGTACGTGGGGCAGCTTTCCTAGTCAGCAGATTACTGTTTGTATTCCTACCTTTGCTGTTGGTCTATCGAAGGTTCTCAGACAACTGACTTTCCCCTTTGTGCTCCTGTTTCCCTAGCTGTAAAGTGGTGTCAATGACATTTGTTGCCCTTGTAAAGCACTTTGAGATCTATGGACGAAAGGTATGTGTTAGGGTTGTTCTTAGTTCAGAAAGGGAAGTCATCCTTATCTTCCTATGTCTCTTTCTTCTTAGGGAATTTTTTTTCTGTTAGGAAGAAACTAGTGATTGCAAACTAGTGAACTTAGAATTAGGCCAACAGTTTTGACCTCTGAGCCAAGAATCAAACCTTCCTGTAGCTTAGTTGTAGGATGCAGATTATGTGCACTGAAGGTGAATGCAGGTATTTGGAAAGCAAGTTACATTTGACAGCTGGTGACAATTCTCTGGGTGTCCCATTGCAAAATGTGTTGAGCAAAACGGAAAGCTGAGTCAGAGGCAAGCCAGCGATGCCGACCTCAGAGTAAGCATCTTTACCGATCTCCCATTCAGATCAGTCAGCAGCCCTGTGCGAGAATTGTCCTGTTGCTGGTCACACAATTTATCCTGGCATGAGGGCTGTCTTGAGCTACATCTCAATGCTGTGTACTTCAAAGTCCCAGGCTGGCCAACCATGGGCACATACTTACACTACTCCCTCCTTCAGGTTATTATTGCTTGTGCTTGTTTACATGGTCATAACACTTAACTATCCCAGTATGCAGTGACTGTCCTCAGAAGCTTCTAGTATGCATAGACAGGGTAGGCACAAACAAGTAATGTGTTTTGCTCATGAGTAAAACAAGACTGAAGCAAAGATAATGTGCATTAAATAGAAATCATATAATATTAAAAAAAACCCATTGCAATGTTGTCATTTTCTATACATGAATTGCCTGCATTTAGGTCATAATAAAAAATGTTTTAATGCCTTTGAGCCCTTATCACCTATTGCCATGGGCCTCACAGGCAATCAATAATATAGCCAAAGCAGCTGTATTTAGATACTTTGTTCTGCCATTTGATTCCTGAGCAGATTTTTCATGACCAAGATAGAGAGTGGAACAACTGACTATTCAAGAAACCTCATTATAGAATGAGATTCCATACTCCAGTCCCACAGCTAATTGTCCATATGGAAACCCAGCTGAGAAATCCAGCATTACTTTATCAGCAAAGGTACAAATATTTACTGAGGAACAAAAGTCAAATGGGAAGAATTGCTAATCCAAGCTATGTATGCTTATAACTGCCCTGAGCATGAAAACAACTGGTTTTTCTCAATTTTTCTTGCTATATGGGTGGTCTCCAGTGTTATCCATAAATAATCTTTTTTTTTTTTTTTTACTTTGTACAGGATAAAGAGGATAATAACCATACCAGCTTCACCAGCCCATGGAGAGAACAGCTGAAGAGAGCATGTGAAATTGCTATGATGAATAGCAGAAGAGGGGAAGGCTTCTTGCAGTGAGAGACATCAAAGCAGCACTTCAGGCCAGGAGGCAAACTGAGAAAAAACTTTTTTGGATATAACCAGGTAGGTTGCTAGGATCGTATTAGGAGTGGTGTATGGTGTTATAGAACAGAAAGCCAACAAGTTCTGCACGCAAAATAAAACTGAAGAAAAATGAATGCAGTACAATATGTGATTCAAACCTTATCTAAATTAAGGAAGGAAAACTGAAGTGCTATTCCAAAGAAAAAGCTTGAACTCAGTCAAAGAAAAGAGATTCTAAAAAAGCAATCTGTAGCTTAACATGGGCACAGCAATGAGAAGTTTACCTTGAAAAATCAATTGCAATTGCTGGAATAGTTTCTCTCTAGGTATATCATAGTATCTAAGATTCCAACCAGTGTTATAGTCTGGTATGCTAGGCACTGTCCAGTATGCCGGCACTGTCCGCTGTCACCATTTCCAGATTCAGTCTACTCAAAGACTCATGAAAAAAACAGCTCAAAAGAGGTCAGTCTTCTGACCATCACGCAGCAGACTAGTGCTGCAGATCTAATACACAGCAGTCTTTCCTAAGTTCCTAGTGGCTCTGGGCTAGTGGCTTCTTTCCTTCTAGAGACAGTATGAGGATAGCTTCATTAAGGTCACAGGAGCCAGGCTATTGTGAAACTGTCTCAAGAGAGAAGAGAACCTTCCTCCTCTTTAGAGACACTGTAAGAGAAAATAGTGTGTACCTTCTATTAAAAATGTGTCTTGCCAAGGAGGAGCAAGGCTTGAAACCAGTACGTTTCAAAGATATTAGCCTCACTGTGCTCATAGTTAACTATTTCAGCTCAGTGTGCAGTGAYGGGTAGCAGTGGTGGTGGCAGAGTACTTCTTGGGAGCTAGAAAAGCAGTGACATAAAAGCTTCTRTTCCAGAGGCAAGATCAAGCTGTTCTGTCTGTCACAGACACTGACCAAATTCATAATGTATATACAGAATATATGCAAACCACATTTATAGCACCCCCGCCTCCCCACCTTCTTTAGTAGGTGGTAAAGAATCCAGATAGCTCAAACCAAGGAGGTGTAAGTTGATTGACCCCCTTAGCTCTAGAGCCTTTGGGCTATTGGTAGGAGGTCTTGCTAAGCTTTAGTCTGACACTGGCCAGTCAACACACTTGTGAAGGCCTCAGGCTGCTTTTGACTAGTTGCTACAGCAGCAGTCCAAATGTTAAAGATCAGCACATTAGATAAATATTAACAGAATTTCAGGCCAACAGTGCCGCAGTAAAACACTGCTATGTGTTGGGATGTTTTTTCCCTGATCTATAGCTGTYGCTGGTGTGAGTTTATGCTACTGGCCCTCTTCTCCATTTCACTAATGACAGCTTTAAACCTCCTTTATCAACAAGTTGGCTTAAGCTATGACATGACTGGCTTTGCCCATCTCTCTGTACACTTAGTAATCTCTTACTTGTTCTCAAAATGTTTTGGAAGCTCACATACATCATGGTGGGTCACTGAATCTATTGCTGGCTTAGTGATGAACAAATGTCAGGAAAAAAATGGTAACAGGAGAAAGTCTGAAAAAAGTATTCGTCTATGAGGGCCTTCCACCTAGCAGAGGCATTAGTAAAATGCAGGAGAGTCTTTCTTCAGGTTGTTCAATGGCAATCAGTTTAGGTCATTCTTGAACGGAGTTTTCCTAAGGCAATAAACRTGGGAAGTTACTTTTCCACCAGAGTGTTGGTGGAACTTCTGTAGGTGACTGTGTGATCAATCTTGGACTAGYGCTTAGGTACATTGAATCCACAATGTTGCCTCCCTCTCTGAGGCAGACCTAAGACTTCTGGGTAAGTATGTTATCAGAAAAGGTGTAYACCATTCACAAAAACAATTATGCATTTTAGAAGACACTTGATTTTTTTTTTTAAGTAGTTCTTGAGTTCCCAAGTGCCTAAATCACTTCTGAAAGTAAAATACTAACTCTTTAATCAGAAGCTTTTGAAAGTATTATCCTCTGTGTTTTTGAGTTATGTTCCTCTTCAAGCACTTAAGTGATTTTTAAAGGCACTGACCACCCATAGATTGCTTTGAAGTTACTGACAGTTGTGAATAGTCAGCACCTCTGGAGAAGTTGAGACGTTTGGTGCCTGAGTTCATTTGCCTGTATTTTAAAACTGTGGCCTCTGTTTTTATTGACTTTTGAGACAGGTGAAGTTGATAAAGTGAATGAGTATAAAAAACTTAGTGCAGCAGAGGATTAAAAAGCAGGGAAGATGATGAGAAGAGAGATTGTGGCTGAGATTAAAAGGCAGGATTTCATTGGGATGTCTTCCTTATGTCAAGACCTCCTCTTTATTGCCTTTTTCTTTCTCTATATGGAGTTGCACTGAAAAAAGCTGCATCCTGACTCTCCCACACCCCTGTATTTTATCATGGTCAATGATGTACATCCTTGTAAAATGCAGGTTAAATATTTTTGTGGTTAGATGTCACCTGGCTTGGTGGAAGCAGAAGGCTCATATATAGGGCTGGTACGAATGAGTCATTTTATAAGTTACAGTCTCTGCTGCTCCCCCTTGTCTGTTCTCATCCTAAACCTAGCAAGGTCCTGTCACTGAAGTCACTTAAAACCTGGAATGGAGAATTCTTGCTGCAGCATACTGCGCTTGTATCCTGCAAGCCGCAGTTCTGAGCTGGGACTGTGTTCCCTGGCTGCGGTTCCTTATTCTCAGACTCCTCCGAGGCTTTGTGGTATGTTTCATATTTAATTTTGGAGGTCTGGACAATTCTGCTGCTTGGATCTCCTAAGTTAAACAGGGTCGGACCCGGTTAGTTCTTGGATGGGGTGACCTCCAAGCAAAACACAGGTGTTAGCCTGCAGGAAGTGTGATGGTGATTCAGTAGGTGGCTCAGTTCCCTCGGAGTCAGGACTGAACCGGTAAGTCTCTCCAGGGCCAGAGAGTGCAGTACTGGCAGAGATGACATCTTCCAAAGGTCAGGGCAGGATGGAAAACTGATGTCTGTTTATTTTGCTTGCAAGGGCATGAGGAAAAGTTCCTGCCCTAGAAATGAGGCACCTCTGATGTGATTAAAGAAGTCAACAAAACTCTGCTTCTTTAAAACTGAGAAGTGACCCTTTGAAAAGGTCACACCTATGGTATTCTAGGAGGCCACAAAACACCATTCCTTAGTCTACAAAAGCCCAATTCTTTTATAGCCTTGCTGCTAGTGGAGGGTCAGCCCTGCTGTCTGTGTGAAGAATGTTCCTCCTTTACATGCCAAAGACACCAGCTTGATCACCGTGATGGGTCAGTATGGGTTATGCACAGAGTAGGTTTACAGGTGAAACACATGCAAAACAGTTAAAGTGTGCTAGCTACTAACAGCACCTCCATTTGTGCTCCTTCCTCCTTCAGTAACAACAGTGTGAGCTAAAACAGTCCTTATAATATTATGGGTCATAGGTAGCACAAGATTTCCATGAATGGGCCTGTGGTTTCTGTTGGCACAGTGTGAAAGCCTCTTCAGGGCAGAGTAAAGAAATATTGTTTCCTCTGGAGAAAACTTGCATCAGGTCTCCTAATTTCTCTCCTCCACTACAGCCATGTAGTCGCATCCCCTGCCCACATGATCAGTCTGTGTAGTGCTAAAACTGGGAAAATGCAAGAGGCTTCAAATGGGTGGGACAATTTCTACCTACCTTCCTCACTCTGTTTATCTAGATACTGTTCTCTGCTACATGCAAGGAGGAGAACAACTACTGAAAGGTTTTTCATCCCAACCAGGATTAAAGCAATTACTCTATGTGCRTGGACAATTGTGTCCAAGTGTCTCTTAGAAGAGGTCAAATTAAGTAGGAAAGTCCTTTGTACAGACTTGATACAGTCTGTGGCTTGTCTCAGCTTTTCACATAGTAGGTTAGCTTAGAATGAAGTTTTCATTCTTGTTTTATTAAGATCAATTTGTATTTTAATACTTTTGGGTCAAACTTCCTTTTTGCTTAGCACTTGTCCTAAGTTTCTGAGTAGTAGTGAATGAGAGTTCTTCTTGTAACATAAATCTTTCTACCTCTTTGGACCCAGTCATGTATATTACACCTGGCTCAAAACTTCAACTCTAAATAAGAAATGATTCTGTGGTTCATCCCACTAAAACTGGACAATGATCTTACTGACATCAAATTTACTCATGTGAAATACTTAAATAAGTGTGAATGATGATGCCTTGYTACAATAAAATGCCTTAAGATGAAATCTACCTTTAGGATAGATTTTTGTCTCATGAAGAGAGAACTTTTTCAGGACAATTATTGTTATTCCTCCCTTGTATTRTTAGTCTATTGATCATGAATTTATTGCATCTTTATTTAGGACAGTGCTGAATGCATGCTTAGTTTTAAAGCATTGAGTCACTATTCATYACTGATTTATTGAAGTCTGTAGTGGGACCAGAGTGAGAGTGCTAAGCATTTTTGAAAGTAAAGTCAAGTGAATGTAAAGCATATGCTTAATGTTAGGTGCCTGCTTAAATGTTGTCCCAAAAGAAGGATGGATTTCTCATCCTTAAGCATTTTGCATTAAATCATAAGGGTSAAAATTCAGGATTTGTTTCATTGAATCAGTCAACTCAGTATAAATGAGCTATTTTCTSATCAGACACTGATGGTGCTTTCTATGCAGACATGCTCTTGGATGCTCCCTCTCATCTGCTGCTTGTTTTCGTTAGTTCTGGAGTTCTTTATGTACATTTTTGCCAATTGCAGCTGGAATTGCCACTTACTATTTGAGAGGAGAWGGGGGGAGCAAGTACAATTTCTAGATTTTTGTGGGTTTAGGCATCTTCATGACAGCTTTACTGAGCTTGCTCATATTATGCTTTTCCTGGCATTTCCTCCTTTTGAAGTCATTAAAACCAATTTCATATTTATAAATAAAATGTCCTAATGCATCTAATATTTGATGAGGTCTGGYTGCTGCCTGCTTTTCTTTTTAATGTTTACACCAGGTGCCTCTTGCTATCAAGGAACCAAGCAATGAATAAATTTAACAGATATTTCTTTTAATTAGCCCCCGAAGAGCTAGCAATGAAAAACACTATCAGAAACATTTTACTGCTTTAGAAAATATAAGACTTCTTCACAAAGCCAGTACACAGAATTACAGAACAGCAATAAAATCATCACTTGCATGCAGAAATAGATTGTTTACACAGGGATCTTGTATGAACTGTGCATTTACTAGTATTAACTTCTAATTATGCAAACACTTCCACACATGCATCTGAGTAGAGCTATTGAATTCAGTGGGACGACTACGCTGCCTAACATTAGGTACATGCATTAAAGTTTGCAGGATCAGGGCTCCATTTGTGTATAGCCCTAAAAGCTTTGCCTTCTCTCAGAAGGGAGGAGGAAAATTTATATTCCCGATTGGTGTAATTGCTGTAGCACATACAATATTGGCAAACTAGATTCTCTGAATGTCTGCAACGTTTCAAAGCAGTTTAAGATACAGGCTAAAGGCTGACAGTTTCTTATTCTGACTTATATTCTGCCCCCTCTGCTTTTGATTGTGCATTCAGAGCTGCCACAAGAATGTCAGCATTGCAATAAATATGCATTTATGTAGCACCTTTTTTTGAAGTTTTCTAAACACTTTACAGACAGCTCTTTATATTCACAGATCTCAAAGTATTTTAGAAATCTCTGTTAGTATTGTTATCCCTCTTTTATTGAGGGCGAAAGGGGTGTGTGTCAAGGGAAGTGACTGAGCCAGGAACCATTGCTTTCAAATTAGATAAATCAGAATTCTCCTATGAAAATTTTCCCCAAAAGATCTCAAGTGGTTCTGAGGAAAAACATGAAGTTTTTATTTCTGTTGCAGTTAACTGATATAGGCAGGATTACACAAGGCTAATAACCTTCATGTGTGACGATAGTCAGCCTAGAAAACTCCTATCAACCAGACGCACAGTAATTATCTCCACTCTATGGCTAGGATATTGTGAAGAAAATCCAAGAATCCTGACTCCAGAGTTCTTTGTTGTAGATCATAGATCATGGGGATGTGGGGGTGTAGCAATTCTGCACTGAGTCCCTCCCACAGGTCAGTTTTACATGGGGCTTCAAGGGAGGCTGAGATTACATCCTGGAGTCTATTTTKTGTGTATGGTTTATCTGGCTTGCAGTTGAATTGTCCCCAGGATGCACAGATAATATAGCTGACTATGTGTCCATGCAGCCCTGCACTCGAAACACCCAAAACCTGAAGCAATGGGCAGTGGAGAGCAAACACATCCACACAGACCTGCAGAAACCGGCCTGATGTGATGTAGCCAGAGTTAGCGTATCCTTTTGGTAGCTGATGCACGGCCATCAGGTGTGTCTGTGCCACGGTCTCTGGTACATCCCATAGGATCCATAATGTTTCATTGAGGAGTCACAATCCCTAGGTAATGGAGTGTACAGGGTCATCCCATTGTATTGATCCAATCCCTGAAACAGCTAGTTGAGGGAAAAAACCTCTCTCTCCCAGCTGTATGGAAGATYCTTAATTAGAGAGTACTATAGAGCTACAGAAACATTCTCTGCCAGCAAAATATTTCCTGTAATGTTGTTATGGGAAATGTCTTAAAAGTGGCAATCAATTCTTCTTTGAAGTCATTAAGAACCAAAAATGAATGCAGGAATTGGTGTGAGAGGGCTGGAAATACGAGAAGATTTAAAGTGTATCTCTTACATGTGCTCCAGTAGAGAGAAGGGAAGAGATCCAATTGCTTTCTTACTCTTGAAATTTCTCTGTTGGTTTTAATAGTGTGATGCCCTAATGACAGACTCCACACACACTCTGGGGTATGTTCTCAACTTAATCCATGGGGATACATGTCTGTAATACTCATTAATGTCAAGGAGCGTTAGGACAAACATAAATCTTTGCTCACTAAGATGTGAATCTAGACTCTGATGTACACCATACAACCTCAGCTGCTGACTGAAGAAAAAGAGGAATTCCAGCACCTAGAAAGTCTACTTGAGAGTTCCTAGACTAAACAATCGATCCAGCCAAAAAAATCAGGGATGAAATTTCTACTCCACACTTTGGTTCAAAAACACCAGCTGTGATAGAGAAAGATGCATACCCAATGGGCAGTCTCTGGCTCACACAGGAAGTCCATAAAATCCCTATGAATCCCCAGCTGGCTAGACAAACTCTCTAGTTCCATCAGAAACCTTGAAAAACAGATAAGCAATGCATTTCTCAGTAAATCTTCAGTACCATACAGCTACGGAAAACATCACRCTATGCATATACATAAAGAGAAATTTCGATGCCAAGAAATTGGAACTACTCTATAACAGACTCCTGATTTGTGATTTCTTTGGCACTGAGCCTAACAAAAAATCACTGTGATTTCCAAGTACAAATATTTTTGGAACCACCAGACTTGCTCCCATGTGTATGTTAAATGAAATGAATGTTCAACACCCATAATAAAACCCCAGAGGGAAGACTCCGATCAGAATATTAACATTAATCTTCGGAAGTCACTAGGAACCATTCAAGCTATAATAATAAATTGCAATAATGAAGGAATATAAGGGCCTTTTTTCTGTCTGTCCAGTAAGCAGGTGTTACTATGAACATTCTAATCTACACAGCACAGAAGTGAAGTGGTTGCCCTTAAATTTTCCAGTTGTGTAAAATAAATAAATGACATTACCATAATACRTACAGCAATCCCTCTTACACTAGCTGAAGTGTAGTTTAGGGAATAGTGCAGATACTGAGATAAYGTAATGCAGCTATCCGAGAGAAGGCTAGAAAGTTTTCAAAAGCAATCCTTCTACCAACAGCTTCAGAGTCAAAAGCAGGAGTCTGAGTTCACTCCAGATTTATGGTAAGAGCCRTTGCCAGGCCACTTGCTTGTGACTGGGTCCCTGGTCATTCAGCCTGGGAAGTCAAAGATGTCAGGACATGATGCTGTCACATTGCTCCCGTACTAGGGCAAGTGGTTGAGCTGCACTGTTCTGACCTGCCGCTGATATTGAACTTTGTCTTTGATTTTGTTTGGATCCAGACTGAAGGCCTAAATTTAGGTATCTAAAATGGTAGCAAAGGTATGGCTCGATTTTCAAAACTAATGATCATTTTCARAAGCAACTTCCTTTGACTAGCAGCAGTTCATCAGGACTGCTCAGCGCTGTCATCTAGATAATATGGATATATGTATTCAGTCTTAAACCATTGAGTTTAAATGCTTTGACCACAGTCTCTAACACTGAATTAAAACGGTGGTTCTCTGTGTACAATATTTGCTTGTAAAATTTAGCAAGAAGAATGATCAGGAGGTGAATCAAATCCAACCAAACCTGCCCTTTTACTTTGATTGGATTTTTTTTAAGTTTGGTGTTCTGAAATTTAAGTGGTGACAGAAAAAGTTTCTCGTTACCATTAGAAAGATAGACTCTACYATGACTAGCACACGATTCTAGTGGCAATGTGACTAGACATGACGTCTGCTGGAAATACAACACAGCAGAGAGGAAACAGTCTAGGAGGTTCCTGGATTGTGTGCAAGATAACTTCCTGACACAGCTGGTAAGTGAGCCTACCAGGGGAGGTGCCTTGCCTGAGAGTACTGAGGGAGCTGGCGGAGGAGCTTGCCAAGCCGCTCTCCATCATTTAYCASCGGTCCTGGTTAACAGGGSAGGTCCCRGACGACTGGAGGCTTGCCAGTGTGATGCCCATCTACAAGAAGGGCCGGAGGGAGGATCCGGGGAACTACAGGCCTGTCAGCCTGACCTCGGTGCCGGGGAAGAT